>VDFB02271358.1:370522413-370740307 GCA_007258455.2 Sequoia sempervirens
CCATCTTGCCCCTTCACCACCTGCTGGGTCAATGGTCGTCATTGATTCCTCTTATGGCATGACCACTCCTCCTTCCTCTACCACCATGTCTCCAATTACATCCCTCCCACTAGCAACAATAGCATCGCCTATTCCCCTTTCCACCATGTTCGAGGCTCTTGCAAGGCACATGCAGAGTCTTCCCACTGAGCTCTCACAGATTCTAATGGACCCCGCACTCCAAGCCGCCCTTGCCCAAGCCCTCGCAACAGCTCAGCCTTCACAACCGCTAACAGGGCCGGCGGCCATGAAAGCAACAATGCAAATCTTGAAAGAGTTGGAGGAGCAAGAGCAAGAGGCCTCGAAGCCTATTGAGGAGGAGGCCGATGAATATTATAAGCACCCTAAGTACGAGCACCGAACCATCGACCAGGTGGTCTATGAGGGAGAAGAGACAGGCTCTTCCGAGTGTGGGGACGAGGAGGATGGCTCGGGTGCCAAGGAAATTATTCAGACCTTTGATGAGGACCTTGAGGAGGAGTCGATGCAGCAGCCAAAGGACATCGGGGAGGAAGCCGAAAAGTCACCGCAGAGAGAAGAGGGGTAGTCGCTAGAAGAGCAACCGCAAAAGGATTTATCTGAGGCTAAGACCCATGCTATAAAGAGCCTCGAGGTTGAGGCTACTGAAGAGAAGAAAGTAGAGGAGGTAGCAAAAGAAGGAAGTCCCACTCGATAATTGTCCACCGAGCTGCCTGTCAAACACCTCGTGTTCGTTCACGACTCCGACGAAGAGGAGGAGGATGCTCCTAAGAGAAAAAAGAGACCCAAAAAGAAAGGGAGAAAGAAGTCTTGCCTCTAACTAAGAAGGGTGAGGGCAGCCATGATGCACCCAGGGATAAGTCTGCTATGCCCGATTGGTTAGAGAAGCAACTGGAGAAGACTACTCCTGCTCCAAAGGACCCAAGGGTGAGATTGGAGGCTATCTTGGCTCGATCCCTGAGCATGACAAAGAAAAAGAAGAAACCCAAGGTCTGATCCAAGGTAACAATGGACGCTTTCGGCTCTCGAGTAGCGCAAATTGCCACTCCTACAGTTGACCAAACAGGGGTAAGCTATAGTGTCTCCACCATTGACTTGGGGACAGCAACTAGGGAACAAAAAGTTGAACACCTGAAGGAATCAGTGGCCACAGTGGTACACTTGATCAAGTAGGAAAAGGTCTCCAAGGATGAGCTCAAGGAATAGGTTGTAGTGTTAACAGATTATATCTAGCAATGGTCCTTAGTGGACGATCTACCCACCACCTCCACGGTCGCACCATAATTGCTCTCCAAAGAACATATTGACAAGATGGAGAGAAGGAAGAACTTGGAGAAAACCACTGAGGATTGGTTCCAATAGGTCATGAGCATTGGAAACATGGGAATCGACATGGCTGTGCAGATAGCCAGCAAGTTCTTAGACCTGATCCAGTCCCTAGAGAGCACTAAGGGACTCTGCACCAAGTTCCCTACGATTTATGACTCCACCTTCCCAAGAATTGAATCCATCCTTCAGATGCCTGTGAACACGTGGGAGGAGAAGCTAGAGCTAAAAAAGGAAGATCATTGGCTGGTGGATGTGTGGTGCAGAGACCTCAACAACCGAAATGAGAGGATGGAGAAAATCCTGGATAGAGTGGATCTAGATATCGAGTGGATTAAGAAAATCCGGGCAGAATGCGCCCAATACCTTAAGCTGATGATGGGCTATGATATGCCCACGATACAAATGGATGCAGAAAAGATCAAGCCATACTTCCAGGAGAAGATGAAGGATGGGAGCTGATCCCATAATAGTGGTTTACAATTTTTGGCCAAACTAGACACTGAAATTATTATTTTTAACTAAATCTTCAAATTTGGGCACCTATAGCAGCTAAACCGTGAGGAATTTGAAGATGGTGCAAACTAGAGTCTCATCAAATTTTGTTTGTAGATTCTAAAAATATTTTTTTCAAAATTTTTGGAATCAAATTTCACTTTTTTTTCCATCTCCCATGAAAATTATTTTTTTTCAAAAAACAACATTTTTAAAAAAAGTGGACGCGACAATCGTGATAACGATAACTTTTTTCCATGAAGATGTAATTCTAATTCTTTCTAAATTTAGATTTGTAACTCGACATCTAGTGTTTCCACTTGGTTAGATAGTTTTTTATTGTATTTTTTCCTTAATCGGGTTTCAAAGTCAAACTAATTACAATTCGTATAATAAATACAATCCATAACGATAACTTTTTTTGTATATGTCAAAATTTAATTTAATTTTTTATTGGATCAAGGACTTCACTATCTGGTGCACTCATATTTTTCAATTTTTTTTTTATAATATTCTATTTTTCCACATGTGTAGAACAAAGACCTTCATTTTCGATGAAAACCCTATGTTTAATAAAACTTAAAACAAATACATAACAAAACCAAACATAATATAAATTATATTCATTTCTGATAGCTTGTTCTCAGGAATACCATAATCATTTGAAATAAATTTTAAATGAATTCATTTGATCCCCCAAAACCTAAATCAAAAGTGATTTTTTATCAGCATTTTGATAGGTGTAAAGGAGACGCATTTATAGGTATGGTTTAAAACTAGCGAGGTTCTATCCAAGGGGGTTTGATCTAAGGTGATTTGATAAAACCCTCTTCAATTGGAATCATTAAAATGGAAATTTTTATGGCTTAAATCATTATATTTTCTAAAAACATGTGATTTCAGCTAAAATTCGTTCCTCTCAAGAATTGTAAACCACTATTATGACAGCATCCTGCCAGGATGGCCAGAGAAATAAAAACAGAGTTCCTGAGTTTTGCTGCCTGCGCCTTTGACTGATCAGAGTTTTTCAGGGACCAAGGCTCGAAGTATGATGAGGACTAGAAGCGGCTGGAAGAGAATGCCAAAGAATGGAGCTACCAGGCATTAAGATGCGAGATCCTCGAGATAGACAAGCTCCAAGCTGTCATCCTCAAGTATATAGAGCATGCGGCTTCCGAGGAGCAAGAGGACATCCCAGCCAAGGAAGAAGACCTCCCTAAGGAGTAGCTACAGCAAAAAGGAAAACAACAATTGGCTATAGGATGAAAAAGCAATAGTGCCATCCACTAGATGATGAAATAGGGAAAGAGACAAAAATGTTTTTAAATTGTAAATCTATTTGAGGGTAGGTGAAACCCTATTTTGTAATAAATTTTGGCCACACAATTGTAATGAATCTTGGCCATTCATTTAACTTTTGGAAAACTATAAATAGAGCACTCCCCTCATTTGCAAAAGGTGAGAGTTGAGCTGTTGTAAAGACATGCTACTGAAATTTATAAGAAATATCATTGACTTGGTTTATTTTCTTAGTTTCTCCCATGTGACAAGATTCGTTCTCCAATATTAGATGTTTAGCTTAGATCTTGTTTCTTTTTAGTTAGCTGCTTACTTTCTTTGGGTAAATCTTAGGAATGCTGTTGGGTGATTGTGAAAATTCCTGCTTTGTTGATGATCCTTTAGTCCATACTTTTTGTTGTTTGCTGAAGGTAGATAGCTATTCAAAGTTAGCCTGGACTTGATTGTAAAGCTACTCTAAATCTTTATCTTTGATTCATGCATGTATGTGGCCCATGAAAGATGAAATATCTGCAACCCTTAGAAGATAGCACAATTTCCATGATACTGTGAGATCCCTGGTTAAGCGGGATATTGTTTTGAGGAATTGTCCATTGCAGGAACTCCATTGTCACTATTTATTGCAAGCTTCAAACTTAGGAACTTTTCTTCCCTTTTGTTCTTTTCCTTTTTTTTTAGTAACTGAACAATCCCAATGTTCATTGCACATCGTGAAGCCAAATCTAACAACTAGATGGAGTTCAAGACTGCTGTTTGAACCTATAGCTGATGCATATCAACTTCCCATCCTAAGGGACTCTTTTTTCAAAGATCCAACTTCATGCTTTATGTCCACACTTTGTATTTTCCGTAAGACCACCTTGTGATTCCAGCAAATCACATCAACTACTAAGGTATCTAAGCATTGTCATGATCTGACATCTGAGAGACCTTGGGATAGTGTTTTGTAATTCGATTGTGGGAGATTGTCTTTCAAGAGAGGTAGTGCACCTATGCACTGCCTATGTTGAGAAGTGCATAAAACACCATCAACAGGTCCCTGGGTTGGTTCGTGGACCTAGACAGCCTTGTTGCATTCCAAACAGGGTTACCCTTTCCCTGACCATAATTGGAGCTCGATAGCGTTGATTTTTAATAAAAATAGAAAATTATAAGAAATCATTCAGTATAGAGGCAATGCACTGAACCATTTTTGTAGGAACATAAATTCCTCAACTTGCTCTTTTGTATCAAACATAAGTGTCAAGGTGATATAGACATGAAATATGTGATCAGACCTGTCCATAGTAAGATCCATATAAATGCTTGTCACCAAAAAATTGTTCTTCGACTACTATATTTGTGGACTCTTCCCTTTTCTTTTTATTTTTTTATCTGGTTGTCCATGTTAACTACTCATCCCCAAATAAAATATTGGATCTATGTCGAAAAAGGAGCAATACAAATGTCTTAGGTGGGGATCTAAGTTACTCTATTAAAGATGTGTACAAGAGTCATCAAATAGTTGACAACATTATTGGTATTGATTGTGAATTTGATTTGAATTTGGAGAGACTGGGAATTGTTTCCACACCTTAACCAAAATTATTGTTTAGGAACCATTTAAAAATATCTTTTGGTGTGAGAAAATCTAATTTTTTTTGTTTTATACAACATATGCTTCTCATGTTTGTCCCAAGGTTTAGAGAGCAGTCTTATCTTGTGCCTTAGAAGAAATATCTAACAACATTTTGCCGCATCAAAGTGCCCAAATGATGCCTAAATTGAATTATCATATGCATTGAAAATAATTTTCCAGGACTATTTTGTCCAGTTTGATAAAAAAGGGGTTCTTTTTGTATACATATTTCCATAAAGATTACATATTAATTTGTGCACTTGAAGTTATGGTAAAATTTGAAATGCCTATTTTTATATAATATTTGGAAATCTTTGTATGGAGGAAATCCTTCTTATCAAAGAACTAGAATATAAACAAACCCTTGTAATTAATGGTTGTGAGAACTGATCTACTAAAGACTCAAAATTTTAAAAAATAAATCTAATTGATGAGATATGAGCAAAAACTGGGAGCTTTGACAAGGTGGTATTTATGTACTGTTTGAGAGAGGGTAACTATTTTGCAGATTGCATCACCAATGATGGTAGAAGGAACTTTTTATTCAGACTACCATTGATTGAGGGCTGGTTTTCCTATGATTGGAGAGGCACAAAATATATAGGTAGCACTAAGAGGAAAAGAAAAAGACACTTCAAAAATCTCAAAACTGAAAACAAAAATCAACCTTATACTCAAAATTGTGACACTATCATGGCAACCGGTGGTATTTGCAGACAAAACTCCTCAAGTGTGTCAACCTGATTTCTTGGGGATGGAACCCCTAAGGAAGTAGAGTAAATAGTCTTGATTTCTTCGGATAGAAGCCTTCAACAAGAAATTCATGGTGCATTCAGATTTGTAGGTTGCATAGTGTCTAAAATCATTTAAGCATTCAGATTTGCTATAGAGTTCCAATTCAAATTTGCTACAAAGTGAGCAAGATCATTGAGGAATCAGATTTATATACTGGATGCACCGAATAAATTGTATCACTTTATTTTAGTTCAATGCTTTGTGTGCATTTAAATTAAATTCAGAAAAAAAATAAAAAAATATTTATTGTAGATCAAAAATTTAAGGATGAAAACACTTAATTTCGTTTGCCAAGTTAGTGGATGAAAACCCCTAACTTTAGATAGAATTGTTCCTCTGATTATGGTTTACAATTTGAATTTTTAAATTAATAAATTTCATTAAGCATTTTGTTTGCTTTGGGTTTCAAGTCTACCCTTATTTTTTACATCGTTCTAATTGACTGGTTTGATAGGGAGCAGACGCTGATTCCAACTGTTAAATCTTTATAATTGTTTTCCTCTCCAAGTTAGTGGATACTGACATTGAAATGCCAAACATCCATTTTAGTCCTTAGGTTTAGGATTGGGAATTTGCACTTATAGTTTTTATACTGTCCATTTGCTTGAAACAATTATTCATCGTACCTAACCAAAATCTAGAAGAATGAGGCCCTACTATCCCATCTTCACTATGGCCTCTATTTTTTATTCTTTTTTATTCCAATATGGGAAAATTGTAGAAGAATGAGGCAATGCTACCCATCTCCAATATGGCCTCTATAGTTTTACAAGATTACCACCTTATTGAGCATTTCAAGTATATTGACATTCCTGCAATAAGCTTTATAGACCAAAATCTATAAAAAAATGTTGTAGATTACTTCCTATCCCTCTACTTATATCAGTATAACACTACCGCTTTATGTAGGTGGTGGTTATGAAACCATTTCCTTATGCAAGCCAAAATCGTTGGTGATTAAACTTTAGATGACATTTTCCCTAATTTAAAGGCTTTTAGTCCCATAAAAGTAATGAAAAGATAAGGATTCACCTTCCACCTTTCTTGAATGGAACTTTATTTTTCATCAACTCTCTTAGAGTGTCAATGCTTCTGTCTTTGAGATTGTTGTTCCAATTAGTTGAAAGTAAGCAACCATCACACTGTTCTTGATTGGGGCATCCAAAGCCACAAATAAATAATAACTTGTTGGTTGCTTAATCTCTTCCTTGTAATATACAAAACTATACTGGTCTTACAGTACATGAGTTCAAATGTCTACCAACTATCAAATTGGTTACAGTATCTACTTCTAGGTCCACTACAGTAACAATACCAAAGATACAAACACACATTATAAAATCTCAGTCATTTTAATCCCAATAGATCATCTAAATGCAATGTTATATGTGAATGTCACACATTGGCCCTCAAGCTCATCATGCCTATCTTATAAAACACTAAGAGGCTTATAGCTTGGAATAAGATTAGTTACTTTATCAAGGAATGAAGCCTTGTTTCTTCTATTGATGTCTCTAATGAGAATAGGAGATACTTGTATTTACTATTGCCAACAACTAAGGCTGAATTTGATTTTTCTTTTGTTACAGGTTAAAAATGTGCTTGTAGTCAAAGAGGATGAATTTCAAACACTAGAATTGAAGAAAATTGCAGCGGAGGATATGAAAGATAACAAACTTGATCGGTATGATTTTTTAAAAGTTACTGAACATTCCACTCACTCTAATGAATGCATTTCATTCGCCCATTCACTTTGGCTTAAACAAAAACAAAGGATATACCTTTCTTGCATAGAAATTAAGTGTATGATTTAGAATGCAACACTTTTAAAAATATTTAAACGAAGATTTTAGCAAATATTTATGCCTCTATTTGTATAATTATAAATATTGAAGTAAATTTCTTCTCATTTTTTGTTTTAATTCCTTAAAATTCCTTCAAAGTGAACTTCTAAATTTTTCCAACTCACACATACACAAGAAATCTAGGCCCTATAGGATTTGATCCCATAGGTCATTTGTGGCCACACCTTGTCTAAACCACTAGATCACATTGATTGACAAATAAATCTTATGTTGAACAAACTCCAAGAGCTTAAATTTTGTCTTTCAAAAGTAGTGTTGAAACTTAAATATCTTTATAATAAGATAATTGTTCTTATTGATGATGTTTGGATGTTGCTATGTTGTTTGTTGTTCATGTAGAAATACAGGCAGAAAATATCGCATCAAAAGGTGAAATCTTGCTTTGCTATTGGTGGAAACTAATATGCATGTCAATAACGTATCTAGAAGATATTTAAAAACTAACTTTTTTGTTGTATGCTATAGGATTCTTACATCATACCTTTATCAATGTGGAGCATCAGAAAGAAAGAATTGATCATTGCATTCTTGAAGATTTGCTATGTTATTCGATAATATTTGTTTGAACACCAAATATAGATTGTTTGTTTATATCTCTTTGTCTGATTCATTGTGCAAATTATGCATACCATTCATTGTGTATTAGTATATGGTGAAGCAGCTACCATATCTAATAAGAAGCATATTACAAGCAATATGCATAGTTGCTTCATGGCAATTTTTGTCAAACATTTATTGGAGTGTACATACTTTCTTCTTTTGTCAAATAAATGGAAATTCATGGAATAGAATATTTATGTTAATTTGTCTCGTTTATATCATTATTTTTGAGGAATAAAATTTCTATACATCTGTACTCATCGTGGTTGAATCTCCTTTTTTATGTCATCATCTACATGTTAATATTCATAAGGAGCTAAGTAATGTATTGCTTGTAAGAAGCTAGGTACAAGTATCAATTTTCATTGTATATTGATGTAAATTGATTCCTAAGAATCACGGGCACGTCAAACTGTTATTGCTAATCTTATAACTTATTTGTAACTTCTTTGACATTTGGGAACAGCTATACAAACATGATATTTTTAAGAGTTAGAATTGAATTACGAGTCTTGTATGTGCCTAGAGGATTGAAAACCATGGAAGTGATAATTAAATAGGAGCTAATTGAATAGTCAAAATAGTAAATAGGTACTTGCATATGCCAACAATTACTTGAATTAAAGGGAATGGTTACTTTATGCAAATGAATTTCCTCCACTCACCAAGGATTGATGGTTGTTATGAATTGAGTGTGCTTGTTTTGTCATTTTGGTTATGTCCATTGTCATGTGTAATAATAAATTACTGTTTCAGATAATTAACTTGCAGGTTCAAAGAAGTGTCTACATCATGCAAAAAGTGATTCTTTGTAATACATTTAACCAAGCATCACAACTAGTTATAATTATGTTGGGACTTAATGTCATCAAAATTCAGGTATATACTTTAGAAGATTTCTTTGTAACCCTCCTTTCAACAACATATGTATAACATAATAATAAAAAGATAAACTAAAACATTTTATTTATGAATTTTGCACCAAAAGATCAAATTGGGTCTGCTTTTAACAGACCTTAGCAAAGGGTTTCTCACATAACTCAGTTTTGGCCTTCCTTACCATATCTATTCATCCAACACCAATTATTTTATTGAGCTTACAGGTTTTGATTTTCTGTATCATGTCTCAAGCTGAATAGTTTTTCAAAATAATCTTTAAATTTTATCTAAATTTGGAGAAAGGAAGATCTAAAGAATAATTCTAATACAAAGGATCATTGTGTACAACTATTTGATTTTCTGTATCATGTCTCAAGCTGAATAGTTTTTCAAAATAATATTTAAATTTTATCTAAATTTGGAGAAAGGAAAATCTAAAGAATAATTCTAATACAAAGGATCATTGTGTACAACTATTGGTAATATGTTTAATCAAAAAACATTCTATACAGGAAACTAAAATCTATACATACAACTGAAAGGCTGTACAAACAACTACCTCTTTGTTGATCATTGTGCACAACTATTGGTAATATGTTTAATCAAAAAACATTCTATATAGGCAACTGAAAGGCTATACAAATAGCTACCTCTTTTCTTTTTCAAAGAAAGCTCCAACTGTAGTCTCATTCTCTTTTTCACATTCATTTTCACTTTCAATTCAAAGCATGATTATGTATACAGGTCACAGGAAAATGATATGTGCAAAGAGAGGGACAATAACATTCAGCCAATCATAAGAAAAGAGAGGGACAATAACATTCAACCAATCATATAATACAATCGGCGTATTCCTTGCAGCTCCCCCGGCTACAAGCGCTAGTAATATCTTGCCTAGGAAAATGCTAGTGACTGTTGTGCTCTCTAATTCCTCTGCATCCTTACATTCTATATTAGTTAGGTAAATATAGTCACTATTATCTTTGTTTCTTCCTTTTTCATTTTCTATTAAGGATTCATTTTTCTCTTGAACATCTGACACCATTCAAATTTTCACATTACGCTTTACTTCTAAAAATTTCTCTTAACACTTATTTATTTTTCTACGCCATTTATCCTCTATGTTTCATCATTTTCTCTTGTTCCTTTTGAAAGGCATTCGCATGAAGTACTATTTTTTTTTCTATTACAATCCATCTTTCCTCACTACGTTCAATCCCAATTTAAAGGTATTATTAATTATATATAAAATTAATATTCATCTCACATATATTTTTTAGCATCATTTAATTTAATCCACCATTTCTTCACAAAACTTGTCCACTTCACATATGTGTCTAGAAATACATATAAATATTATTTTCTATATATAAAGTTAGTTTATTTATATAAGAGTTATTTAAAAATATATTTTTAAGATATAATATGAGGTATGTGTATATATAAATATCAAATTTTAAATCTTTGAGATTTATATGTTGTATAGAGGTTTATATATATGTATTACAGTTATTATTTTATTTTAGTTTAAAATCATTTAAAAATTACTTTATTTTTATTTATTATAAGAGTTGAATAATTTATATGTAGAAAAAATAGCTAAAGTTAAGTCATTCTTTTATATCTAATATATATACTTAAAATTAACTCTCAAATAAAAATAATAATTATACAAATATAATAATTATTAGAATTAGGAAGATCTAGGAGATAGAAGACAAGATCATGAACAATGTAAAAGATTGTATTTAGTTGAGTATCAACGATGAGCTCAAGCTCTCATTATAAAGAACAAGGATGAGCAAACTCATGCCACAAGAATGGGCAATCACATGCCATGGATTGAGGAGAGGACTCCTCATCCTACAATGGTGGTAAGTTGTCCTTCTTTATGCAAGGAAGAGGTGTCAAGAGTTGGAAACCTCTCAAGACAACTCAACATCCTTGATAGCTCATAGGAAATGAGTCAAGGTTGAACTCCAACACCTAAGTAGGCTTAAGTTAACCTAACTAGAGTAGAATACACTAACACCACCTGTTAAGCATAGCTTAGGTGGGTATAAAAGAAATGAAGATATGAGTGCTGACAACAAGGCCTAATAAGGTAATCATTTACAATCTAGTATTTGACAAATGATGGAGAAAGATAGAAAGCCCAATGGGAAAAAACTATCCTCCAAGAAAAGACCTTTTCATATTTTCCTCTTTTTGTGATTTTCTTGCTCCTTGTATTTCTTTATCCTTGTCTTCTTTTGGCTCCTCTTGTTGATACGAATCCATGCTTAGTTGTGATTTTCAATTTTTTAGAAAATTGAAACAAATTTGGACTGGATTTTTAATCACAACTCTTTGACACACCCCTTTTTTAATATTTTTGATTTCTTCCTTTGTTTGGAACTCTATTTTAGTGCATTATTTGCATACAAGAATGCAGGTGAAAAAGGGAACTTTATATTTTAGTGTGAAATCACCATCATTAAACAGAGTTTGAAAAAATAAAATTTCACTCTATTACAAATTTACACCAATAAAAAAATGTTTACATTTACAAAATTGAGAAAATCAAATATTTCAAGAAGTTAGAGAAAGGAAAATAGAAAAATTAAGCCCTCATGGGCTAGAAAAACCAGGGGCTAAAACCCCATGCGACCGAGAGGTAATAGATGAGAAAGGGTTGCCCTCTCCACCAAATGACATCATCCTAAGGGCGAACACTGAGGTAAGAAAATGGGCATAAAAAATCACGAACAATGTGGTCCCCATTGCCAAATAAATTGACAACCATAGAGATTTGAAAAGTATATTTGAATAGAGTTTGGAATGATTTTGAATCCTCCAACTACGCGATTTTTGTGCCTCCTTTTCCTCCACCTCTACACATAGTTTGACGTACCTCTCCAAAACAAAATCATGCTTCTTCACCACCCAAGTAGGCCTTTTTTTTTTTGAATTGGATCTTCCCCTCTTCAACAAATTGTGGCAGAGCAATGATGAAAATCGGTCTGCAAAACAACCTTTCAAATTTGTTGGTGTCGCTGATTCGACCTCAAATCACCATCAACACTTGCAATCCACGACCAGGATAATATATGCACCCTCCAATGCTTCAAAAACCTATGTTCAAATGCAATTCCAACTTAGGTTGTGATGACAATTCAACCTTGCGCTTGTCAAAATCGCTCCTCAATGTGGGTTTGATCACTATCACGTGCCTGCAAATTGAAGGAGCCTCTTTGTGCAAAAACGCCAAACTAATGGCCTAACAAACTCCTCATGTTTGATGATTCCATAGAGAATTCACATCAACAAAAATGAAATTGCAAAGGCAGGATGTGGGGGTTATGCACGAGTTGTATAGATATGGCTGAAAATTATTAGAACATACAAACAACGAGACTAAATAGATACAATAGTTCATCTATTTGCTTGAAACTACCTCCTTCCTGCTCTAATACCATATTATAATTAGGAAGATTTAGGAGATAGAAGAAAAGCACATGAACAATGCAAAAGATTATATTCAGCTGAGTATCAATAATGAGCTCAAACCCTCATTATAAAGAATGGGGATGAGCAAACTCATGCAACAAGAATAGGCAATCGCATGCCATGGATTGAGGACAGGACTCCTCATCCTAAAGTGGTGGCGAGTTGTTGTTCTCTAAGCAAGGAAGAGGTGTCGAGAGAGATTGGACACCTCTCAAGACAACTCAACATCCTTAATACCTCATAAGAAATGAATCAAGGTTCAACTCCAACACCTAAGTGGCTTAAGTTAGTCTAACTAGAGTAGAATACACTAACACACCCCCTTAAGCATGGCTTAGGTGGGTATAGAAGAAATGAAGATATGAGTCCTAACAACAAGGCCTAATAAGGTACTCATTTATAATGTAGTCTTTTACAAATGATCGAAAATGATAGAAAACCCAATGGGAAAATACTATCCTCCAAAAAATGACCTTTTCATATTTTCCTCTTTTTGTGATTTTGTTGCTCCTTGCATTTCTTTATCCTTAACTTCATTTGGCTCCTCTTGTTGATACAACTCCATGCTTGGTTGTGATTTTCAACTTTTTAGAAAATTGAAAGAAATTTGGAGTGTATTTTAATTCACAACTCTTTGACACCCCCCTGTTTTAGTATTCTTGATTTCTCCTTTTGTTTGGTACTTTATTTTAGTGCATTATTTGCATACAAGAATGAAGGTGAAAATGGGCACTTTATATTTTAGTGCAAAATCACCATCATTAAATAGAGTTTGAAAAATAAAATTTCACTCTATTGCAAATTTACACCAATAAAAAAAAATTGCATTTACAAATTTGAGAAAATCAAATATTTTAAGAAATTAGAGAGAGGAAAATAGAAAAATCAAGCCCTCATAGGCTAGAAAAACCAGGGGCTGAAACCCCATGTGACCAAGAGCTAATAGATGAGAAAGGGTCGGCCTCTCCACCAAATGACATCATCCCAAGAGCAAATGCTGAGGTCAGAAAATGGCCATAAAAAAATCATGAACAGTGCGTCCCCCATTGCCAAAAAAATTGACAACCGTAGAGATTTGAAAAGTAGATTTGAATAGAGTTTGGCACAATTTTGAATCCTCCAACTGCTCGATTTTCATGCCTCCCTTGCCTCCACCTCTAGACAAAATTCAGCATACCTCTCCAAAACAGAATCACACCTCTCCACCACCCAATCGGGCCTTTTCTGTTTTGAATCAGGTCTCCCCCTCCTCAACGGATCATGGAAGAGCAAAGATGAAAATTGGCCTACGAAACAACCTTTTAAATGGTATGGTGCAGCTGATTTGGCCTCAAATCACTATCATCACTTGCGATCAATGAACAGGATAATATATGCGCACTCCAACGCTTCAAACACCTCTGTTCCAAACACAATTCCAAATTAGGTTGTGATGACAATTTAACCATGCGCCTGTCAAAATTGCCCCTCAATGTGGGTTTGATCACTATCACGTGCCTGCAAATTGAAGGAGCCTCTCTGTGCAAAAATGCGAAACTCCTTACGTCTGAGGATTTTGTAGAGAATTCATAACAGCAAAAGGAAATTGCAAAGGATGTGGGGATCATGCACGAGTTGTATAGATATGCCTACAAATTATTAGAACATACAAACAAAAACAAGACTAAATAGATACAATAGTTCATCTATTGGCTTGAAACTACCTCCTTCTTGCTCTAATATCATATTAGAATTAGGAAGATCTAGGAGATAGAAGACAGGCACATGAACAATGCAAAAGATAGTATTCAACTAAGTATCAACAATGAGCTCAAACCCTCATCATAAAGAACGAGGATGAGCAAACTCATGCCACAAGAATAGGCAATCACATGTCATGGATTGAGAAGAGGACTCCCCGTCCTGCAGTGGTGGCTAGTTGCTCTTCTCTATGCAAGGGAGAGGTGTTGAGAGAGATTGGACACCTCTCAAGACAACTCAACATCCTTGACATCTCATAGGAAATGAGTCAAGGTTCAACTCCAACACCTAAGTAGGCTTATGTTAGCCTAACTAGAGTAGAATACACTAACAATAATGTATTATTTTCACTTTTTCTAATGACATAACTTGATACATATATTTTTTTTCTTTTGTTAAGTTATTACTCAATTATCTTTAGAAAAGTTACTCCATTAAAATAATATTATGTCTATGTTGTAGCTCTAGATACATTACATATTTATCTTTAAGAAAATCTATATAAAATATTTTTAAGGTGTCTATTTTTAATCAATTTATGAATTATGCCAAATATACACCTAAAAAATGCTATTTCCTTATATCTCTTACATAATTTTTAAATGAGTAAATACAAAATTTTATATTGAATATATTTATTTGTTATACTATTAGTTTTTTATATAGTAAAAACCTTCTATATAATTTAGTTGTATTATTAATTTTTTATATAATAATAACCTTCTACATAATATATATATATATATATATATATATATATATATATATATATATATATATATATATATATATATATATAAATAAGCCATACATAATATTATTATATATTATAAGAAAAAATTAATTACTTTAAAGTAAAATAAAATAATTCAATTCTAACATTTTTATATAGATTTATTTTAGATATTTATACTAATGCATAATTATTATTTCGTAAATATATTAATATTTATAATTAATGATATATTAACTTATTAAATATATTAACATTTAAAATTCATGATTTTTTTTTTAAGGCTATTTTCTTTATATGTATTGAGCAAATTCACTTGAATAGTATTTTTTTTGTTTTTTTACACTGATCCAATGATGCTGGTGTGACACACCCTTGGTACCCTGGTGACAGTGGAGAGACTAGACCTTGTGACCTCTTGCCTATAGCAGGATGCTTTAGCCAATTGAGCTAGGCCCACCACCCGAATTGAATAGTAATTGTTAGATATGAGCATTGGTGCCAAATTTTTTTGACACAAGAGACATATTAATTAATTAAAAAGTTATATCTTGTATATTTTATGAAATATAATATTTAATGTTTGATATCACATAGATTAAATTAGTTTATTATGTATTTTTAATTCATTTTCAAAATGAGATATATTATATAATTAAGTTTATATTATTTTATTATATATTCGATTGAATCTACAAATAAAATTGAAATTATACAAAGTTGATTGTGGCTTACTTTTAAGAATGTGAACGTTACAATATGTGTAAAAATCTATAACTAATTATATTATTAATAATTTCTTTTTTTAAATATATTTTTGTTAAAAATTAACATATAAACTTTGTTAAAATATAAAAAAAAATTTAACATAGAAAAATACTAACATATAATTAATTTATGAGTAGTAAATAATTAATATAACATGAAAAAAATAATATTTATCTAAGACAAGTACATATGATAATAACTAAGTTGTATGGTTATCAACCTCACATAACTCTAATATGAGTATCACTCAACATAACATGCACAATTATACATTTGGAGAGTAATGTGTTTGTTACATCAATTCAATTATCAAGCTAGTAGCTAGGACCTATTTCTCTCATACCCACCTAAGCTATGTTTAAGTTGGGTGTTAGTTTATATATTGCATACACATAGTATTTGATTCTACTTAGACATCCATTGACCCTTTCTCACATGAGGTTTCAATGTAGATTGGTGTCTTTAGAGGTGTCGACCCACTTTCAACACCTCTTCCTATACTTCTGGTAGGAAAATCACCACTGCTCTATGAATGAGGAATATTATCCTCATTTCATGGAGGTTAGGTGCCTCCTACATTCCTATTAATGCATACCCTTTTTTGTCTAATCTATTGGTAGAATTTATACAAAATTGTGTTCATTGTGCTTGCTATCTATTCTTGATAATTGTAGGCTATTTCACCTTCACAAAATTATGCAAGAGTTAAATTTAAATTTGAAGCATCCAAATTTTCTACTTATAATTTTAAACACATCAATGCCCTTCATCAACTTATATAGAATTTTAATTTTAATTTGGAAAGGTAAATTATACTACCTAAAATGTTAAGTTCATTAACATCCTTCATTAAATTATGTAGGAATCACATTTAAATTTGAAGAATGACATTTTACTAGCTACAATGTTAAATTCATGAATTTTATTCACCAAACTATGTGGGATTTAGTTTAAATTCAAGAAGAATAACATTTGTCTACCTAGAATGTTAAATTTATGTGCATCCTTCAACAAATTTTGTTGGCATTAAATTTAAATTTTAAAAATGAAAATTTTCTACCTAAATTAAATTTGAAAAGAGATATTGTTATCTAAAATGTTAATTTCATTCATGTCCTTCCCCCAATCATATAGTCCTAAAATTTAAAATTAAAAGAGAAATTTTACCACCTAAAATGCTAAATTCATCGATGTCCATCAAATTATGTAGGCCTTAAATTTAAATATGAATGATATTTTTCTATCAAAATATTAAATGCATTCACATCATTCACAAAATCATGTAGATGTCAAATTTAAATTTTAAAAATGACCTTTTTCTACCTAAAATGTTAAATTCATCATCATCCTTCATCAATTTAGTTAGTCTTTAATTCTAAATTTGAAGAATGACATTTATCTATCAAAAAGATTAAATTCATTCACATCCTTCATGAAATCATGTAGATCTCAAATTTAAATTTAAAAATGTAATTTTATTACCTAAAATGTCAAATTCATTATCATCCTTCACGACTTGATTTATCCTTTAATTTTAAATTTGCAGAATGACATTTTGCTATCTAAAATATTAAATTCATTAAAACCCTTCATGGAACTATATAGACCTTAAATTTAAATTTGAAGAATGGCATTTCACTACTTTAGATGATAAATTCATTAATATTCTTAATCAAATTATATAGATCTTAACTATAAATTCAAAATATAACATTTTAGCATCTAAATAATTAATTTTTGTTAACATATTTTATCAAATTATATAAACCTTAAATTTAAATTTTAAAAGATGACATTTTATTAATTATGCCAAGAGGCATAACCTACAGTGGCAGCAGCCTCTATAGGAGGCCAGCAAAAGAAATGGTGTAAGAAAAAAGAAACCTTTCATATTCTACATGCATGCGCTCGTTAAGACCCTACGCTGGAAGAGGAAGAGGCACGAAGTGTTAATTTCTATAACCCAGCAACAGATTAATTGCACAATAAATTCACAGAAAGAAATCTGATTTATAACAATTAATACAACTGGGTTAATTAACAACTAATAACAGCGAAAGCAAAAAATAACATGAAGCCAAACACAAAAAGACAATAACACAGATATACCCAGGAAACCCCAATGCGGGGAAAAACCTGCAAATGTTGGATCTTCTATTCAGCCTAACAACAAACTTTTCTTTCGAAAATACAATTTGAGTTTGCTACAGTAATCTTGTATTTATAGAGCCTAGCTGCTTTACTTAGCGTGCAAGGAAAGAATCTTTCCTTGCTTTCTTTGGCTTTATTTACACATAAAATCACTCTAGGATTTATCTTATCCTCACAAACTCGGAAACATTCTATTAAAGAATAAAAATCCTGCTGTTGCTAAAAATCCAACTCGAATTGATTTAAAGCAAATCTTATCTTGAGTTGCTTTAAAGCAAATCCATATCCCACTTTTCGAGCTACAAAAATCAACACTCCCTCTTAGCGAGGAAAGTGTTCTGCACCACACCCAACTTGTCCCTGAAGAATTCAAACTTGCTCTTCATCAAGGCCTTCGTCAGGATATCTGCTATCTGTTCGTCCGTAGGAATGTAATTGAGCTTCACTATCCCCTTCTCCACACAATCTCTGATGAAGTGGTACTTGATCTCAATGTGCTTTGACTTGTCAAGAAACACTGGATTCTCGAGAGTTTGATGCAACTCTGATTATCACAGTAAATGACTGTAGGATCCAACTCCTGATTAAAGAGCCCAGCTAGAAGTTTCCGAAGCCAGATAGCCTCACATGTAGCCATACTGGCTGCCATATACTCGGCCTCTGCAGAACTCAGTGCAACTGACTTCTGTTTCCTGCTGTACCAAGAGACTGCTCCTGATCCCAAACTGAAACTGCACCCTGAAGTGCTCTTTCGATCAGCTGTACTGCCTGCCCAATCTGCATCAGTAAACCCCTTGAGCTTCACTCCATCCTGCTGAACATACTTCAGCCCATAATCAACTGTGCCTCGGAGATATCTCAAAACATGCTTCGCAGCTATCCAGTGCACACGTTTAGGTTCCACCATAAACTGACTAAGTGAGTTCACTGCAAAACAAATGTCTGGCCTGGTGTTGACCAAATACATAAGAGAGCCTATCAACTGTCTGTATAAAGTAGGGTCCACTGCCTCTGATCTGGAAGCATCAATCTTCTTCCAATTGGTCACAAGTGGCGTTGACATAGGCTTACAGTTTTCCATCCTGAATCGCTTCAAGATATCAATTAAGTACTTCCCTTGTCCAAGGAAGATCTCTCCCTCTTTCTGCCACAACTCCAATCCCAAGAAAGTAATGCATCAACCCCAAGTCCTTCATCTCAAACTCTCCTGCAAGATCCCGCTTGCAATGTGCTATGAGCTCCTCTGACCCTGTGAGAAATAGGTCATCAACATATAACAACAATATGAGAAGTTCACCCTTCACCTGAACATAGTACAGGTTTGAATCTGCCTCACTCTTGATGAAGCCCACACTCTGCAAGTAACTATCAATACGTGAATACCACGCCCTAGGAGCCTGCTTGAGTCCATACAGTGCTCTTTTCAACCTGCATACATGAGAATCCCTCTCATGTGCTTCAAACCCTTCTGGTTGCTCTATGTAAATCTCTTCCTCAATCACCCCGTTGAGGAAGGCTGTCTTTACATCCATCTGATGAATCCTCCAACCCATCTGTGCTGCTATAGAAATGATAGCTCTTATGGATGAGTATTTGGATACTGGAGCAAAAGTCTCATCATAGTCGACTCCTTCCTTCTGTGAAAACCCCTTAGCCACAAACCGGGCTTTGAATTTTTCCACACTACCATCTGCAGCATGCTTAATCTTATACAGCCATCTCGAGCCCACCACAGACTTATCTTTTGGTCTTGGTACTACCTCCCACACATTGTTCTTCATGATGGAAGAATACTCTTCCACCATGGCATCTTTCCACACTTGGTGCTTGCATGCCTCCTGAAAGCTGGAAGGCTCTACTTTAATTAATTCACTCATAAGAGCAACATAATCTGAATAACGTCTGGGAGCCCTTCTTTGTCTGACTGAATCTTGAGGATCACCTACGTATTCTTGAGCTTCTCTCAATGTCTACTCAGCTGCCCTATTTCTCCTCTTCTCACTCATAGGAATCTGAGGCTGAGGAATTATTTGTTCCTCTATTTGATCATCCTGCTTGTTCTGCTCTCCAGCTTGTGTTACTGAAGTTTGAGGGATTTGTGCTACCTCAACTGTGGATGATTGTTCCTCCTCATTCATCAAGTTACTTGACTTTTGAAGAGCCCTCTCTTCCTCAAACTTCACATCTCTGCGAACCACTGTTTTCCTGAGAGCAGGAATATAAACTCTATAAGCCTTAGAAGTTTCACTGTACCCAACAAGGATACCCTTCTCTGCAGTAGGTTCCAACTTGGTTCTCTTCTCAACAGGAATGTGACAATACACAAGGCATCCAAAGATGCGAATGTGCCCCAAATCTGGTTTCTTACCAGTGAATGCCTCTTCTGGAGTCAATTTGCCCAACACTTTGAGGGCTCCTATTCTGCAAATACACAGCTGTGTTGCAAGCTTCTGCCATAAGAACCAGGCAGATCCTGATCATGAAGCATGGCTTGGCTGCCCAACTATAGCCCTATTTTTTCGTTCAACAACCCCATTCTGTTGAGGGTTGTACGGGCTGTCAACTCTTTCTTGATACCTTCCTGAGCACAAAAATCTTTGAAGGCATTCGAGGTATACTCGCCTCCATTATCAGACCTCAGTATCTTGATCTTCTTCCCAGTTTGGTTCTCCACGAGAGCCTTAAACTCTTTGAACCTACTTGAAGACCTCATCTTTATTCTTCATGAAATATATCCACGTCTTCCTGGAGAAATCATCAATGAAAGTAACATAATACTCATATCCATTCAAGGATGTTGTTGACATAGGTCCACACACATCTGAGTGTACAAGATCCAAAATCCCTTCGGATCTAGTGTCGCTGCTTGGAAAACTGGTCTTGGCATATTTCCCAAGAGCACAACCCTTGCACACCTCATGCTTTTCTGTCTTCATCCCAGGCAGCCCTGTCACTATTTCCTTAAGAATATTAAGTGCTCCATGGTGAAGGTGAGCCATCCTCCTGTGCCATAATTCTCCTATCCCTTTACAGCTACTAACCAACGCATGTGCTGGCTCAAACTGTAACCGAAACAAGCTGCCATGCCTGACACCAATCACTTTTGCAATCTTGGAATCTTTGGGACGAATATAGACTTTTCCCCTCTCAAAGGTCACAATGTAACCCTTGTCTTCCAAGGCAGAAACTGAGATTAAATTCTTTGTCATGCAGGGACATACAACACATCCTCCACCAACAAAGGTTTTCCAGACTCCCTCTGAAACTTGGCCGGTGCCAATACCAGTTGCATGGTACTTGGCATTGTCTCCGAGCTCAATATAGAAATCCAGCTTCTTCTCCTCCAACTTGGTGAAACATTCTTTGAACTCCCGTCATGTGGCGAGAAGCCCCACTGTCAATATACCATACCCTGTTGGCAATTGAACTTGAGAGACAGGCAATGAGTGAAAACTCATTCTCAAATTGTGATGCAAACTCGTCCACCTCTGCTGTAGCAGCAAATTGCTTCTTCTGCTTGTCCTTATTTTTCTTATTCGGACATTGACTGGCATAGTGACCCATCTGATGGCAGCAAAAACATTTAATCTTGCTCAGATCTTTCTTCTTCCCACTCTTGGAAGAAGAACCTTCCGATTGCTCTTTATTGGACTTCTTCTTACCCTTGCTTGCAAGAGCAAGATTTTCTTCATCTTGAACCTTCTTTGTCTGATCTCCTCGATGAGCACCTTCACGGATCTCCTCCTGAACAAAATCATCCCAAAGTCTTGCCCAATCAGGTAGCCGATCTCTACCGACAACACACTTGACAAACACTTCCCAGTGCTTTGAAAAACCATTCAAGGCTATACGCACCAACTCATCTTCTTTAATCGTCTCTCCAACAGCAGCAAGCTCATCCCTGACCTGTGTCAGCTTGGACAAGTAAGAGGTCACACTCTCGCCTTTGGACATCTTGGTATTATGCAATTTGTCCTTGAGCATCATCTTACGACTCTGATAGTCGCTCTGATAAAGTTTTGTGAGCGTATCCCACATCTCCTTGGCGGTGTCTTTCCCCGATAAATGAGGAATTAAATGATCTCTTACTCCATCCAGGATAATCCTTTGAGCTTTGGCCTCTTTGACTTCATGCGAATCTAAGGCAACAGGATCATTTGTTGGTGGAGTCACTTCTGTGCTAGCATAGGTCCATAGCCTGTTCTCCTTGAGAACAGATGTAATCCGAACCTTCCACTGCAAGAAGTTAGACGCACCCTCGAGCCTGTCCTCGTATCGAACACTGGTTGCCATAGCCACAAAAGAATTGGAGACGAAAATCTGATGACTTTTTTTTTTCTTGAAATCTGCGTTACAAATCTTGGCTTCGTATTCAGAGTTTAGAGCTCTGATACCATGTTAATTTCTATAACCCAGCAACAGATTAATTGCACAATAAATTCACAGAAAGAAATCTGATTTATAACAATTAATACAACTGGGTTAATTAACAACTAATAATAGCGGAAGCAAAAATAACATGAAGCCAAACACAAAAAGACAATAACACAGATATACCCAGGAAACCCCAATGCGGGGAAAAACCTGCAAATGTTGGATCTTCTATTCAGCCTAACAGCAAACTTTTCTTTCGAAAATACAATTTGAGTTTGCTACAGCAATCTTGTATTTATAGAGCCTAGCTGCTTTACTTAGCGTGCAAGGAAAGAATCTTTCCTTGCTTTCTTTGGCTTTATTTACACATAAAATCACTCTAGGATTTATCTTATCCTCACAAACTCGGAAACATTCTATTAAAGAATAAAAATCCTGCTGTTGCTAAAAATCCAACTCGAATTGATTTAAAGCAAATCTTATCTTGAGTTGCTTTAAAGCAAATCCATATCCCACTTTTCTAGCTACAAAAATCAACACGAAGGGTGGTCTGTGCTGTCCAAATGAGCATTACAACTAATCGACGGTCAGGTGAAGGTTGAAATCTGCAATCAAAAAAAGAAATGGTAGTTACAACAAAAGCAATGGCAGTTGAAACGTGGACAAGTAGGCCAAGTAAGGAGTGTCGATATGGAAGAGGTAGTGCTGGCAGTTAAAAGGGTTGTGATAGAACAAAAGATCTTGTATGCACAGGAGATCATATTCTAAATTAGATGAAACTTTGTGGAGGCCAGTTGATGTAAGAACATAAGCAGAAAGGAAGGGACGGTCTGTGAACGAGTCCGAGCAAGAATGCAATGGACAGAATGTGAAGATTATGGGCTGCGTAGGACACCAAGTGAAGTGAGATGGAATGCAGATGTATTGGGGCAGTATATATATTTATCAAAATGCTAGAGGCTGATTATAGATAAGAAGGGCATCTAACAGAATAAGGTAGAGTCGTAGGAATTAGAGGTTTTTGACAGAGGAACTAATAGAATAAGAAGGGCATCTGACAGAGGAACTTAGACGGAGCTTTGAGAGAGCACAAAAATGCAGAGATTATAGAACAAATGGTTCAACATGACAGAATGTAGAAAGCCCGTCGCACAAGTGGATTCAGGAGGCTGTGCATTGGTGGAGAAGATCCCAGGGCTTCAACAACAATAGGGGTTCCTCTCTGATTATTTTTTGGAGGCATGTAGGAGGGCTTTCGCCAAGTTTATGCATTTTGATTAAGCAACATTAATGTTACTTTAACCATTGAGTTCTTTGCTCATCTAACGAAAAAATTAGCATATTTCTTCATTACAGTGCATTAAAAAATTAACAAATCTTTCAAAAATGCCGGCAAAGTTCATTAAATATTATAAAATTGCAAGTTTTTAGATGCAATCAAGGAATTTAAAATTCCACATTTGAATGCTTTTTAGAATAAATTGTATTTTCTTAGAGCTTTAAATGATTTTGAAACAAGTGCATCAACCAGATATGATCCTGTGGTTGCAGGATATATACAAAATGGGTTCGATGAGGTGGTATTTAAAGGAATAGAAATTCATTGGTTTAGCCCTTGCCAACACTGCCCAAATGGAATCTAAGCGGTGCAAAAAGTGGCATGTTATTTGTTGGGCTATATCTGGTAGCTATTTGCAAGAGTGCGTGGAAGTGTGTCTGACATTTTCCATGTTTAAATGGAAAGTACTGGACTCAAAATTTTTATGGACACATTGATAGTTTTCATAGAGAAGCATGACAGATAGAAGAAATCGAAAGCAAAAAATCAAGGACGTTGAAGAGAAAGTATTTCCTTATGATTTTTTCTTGCTAATTTTGATTAAGGAAATACCAGACAAGAATGGAGTACTGCGCCTTAATTTTAAAATTTTCACTTACCAGAAAACCATTAAAGACGTATAAAACAGCAAAGGGAAATAATAATGCTTTTTATTATGATACCGTGCCAAATATATGAAAGTTTAAAAAGTTGTGTAGTACCAGTACATCAATTTAATTATGTATGAGATCTTCTTTATACAAACATTTTTAAAATATATATTTTACAAAATTTTCATTTATATCAATTTATGAATCAAGAGTGTGAATATCAAACATGTTCTATTGTAGTTCGACGATATACTGGTGAATTTGATAGGTTTTGAGAAGTGAAAGATAAATATTTTAAAACCTTTAACAAATAAGTCTATTGATGGAAATATACAAGACACTAATGGATTACATACGTTGATTGACAAGTACTTGGTAGACATTGGCGAGTTTGAAAATGGTTGACGTCGTATGTTAATAAACATGAAAAATTGATTTTTCAGGGTAATACAAGTTAAAAAAATTGTATAATTATAATGGTAAAATTAGTATATTAATGTTAATTTAGATTTGTATTTATTTTGAGATAATGTTTTAAAATATGTATTTTGTGTTTTTCTATTTATTTATACATATATGTATTTTCATGCACTTAGCTCTAACTTATCTATAAATGCACACATTTCTATACATTTATTTTATTTCTATACCTATCCATACACAAAGCTTATGGTGGAAAAGAAGCCATGACCACATAACAATATGAAAGTTGCAATGCCCAACAAAATATGGGGCAAGGAAGAAACACCAAGCCAAGTAGGTTACAAAGGCTTATAGATAAAAAATGAAGTGAAATATACAAAAGTACATTTCTCAAATGTATAGGCAATCGTATGATTTTAGAGTGCAATTCTTAGTTTATTTGCATATATTTTTATAGTTAAAATTTCAAACATTTATCCTATAATGTGAACCATTATATATGACCAATATTTAAATTTTATATATTCTAAGAAATTTATATAAACACATAATAGAGGGATTGGTTGCAACACAATCTCAGTATAAACATGGATATCCTAACTCAACAACATATTTATCTCAAAACTTCACTAAAATGTATTCATTAAACCCTAAAAATAATTCAAGATCTAAGCTCAATGAAAGTCAACTTTGGATTAAGGGTTATAATTAGAGTTAGAGTTATAATTATGGTTAAGTTTAGGATTAGGGTTATAATTAGGCATAGGATTATAGTGAGGGCTAGGGTCATAGTTAGAGTTAGGGTTTCCATTATAATTATGGTTAATATTAGATTTAAGATTACAAATAGGTGATTAGGGTTAGAATTAGAATAAGGGTTATAGTTAGGGTTAGAGTTAGAATTAGGATTAGGATCAAGACTCAATTAGGGTTAGGGTTAATATTCATTTAGGATTAGTGTTAAGGTTCAATTAGGGCTAGGGTTAACATTAGGTAAGGGTTTGGGTTCAATTAAGACTAGGGCCAAGGTTAAGGTTCTAGGATAAAGCTTCGAGTAAAGGTTGTGATCTAAGGGTTAGGTTTAAAGTTAGAGTGAAGGTTAGGTTTAGGGTTCAATTAAGATTAGGTTTACGGGTAGGGTCAAGTTTAATTAGGGTTAGGGTGATGGATATAAGATAAATCTTACTTGGTCAAAGTTGGGTTAGGGTAGGATTTAGGGATCAATTAGGGTTGCAATTAAGGCTAGGTTAGGGTTAGGGTTCAATTAGGGTTATATTTCAAAAATTAGGGTTACCATTAGAATTAGGGTCAGTGTTAGAATAAGGATTATGAGTAGGGTTATAATCATAGTTAGCATTATAAATAAAATTATAATTATAGTTAGGGTTAGGGTTCAATTATGATTATCATTAGACTTTGAGTTTAATTAGGGTTAGAGTAAAGGATTAGTTAGGTTTATGGTTCAATTAGGCTTACAATTGTAGGATAATGCTTGGAGTTAGGGTCAAGGATAGGGTTGGGATTAGGGTTAGTGCTCAATTAGTGTTAGTTAGGGTTAAATTATACTTAAAGTTAATGTTAGTTTAGGGTAAGGGTTCACTTAGGGTTAGGGTTAGTGTTAGGGTTCAATTACCATTAGGGTTTTATTAGGGTTAGGTTTTAATTAGGGTTAGGTTTCAATTAGGGTTAGAGCTGGGGTTCTAAGATAAAGCTTTGAGTCAGGGTCAGGTTAGGATTAAGGTTAGGTTAAGGTTAGGATTCAATTAGGATTAGGGTTGATCAGGGTTAGGGTTGGGTTAGGGTTATGGTTTGGGTTCAAATAGGGTTAGGCTTAGGGTTATGGTCCAATTAGGGTTACAGATCTATTAGGGTTGTAATTAAGGTTAGGTTAGGGTTAGGATTCAACTAGGGTTACAATTAGAGCTAGGGTTGCCATTAGAATTAGGGTTAGTGTTAGAATTAATATTATGAATGAGTTTATATTCATGGTTAGGGTTACAATTACATGTATAATTAGGGTTAGGATTAGAGTTCAATTAGGATTAGGGTTAAGATTCAAATATTGTTTAATTTGGGTTAGTGTTAGGCTTAGGGTTCAAATATGGTTACAAATTCAATAAAGCTTCAATTAGGGTCAAGGTTAAGGTTGGGGTTGGGATTAAGGTTCAATTAGGGTAAGCATTAGTTTTAGGGTTAGGATTAGGGTTCAATTAGGGTTATAATTAAGCTAGAGTTTAGAGTTAGGGATATGGTACAATTAAGAGTAAGATTTAATCAAGGTTGAATTAGGATTAAGATTTAATTATGGTTAGGGTTCAATCAAGATTTAATTAGGGTTAAGATTTAATTATGCTTAGGGTTCAATTAGAGTTAGGGTTAGGATTAGAGTTCAATTAGGTTTATATTTAGGGTAAGGACTAGGATTCAATTAGGTTGGGGTTAGGGTTAGAGTTTAATTAGGGTTAGGATTGGCATTTAGCTCAAATTACGCTTCAATTAGAGTTAGGGTTAGGGTTGTGGTTCTTTAGGGTTAGGGTTAGGATTCAATTAGAGTTATAGGTTAAATATTAGGGTTAGGGTTTTAAGGTAAAACTAAAGGTTACAATTAGGGTTGCAGTTAGGGTTCAATCGAGGTTAGGTTAGGTTGAAGGTTTAATTAGGCTTGATGTTAAGTTAAATTAGGGTTAGGGTTAGAGTCCATTTAGGGTTAGTGTTCAATTAGAATCTAATTAAGGTTAGGGTTAATGATTGGGGTTAGGTTTAGGATTAATATTTTGGGTTAGTGTTACAATTTTAGGATAAAGTTTGGGTTTACAGTTAGGGTTTACTCAAGGTTGGTCTTACTTTCAACTAGGATTAAGATTAGGGTTAGGTTTCGTTTATGGTTAGGGATTTAATTAGGGTTAGAGTTTGGTTTAATGATTTATGGTTAGGTTTAGGGTTAACATTAGGTTACAATGATGATTTAATTAGGGTTCAATTACTATTAAGGTTACAATTCAATTTGAATTAGGGTTAGGGTTAAAGATAAAATTAGAATTAGGGTGATAATTAAGGTTAGAAATGGAATTAGGATTAGTGTTGCAATTACTATTAGGGTTAGGGTTAGGGTTAAAGATAGAATTAAGATTAGGATTGGGGTTGGTGTTTATGTTAGGATTATGATTATGATTAGGCTTAGGGTTAGGGTTATAGATAGAGTTATGTTTAGGGTTAGTGTTAGGGTTAGAGATAGAATTAGGATTAGGGTTAGAAATAGAAATAGGATTAAGGTTTGAGTTGGTGCTAATATTAGGGTTCGGGTTAGTCATAAAGATAAAATTAGGGTTAGAGATAGAATTAGGATTCAGATTGAGGTTTCTGTGAGGGGACCAATGTCTTTTAAAGTTAGGGCTAGAGTTCAATTAGAGTTAGGGTTATGTCACAATTAGGGTTAGGGTTCAAATATACTTAAGATGGTTTAATTACGGTTAAGGTTAGAGTTAGGGCTATGATGGAGTCAGCATTAAATTAATTAGGGTTAGGTTTAGGATGGGATTAGGGTTAGAGTTAGAGATAGAATATGATTAGGCTTAGTATTAAGGTTAGGGTTAGGGTTAGAAATAGGGTTAGGTTACAATTAGTGATAGAATTAGGGTTAGGGTTAGGATTAGTTGGGGTTAGGTTAGAGATGCAACCAACATTAAGGTTAGGGTTAGAGATAGAATTAGGATTAGGATTAAGGTTTTTGTGAGGGGAGTGATGTCTTTCAAAGTTAGGGCTTGAGTTCAATTATAGTTAGGGTTATGGCACAATTAGGGTTAGGGTTCAAATAGACATAAGATGGTTTAATTGGGGTTAAGGTTAGAGTTAGAGTTATGATGGAGTCAACATTAAATTAATTAGGGTTAGGTTTAGGATTGGGATTAGGGTTAGGTTACAATTAGAGTTAGGGTTATGGCACAATTAGGGTTAGGGTTCAAATAGACTTAAGATGGTTTAATTAGGGTTAAGGTTAGAGTTAGAGCTATGATGGAGTTAACATTAAATTAATTAGGGTTAGGTTTAGGATTGGGATTAGGGTTAGGGTTATGGTTAAAGATAAAATTAGAATTAGGGTTATAATTAGGGTTAGCAATAGAATTAGGATTAGTGTTGCAATTAGTGTTAAGGTTAGCGTTAGGGTTAGAGATAGAATTAGGATTAGGATTGGGGTTGGTGTTTATGGTAGGATTATGATTATGATTAGGGTTAGGGTTAGGGTTATAGATAGGGTTAGGATTAGGGTTAGTGTTAGGGTTAGAGATAGAATTAGGATTAGGGTTAGAAATAGAATTAGTATTAGGGTTCAGGTTAGTGCTAATATTAGGGTTAGGGTTAGACATAACTCTAAACCTTAACACTAAACATTAATGCTAACTATAACCCTAGTCATAAGTCTAAACCCCAACCCTCACCATAATCATAATTATAAACCAAATCCTAACCCTAATGCTAATCTTAACCTTAATCCTAACCTTGACCCTAACCCTAACCCAAACCATAGCTCTGACCAAATATAAATCCTTACCCTACCCCAAATTATAATTCCAATCCAAACCTTAATAGTAATTCCAGCCCTACCATTAACACTAACCAAAGCCTTATTCCTAACTTGAAACCTATTATAATTATAATCCAAACCCTAACCCTAACCATAATTCTACCCCTAACCCTAACATAATTCTCACACTAACTATTACCATAAACCCAACCTTAACACTAAACCCTAACCCTAATCATAATAATAAATCTAAACCAAACCCTAACCCTAATGCTAACCCTAACCATGATATAGACCCTAATCTTAAATGCTAACTCTAATCATAACCCTTAATATATTAATTTATTCAATGTGTTACGCACATCACGACTACTACTAGCTTATCTATCTTAATATATTAATCTATATATTATACGCTGAGAGATTTCATTTTCGAGGAGTATTTTTTAAATTAAAAAAAGAAAAAAAGGAAAAAAAATACGCCTCGAAAATGAAATCTCTCGGCGTATAATATATAGATTAATATATTAAAATAGATAAGCTAGTTAATATTAACAATTTTCACTTAATTATGTAAACCTTAAATTTAAAAAATGTGGATGTTTTAATTGATATAATTGATATCATTATTTAAAATCTTGAAAATATTGATACAATTTCAACTATGACAAAGAATAATAAAATCATATCTTGTTCATACAAGACATAATATTGGACACTATGATCATTCCCTTTCAAATCAATTTAACTATTCAACTTAAAAATCTAAGTCAATAATTTTTTTCTTATAAAATAGACAATTATAATATTGATGTGATTGAAAATCACATCTTGTCATCATCTGTTAACCTTATCGCTTTCACACTCCCTAAACCTATTTTTTAAATTGAAAAAGTTATTAGTCGATAGGCTATTATTGGTGGGAATTCCCACCGGGAAAGTCTACTGTCTGATGCCGATAATCTTTCCAGGCTGTGTGCTGCTGGATTCACGAAGAGTAAAAACATTTATGATTTTGGGTGATGATGAGTGACAGGTATATGGCTGTGTAGAGAAGTAGTTTGTGTCGAACAATCTAACATTAATTTATTCTAACCAAGCGAAGAAAAGCCACACCCTACATTAACATAGCACCATCCGACGTGTTGTCTCTGAATTCTAGCTACGAGAATAGACATGAGAAAGCTTTACATCTCGTGGGGAAAGAATTCAGTAGGTACACAAGAGACAACGTGATAGGTGTAGCTTGCTGTTCAAGGCTGTTGTAGGTACATACACTTGTTGTTGAAGAAACCATTACATTCAACCAATTTCTGCTATAAGTACCCAAACAATTATGGTGACTTTATTGTGGTGTTTGAACAAATCACGGTGACTTTATTGTGGTGTTTGAACAAGTGGTGGGTGGATGGACACATCCTGATCCCTATACCGACAGTTTGAAAATAGGCCACAAAAAAGTACATGAAACGCAGGTTTTCGAAGTTGCCTTATGTCAGCAGGTATGGCTCAGAGTGCGCCCGCGCCGTTCCACGCCATTCCTCGCAGTCTTCGTGCTTGCCGTCCAATTCAATAGGCCACCAAAATGTCACTGCATGCATTAAATTTGAAGCAAGCTTAAATGGCGCTCACCTGGATGAGATTTGTGATGCGTGGTTAAATTGTCTGTGGCGAAGAAGCGGGTGGAGTTCTACCAAACAGCTCACGTTCCTTGTCTACACTTTCCTGTTTTGTATTCAAGTCTAGTAGAGCATTGGCGAAGAAAGGCACCACCAACGTCATACAAAATCTTGAGGTGAGTTTCTAAAACATGTATGCTATTGGCACATGCGTCTTGGATTAGATAGGAGTTGCAATGAAAAAAGTTGAGTGAATTAGATAGGCTGACAGAAAACTTTATGGACTAATTGTCACCGATTAGCTAATTTTGGCATATCTATTAGACATAGACTGTCTCCTTGGTAGAATCTCAGATGAGTATCTATTTGAAATTTAATTTTGTGTTTTCATTGAAAATAAAAACTACATGTTTGAATGTTGAAACTGCGTGTGGTTTTTTATAGGCATTGTATACATTGTTTTTGATTTCAGTTTGAAGTAAATGGAAGAAGCGAGAACGTTGGGAAAGGCCTTCAGAGATTTGGGCTGGTTTAGTTTATATTGTTCCTGAGAAAATTGGGTGAGTAGCAACCTCCCAATCTCGAAGCTTAAAGTTGTTCAGATTTTTTGTTTCGTTGATCAGATATTGTGTTTGGTTGTGTTTACAGTGGAGTAGAGGCATCGCACCAGCCCTACACAAAAGTCGTTGAAGTGACACCCAGAAGCTCAACAATCATTGTTGAGCAATTTGGGTGAGTACCATCCTCCCAATCTCGAAGCTTAAGGCTCTTTGGAACCTCATATTGACTTGATTGGATATTTTGTTTGCCTAAGAACAGAGTTTGATTTCTGTTTTAGTAGGTTTCATTTAAATTGGTAAGGAGGACAACTCTTTTCCCGAATAAATTTTACTACAGGTCTTTTTTCTATTTGGAATCTTCAGTGCCTCAAGACTCATAGTTTGTTCATTTTCTAGAGGTTTTTCGATTGTAACTATTAAATTGACTATTTTCAAAACTGGAAGCATATAGTTTAAAGTTCACTTTTGTAGATTGATTTTAGTGTTACATAATTCATGTTATAAATTCCTTGACCTGGTTCTGTGAGTTAGTCTTACAATTGTAGTTAATTTCAGGGTCAAAGTTGCCCTTGTATACTTTCAAGAGAAGGGACACTCTTCTTACCCATGAAAAGAATGTAGAGGACAATGTCCCAGGAGAGGACGTTTCTTTCCTCAATTCTCTGCTTCGTGGATAGGTAAGAAATAAAATTAACCTTTTATTTTTCATTTAGTGATGAATAAAACCACACATGGTTATCCGGAAGAAGCCTTTGTGATAATCATGATAGTTTATGTGCTAATCATGGTGGTTACTATTTCTTGTGGTGTGTTTGCAGTGGGAGGATAGGATGGGGAGGGATCTGTTCCACTATGATGTTGCCACTTGTGAAACCAAGGTTGGATGATTGTTCAAATGATTAGCTTAATTCAGTTTGAATATTTCCTTTCTAGAACCTTAGAAGTTATCCTCTCAAGTAAAATTTTTTCTTTAGTCTGTGATCCTCGGAATCAACCTTGGGTGTACTTTCTTATTAACAATATAAAGTTAATTATATGGGTCTGTTGTAGGTTATTCCTAGCAAAAGTGGCTTCATTGCTCAGTTGAATGAAGGACGCCATCTCAAAAAATGTCCCACTGAATTTTGAGTGGATAAGGTGCTACAGCCTTTTGATCCCAAGAAATTCAACTTCACAAAAGTAGGGCAGGAGAGGTGCTTTTCCATTTTGAAGAGAGTGAAGAAAATAAGTTCAGTATTTAGACAAAGCTCCCGTCTTGGACAGTACCAATGTTATTGCTATCAATGTAAGCAAAATTAATGGGCATTATAGTATTTCTTTCATGTTAATGCAGTCTTGTAAAGTTTTTTCTGTTTTGAAAGGGGAAGTTATTTGATCATGTTTGTCCTTCCATAGGTGAGTCCAATTGAATATGGACATGTGCTCCTCGTTCCTCGAGTGCTGGACTGTTTTCCTCAGCGCATCAACCCAGATAGCTTTCTTTTAGTTATGCACATGGCTGCTGAAGCTGGCAGCCTAGCTTTTCATCTTGGTTACAACATCTTGGGTGCCTTCACTACCATCAATCATCTGCACTTCCAGTTATAAGCAATTTTATTTTGTTAAACATTATAGTGCATTTTCAATCATTACGTGCTTTTGGCCTGGTTGTGTGAGTTAGTCTAACAATAGGATTTGATTTCAGGTTCAAAGTTGCCCTTGTATACTTTCAAGAGGAGGGACACTCTTCATACCCGTGAAAAGAATGCAGAGGACGATGTCCCAAGAGAGGACGTTTCAAGAGAGGACGTTTCTTTCCTTGACCCTGGCACACACCCAATACAATTTATGTTTTCTTCCTTTTAGTTTAAATCTAATTGAAGGGTTTCTGGATGAAATTTGTATTTAAGTTTTAAATTAGGTTTGAGAACATATTTTGTGATTTTTTAAAATGAGATAGAAAGTTGATTTGATAATTGATTCAAAAGTTTATATTTTTGTAAATATCATTATTTTAATTTAGATCTATTTGAAATTAGATTGTGTGTAAGTTTGTAATACAGTTGGCATACATGTAAATAAGCTTATATGTAAAGATGTGCGTGTAGCAGATGCAAATCACCTGTGAGCGATGAAAGAGTGTACATTCTTCCCTTGTTGATAAAAAATATATATTTTTCAAAGATTTTCCAACAAATAGCTAATTGGTGACATAAAGCCAATAAAAGTATAACATTAAATTAAACATTCAAGGAGGGAAATTTAAATTCAGGTGCCAAAGGAATCGTGATTTGTAGAGAAAAAAAAAAACACAGTAGACCAGACCCTACACAAACATTTCACACACATGCAAAGCATTAAAGGCTGTTCTGACAACACAATTCATTTTGCTTCATTCATAAGGGTTGTATCTAAGTTGTAAAATGGCGTGGGAAATCAAACACTGTCTCACGGTCAACTTTGAATTATTGTCCACAAGTAACTAGAGCATACAAGCAAAGCAGTTGTACCAAAAAATAAAGGGGTTGCAATAGATGATGGTTGATCAGAATCTCTTCATAGCTGTCCATAAGAGAGTGAACAATCAATAGATTGGCATAGGGGAGAGAGCTCAACTAGTTGAGCACCCTAGCTTTCTTGGCAAGTATCTTGCTTATAATTAAAGGTTTCAAGGCCACATCATCAAGCATGATGCCACAGTAGCATGCTTTTTGTCGAGGTGTCCAAAAAGACCCTAAAAAAAAAGTAAGAATGATACTTGTACACTAAATCATGTTTAATTGGTGGGTTGATGTTGCATCACATGATTTTTTGCTTTATAGATCTAAAAAATATATTTCATTTAATTGTGGGTAGTTATCATGACACTAACAACTTTAAAGTCACAACTATTGATCCAACATTGTTAAAAAAAAATTAAATATTGGACATTTAAAAACTCTCATTGTTTGAATTTGACATATTTGCATGCAAATTTAAAACATAAAGCAATGCAAATGAAAAAAGAAAAGTTGCCATCAAATTGAAAAAAATTATTGCAAATGAAAATAGAAAGTTCTCATTTAGTTGGACATTTAAAAACTCTCATTTTTGATTTTGACATATTTGAATGCAAATTTAAAACATAAAGCAATGCAAATGAAAAAAGAAAAGTTGCCATCAAATTGAAAAAAATTATTGCAAATGCAAATAGAAAGTTCTCATTTAGTTGGAAAATCAATTTGCATGTGGCTGTTACATGATAATTGAGATTTTGGAGGCTTTCACATGATATTTTGGAGGATTTTACTATCAAATGCAAGCAGATTTAGCATTAAATGACAATTGAAACTTGTTTTCTGGTAACTCAACAGTGGTTTGCAAGTGTGTAACTTGTTTTCCGGCAACTCAACAATGGTTTGTAGGCGTGAGACTTGTTTTAGGTTGAAATCTCACATTATATGTAGGTTATCATTTAATTAATAATTAATAGATTTTTATATAGTACAAATCAAATTAACATATTAAAAATCTAATAGTTTAACTGACTTTCTAGAGAGAGCAAGAAAGAGGAGGAAAAGGAAAGAGATAGGGGGGAGACAATTATATATATAGAGAGAGAGAGAGAGAGAGATACATAAAGAGAGAAACTCAAAAGATAGTTAATGAAAGGAATATAGAGATTTAGATAGATATATAGCGAGAGAGAGGGAGGGAGAGAGATAAATAAAGAGATAGAGAGAAAGAGGAATAGAGATATAAATAGAAAGTGAGATATAGATGGAGACTAAGAGAGGAAGAGAGAGAGAAATAGATTGAGAGAAAGAGGAATAGAAATATAAATAGAAATTGACAGATATAGATGGAGACAAAGATTGAAAGAGAGACAAAGAGACAAGGAGAGATAAAGCATGAGAGAGAAATATCAATGATACAAAAAGAAAGAGAGATGGAGAAAAGAGAAACTAACTGTTGATTAGTTGTTTAATGTCAACAATCCAAGGATGACATGTGTCCTTGGGGAGTTATACTCAAGGTAGCATGTCATTTTATTAAGGATATGATAGTTCACCTTTAAGACCTCTTTAGTGTATCCATTGCACACTTAATATAATTTATCTAACATTCTAACATACCTCTCTCTCTCTATCTCCCTCTCACTCTCTCTATCTCTCTCCCTATCTCTCCATTTATATGTATCTCTCTCTCTTCTCTCTATCTCTCCCTCTTCTACCTATCTCAATTTCTCTCCCTCTCTCTCTCTACATGCAGTTTTCCATTATGTTACATTTGGCTACAAGGTATATCATTAACCAGCAACAACTGTACTTAATCCAATCGACCTTTTAAGTCACAGGCCTTCTTCCATTGTACAAAAAATATTATGTTGTGAAACCATTTAGCATAGCATACCAATTTAAATAAAGTTTCATTTGTTAATATTCAAATCTTCTCCCATTCCATCATCAATTGACTTTTGCTATAAATAGTTAGTCTTAAAAAAAGCAATTAACATTTTCTTGCACTTTTTTCCCTTGCCCTTCAATATATTTCCATAGTATATCCTGCTATCGGCGTAACCATTGCACCTTGTTGAGGTGCAAGCGCAAGTAATAAAAAGCATTATTATTTCCCTTTGCTGTTTTATACGTCTTTAATGGTTTTCTGGTAAGTGAAAATTTAAGAATTAAGGTGCAGTACTCCATTCTTATCTGGTATTTCCTTAATCAAAATTAGCAAGAAAAAATCATAAGGAAAGACTTTCTCTTCAATGTCCTTGATTTTTTGCTTTCGATTTCTTCTATCTGTCATGCTTCTCTATGAAAACTATCAATGTGTCCATTAAAATTTTGAGTCCAGTACTTTCCGTTTAAACATGGAAAATGTCAGACACACTTCCACGCACTCTTGCAAATAGCTACCAGATATAGCCCAACAAATAACATGCCACTTTTTGCACCGCTTAGATTCCATTTTGGCAGTGTTGGCAGGGGTTAAACCAATGAATTTCTATTCCTTTAAATACCACCTCATCGAACCCATTTTGTATATATCTTGCAACCATAGCATCACATCTGGTTGATGCACTTGTTTCAAAATCATTTAATGCTCTAAGAAAATACGATTTATTCTAAAAAACATTCAAATGTGGAATTTTAAATTCCTTGATTGCATCTAAAAACTGGCAATTTTATAATATTTAATGAACTTTGCCAGCATTTTTGAAAGATTTGTTAATTTTTTAATGCACTGTAATGAAGAAATATGCTAATTTTTTCGTTAGATGAGCAAAGAACTCAATGGTTAAAGTAACATTAATGTTCCTTAATCAAAATGCATAAACTTGGCGAAAGCCCTCCTACATGCCTCCAAAAAATAATCAGAGAGGAACCCTTATTGTTGTTGAAGCCCTGGGATCTTCTCCACCAATGCACAGCCTCCTAAATCCACTTGTGCGACGGGCTTTCTACATTCCGTCATGTTGAACCATTTGTTCTATAATCTCTGCATTTTTGTGCTCTCTCAAAGCTCCCTCTAAGTTCCTCTGTCAGATGCCCTTCTTATACTATCAGTTCCTCTGTCAAAAACCTCTAATTCCCATGACTCTACCTTATTCTGTTAGATGCCCTTCTTATCTATAATCGGCCTCTAGCATTTTGATATATATATATACTGCCCCAATACATCTACAGTCCATCTCACTCCACTTGGTGTCCTACGCAGCCCATAATCTTCACATTCTGTCCATTGCATTCTTGCTCAGACTCGTTCACAGACCGTCCCTTCCTTTCTGCTTATGTTCTTACATCAACTGGCCTCCACAAAGTTTCATCTAATTTAGAATATGATCTCCTGCGCATACAAGATCTTTTGTTCTATCACAACCCTTTTAACTGCCAGCACTACCTCTTCCATATCGACACTCCTTACTTGGCCTGCTTGTCCACGTTTCAACTGCCATTGTTTTTGTTGTAACTGCCATTTCTTTTTTTGATTGCAGATTTCAACCTTCACCTGACCGTCGATTAGTTGTAATGCTCATTTGGACAGCACAGACCACCCTTCGTGCCTCTTCCTCTTCCAGCGTAGGGTCTTAATGAGTGCATGCATGCAGAATATGAAAGGTTTTTTTTTCTTACACCATTACTTCTGCTGGCCTCCAATAGAGGTTGCTTTCACTGTAGGGTTACGCCTCTTGGCATAATTAATAAAATGTCATCTTTTAAAATTTAAATTTAAGGTTTATATAATTTGATAAAATATGTTAACGAAAATTAATTATTTAGATGCTAAAATGTTATATTTTGAATTTATATTTAAGATTTATATAATTTGATTAAGAATATTAATGAATTTATCATCTAAAGTAGTGAAATTCCATTCTTCAAATTTAAATTTAAGGTCTATATAGTTCCATGAAGGGTTTTAATAAATTTAATATTTTAGATAGCAAAATGTCATTCTGCAAATTTAAAATTAAAGGATAAATCAAGTTGTGAAGGATGATAATGAATTTAACATTTTAGGTAATAAAATTACATTTTAAATTTAAATTTGAGGTCTACACGATTTCATGAAGGATGTGAATGAATTTAATATTTTTGATAGATAAATGTCATTCTTCAAATTTAGAATTAAAGACTAACTAAATTGGTGGAGGATGATGATGAATTTAACATTTTAGGTAGAAAAAGGTCATTTTTAAAATTTAAATTTGACATCTACATGATTTTGTGAATGATGTGAATGCATTTAATATTTTGATAGAAAAATATCATTCATATTTTAAATTAAGGCCTACATAATTTGTTGGACATCGATGAATTTAGCATTTTAGGTGGTAAAATTTCTCTTTTAATTTTAAATTTTAGGACTATATGATTGGGGGAAGGACATGAATGAAATTAACATTTTAGATAACAATATCTCTTTTAAAATTTAATTTAGGTAGAAAAATGTCATTTCTAAAATTTAAATTTAATGCCAACAAAATTTGTTGAAGGATGAGATAAATTTAACATTCTAGATAGAAAAATGTTATTCTTCTTGAATTTAAACTAAATCCCACATAGTTTGGTGAATAAAATTTATGAATTTAACATTGTAGCTAGTAAAATGTCATTCTTCAAATTTAAATGTGATTCCTACATAATTTAATGAAGGATGTTAATGAACTTAATATTTTAGGTAGTATAATTTACCTTTCCAAATTAAAATTAAAATTCTATATAAATTGATGAAGGGCATTGATGTGTTTAAAATTATAGGTAGAAAATTTGGATGCTTCAAATTTAAATTTAACTCTTGCATAATTTTGTGAAGGTGAAATAACCTACAATTATCAAGAATAGATAGCAAGCACAATGAACACAATTTTGTATAAAGTCTACCAATAGATTAGACAAAAAAAGGTGTGCATTAATAGGAATAAAGGAGGCACCTAACCTCCATGAAATGAGGATAATATTCCTCATTCATAGAGTAGTGGTGATTTTCCTACCAGAAGTATAGGAAGAGGTGTCGAAAGTGGGTCGACACCTCTAAAGACACCAATCTACATTGAAACCTCATGTGAGAAAGGGTCAATGGATGTCTAAGTAGACTCAAATCCTATGTGTATGCAATATATACACTAACACCCCACTTAAACATAGCTTAGGTGGGTATGAGAGAAATAGGTCCTAGCTACTAGCTTGATAATTGAATTGATGTAACAAACACATTACTCTCCAAATGTATAATTGTGCATGTTATGTTGAGTGATACTCATATTAGAGTTATGTGAGGTTGATAACCATACAACTTAGTTATTATCATATGTACTTGTCTTAGATAAATATTATTTTTTTCATGTTATATTAATTATTTACTACTCATAAATTAATTATATGTTAGTATTTTTCTATGTTACAAAAAAGTTTATATGTTAATTTTTAACAAAAATATATTTAAAAAAGAAATTATTAATAATATAAACTTAATTATATAATATATCTAATTTTGATAATGAATTAAAAATACATAATAAACTAATTTAATCTATGTGATCTCAAAAATTAAATATTATATTTCATAAAATATATGAGATATAACTTTTTAATTAATTAATATGTCTCTTATGTCAAAAAAATTTGGCACTAATGCTCATATCTAACAATTACTATTCAATTGGGGTGGTGGGCCTAGCTCAATTGGCTAAAGCATCCTGTTATAGGCAAGAGGTCACAAGGTCTAGTCTCCATATGTCCCCGTGGTACCAAGGGTGTGTCACGCCAGCATCATTGGGTCAGTGTAAAAAAAAAAATACTATTCAAGTGAATTTGCTCAATACATATAAAGAAAATAGCATTAAAAAAAAATCATGAATTTTAAATGTTAATATATTTAATAAGTTAATATATCATTAATTATAAATAATAATATATTTACTAAATAATAATTATGCATTAGTATAAATATCTAAAATAAATCTATATAAAAATGTTAGAATTGAATTATTTTATTTTACTTTAAAGTAATTAATTTTTTCTTATAAGATATAATAATATTATGTATGGCTTATACATTTATATATATATAACTATATTATGTAGAAGGTTATTATAATATAAAAAATTAATAATACAACTAAATTATATAGAAGGTTTTTACTATATAAAAAATTAATAGTATAACTAATAAATATATTCAATATAAAATTTTGTATTTATTCATTTAAAAATTATGTAAGAGATATAAGGAAATAGCATTTTTGAGGTGTATATTTGGCATAATTCATAAATTGATTAAAAATAGACACCTTAAAAATATTTTATATAGATTTTCTTAAAGATAAATATGTAATGTATCTAGAGCTACAACATATACATAATATTATTTTAATGGAGTAACTTTTCTAAAGTGAAAATAATACATTATTGTTAGTGTATTCTGCTCTAGTTAGGCTAACATAAGCCTACTTAGGTGTTGGAGTTGAACCTTGACTCATTTCCTATGAGATGTCAAGGATGTTGAGTTGTCTTGAGAGGTGTCCAATCTCTCTCGACACCTCTCCCTTGCATAGAGAACAACAACTCGCCAATACTTCAGGATGAGGAGTCCTCTCCTCAATCCATGGCATGTGATTGCCTATTCTTGTTGCATGAGTTTGCTCATCCCCATTCTTTATAATGAAGGTTTGAGCTCATTATTGATACTCAACTGAATATAATCTTTTGCATTGTTCATGTGCTTTTCTTCTATCTCCTAAATCTTCCTAATTATAATATGGTATTAGAGTAGGAAGGAGGTAGTTTCAAGCAAATAGATGAACTATTGTTTCTATTTAGTCTCATTGTTGTTTGTATGTTCTAATAATTTGCAGTCATATCTATATAGCTCGTGCATAACCCCCACATCCTGCCTTTGCAATTTCATTTTGTTGATGTGAATTCTCTATGGAATCCTCAGACATGAGGAGTTTGTTAGGCCATTAGTTTGGCATTTTTGCACAAAGAGGATCCTTCAATTTGCAGGCACGTGATAGTGATCAAACCCACATTGACGGGCAATTTTGACAAGCGCAAGGTTGAATTGTCATCACAACCTAAGTTGGAATTGCATTTGAACATAGGTTTTTGAAGCATTGGAGGGTGCATATATTATCCTGGTCATGGATTGCAAGTGTTGATGGTGATTTGAGGTCGAATCAGCGACACCAAAACATTTGAAAGGTTGTTTTGTAGACCAATTTTCATCTTTGCTTTGCCACAATTTGTTGAAGAGGGGAAGATCCAATTCAAAACAAAAAAGGCCTATTTGGGTGGTGAAGAAGCATGATTTTGTTTTGGAGAGGTAGGTCAAACTATGTGTAGAGGTGGAGGAAAAGGAGGCACAAAAATCACGTAGTTGGAGGATTCAAAATCAGTCCAAACTCTATTCAAATATACTTTTCAAATCTCTATGGTTGTCAATTTATTTGGCAATGGGGACCACACTGTTCATGATTTTTTATGCCCATTTTCTTACCTCAGTGTTTGCCCTTAGGATGATGTCATTTGGTGGAGAGGGCAACCCTTTCTCATCTATTACCTCTCGGTCGCATGGGGTTTTATCCCCTGGTTTTTCTAGCCCATGATGGCTTAATTTTTCTATTTTCCTCTCTCTAACTTCTTGAAATATTTGATTTTCTCAATTTTGTAAATGTAAACATTTTTTAATTGGTGTAAATTTGTAATAGAGTGAATTTTTTTTTCAAACTCTGTTTAATGATGGTGATTTCACACTAAAATATAAAGTTCCCTTTTTCACCTTCATTCTTGTATGAAAATAATGCACTAAAATAGAGTTCCAAACAAAGGGATAAATCAAAAATATTAAAAAAGGGGTGTGCCAAAGAGTTGTGATTAAAAATCCAATCCAAATTTGTTTCAATTTACTAAAAACTTGAAAATCACAACTAAGCATGGATTCATATCAACAAGAGAAGCCAAAAGAAGATAAGGATAAAGAAATACAAGGAGCAAGAAAATCACAAAAAGAGGAAAATATGAAAAGGTCTTTTCTTGGAGGATAGTTTCTTCCCATTGGGCTTTCTATCTTTCTCCATCATTTGTCAAATATTAGATTGTAAATGAGTACCTTATTAGGCCTTGTTGTCAGGAATCATATCTTCATTTCTTTTATACCCACCTAAGCTATGCTTAATAGGTGGTGTTAGTGTATTCTACTCTAGTTAGGTTAACTTAAGCCTACTTAGGTGTTGGAGTTCAACCTTGACTCATTTTCTATGAGGTGTCAAGGATGTTGAGTTGTCCTGAGAGGTTTCCAACTCTCGACACCACTTCCTTGCATAAAGAAGGACAACTTACCACCATTGTAGGATGAGGAGTCCTCTCCTTAATCCATGGCATGTGATTGCCTATTCTTGTGGCATGAGTTTGCTCATCCTTGTGCTTTATAATGAGTGCTTGAGCTCATCGTTGATACTCAACTAAATACAATCTTTTGCATTGTTCATGGTCTTGTCTTCTATCTCCTAGATCTTCCTAATTCTAGTAATTATTATATTTGTATAATTATTATTTTTATTTGAGAGTTAATTTTAAGTATATATATATTAGATATAAAAGAATGACTTAACTTTAGCTATTTTTTCTACATATAAATTATTCAACTCTTATAATAAATAAAAATAAAGTAATTTTGAAATGATTTTAAACTAAAATAAAATGATAACTGTAATACATATATATAAACCTCTATACAACATATAAATCTCAAAGATTTAAAAATTGATATTCTATATATACACATACCTCATATTATATCTTAAAAATATCTTTTTAAATAACTCTTATATAAATAAACTAAATTTATATATAGAAAATAATATTTATATGTATTTCTAGACACATATGTGAAGTGGACAAGTTTTGTGAAGAAATGGTGGATTAAGTTAACTGATGCTAAAAAATATATGTGAGATGAATATTAATTTTATATATAATTAATAATACCTTTAAATTGGGATTGAATGTAGTGAGGAAAGATGGATTGTAATAGAAAAAAAAATAGTACTTCATGCTAATGCCTTTCAAAAGGAACAAGAGAAAATGATGAAACATAGAGGATAAATGGCGTAGAAAAATAAATAAGTGTTAAGAGAAATTTTTAGAAGTAAAATGTAATGTGAAAATTTGAATGGTGTCAGATGTTCAAGAGAAAAATGAATCCTTAATAGAAAATGAAAAAGGAAGAAACCAAGATAATAGTGACTATATCTACCTAACTAATATAGAATGTAAGGATGCAGAGGAATTAGAGAGCACAACAGTCACTAGCATTTTCCTAGGCAAGATATTACTAGTGCTTGTAGCCGGGGGAGCTGCAAGGAATATGCCGATAGTATTATATGATTGGCTGAATGTTATTGTCCCTCTCTTTTCGTATGATTGGCTGAATGTTATTGTCCCTCTCTTTGCACATATCATTTTCGTGTGACCTGTATACGTAATCATGCTTTGAATTGAAAGTGAAAATGAATGTGAAAATGAGAATGAGACTATAGTTGGAGCTTTCATTTTGAAAAAGCAAAGAGGTAGCTGTTTGTATAGCCTTTCAGTTGCCTGTATAGAATGTTTTTTGATTAACCATATTACCAATAGTTGTGCACAATGATCAACAAAGAGGTAGCTATTTGTACAGCCTTTTAGTTGCATGTATAGCTTTCAGTTGCCTATATAGAATGTTTTTTGATTAAACATATTACCAATAGTTGTACACAATGATCCTTTGTATTAGAATTATTCTTTCGATTTTCCTTTCTCCAAATTTAGATAAAATTTAAAGATTATTTTGAAAAACTATTCAGCTTGAGACATGATACAGAAAATCAAAATCTGTAAGCTCAATAGAGTAATTGGTGTTGCATGAATAGATATGGTAAGGAAGGCCAAAACTGAGTTATGTGAGAAACCCTTTGCCAAGGTCTATTAAAAGCAAACCCAATTTGATCTTTTGGTGCAAAATTCATAAATAAAATGTTTTAGTTTATCTTTTTATTATTATGTTATACATATGTTGTTGAAAGGAGGGTTACAAAGAAATCTTCTAAAGTATATACCTTAATTTTGATGACATTAAGTCCCAACATGTAATTATAACTAATTGTGATGCTTGGTTAAATGTATTACAAAGAATCACTTTTTGCATGATGTAGACACTTCTTTGAACCTGCAAGTTAAATATTTGAAATAGTAATTTATTATTACACATGACAATGGACAACCAAAATGACAAAACAAGCACACTCAATTCATAACAACCATCAATCCTTGGTGAGTGGAGGAAATTCGTTTGCATAAAGTAACCATTCCCTTTAATTCAAGTAATTGCTAGCGTATGCAAGTACCTATTTATTATTTTTGACTATTCAATTAGCTCCTATCTAATTATCACTTCCATGGTTTTCAATCCTCTAGGCACATGCAAGACTCATAATTCAATTCTAACTCTTAAAAATATCATGTTTGTACAGTTGTTCCCAAATGTTAGAGAAGTTACAAATAAGTTATAAGATTAGCAATTACAGTTTGACATGCCTGTGATTCTTAGGAATCAATTTACATCAATATACAATGAAAATTGATACTTGTACCTAGCTTCTTACAAGCAATACATTACTTAGCTCCTTATGAATATTAACATGTAGATGATGACATAAAAAAAAGAGATTCAACCACCATGAGTACATATGTATAGAAATTTTATTCCTCAAAAATAATGATATAAATGAGACAAATTAACATAAATATTCTATTCCATGAATTTCCATTTATTTGACAAAAATAGAAAGTATGTACACTCCAATAAATGTTTGATGAAAATTGCCATGAAGCAACTATACATATTGCTCATAATATGCTTCTTATTAGATATGGTAGCTACTTCACCATATACTAATACACAATGAATGGTATGCATAATTTGCACAATGAATCAGACAGAGAGATATAAACAAACAATCTATATTTGATGTTCAAACAAATATTATCGAATAACATAGCAAATCTTCAAGAATGCAATGATCAATTCTTTCTTTCTGATGCTCCACATTGATAAAGGTATGATGTAAGAATCCTATAGCATACAACAAAAAAGTTAATTTTTAAATATCTTCTAGATACGTTATTGACATGCATATTAGTTTCCACCAATAGCAAAGCAAGATTTCACCTTTTGATGCGATATTTTCTGCCTATATTTTTGCATGAACAACAAACAACATAGCAACATCCAAACATCATCAATAAGAACAATTATATTATTATAAAGATATTTAAGTTTCAACACTACTTTTGAAAGACAAAATTTAAGCTCTTGGAGTTTGTTCAACAACATAATATTTATTTGTCAATTAAAGTGATATAGTGGTTTAGACAAGGTGTGGCCACAAATGACCTATGGGATCAAATCCTATAGGGCCTAGATTTCTTGTGTATGTGTGAGTTGGAAAAATTTAGAAGTTCACTTCGAAGGAATTTTAAGGAATTAAAAAAAAAATGAGAAGAAATTTACTTCAATATTTATAATTATACAAATAGAGGCATAAATATTAGCTAAAATCTTCATTTAAATATTTGTAAAAGTGTTGCATTCTAAATCATACACTTAATTTCTATGCAAGAAAGGTATATCCTTTGTTTTTGTTTAAGCCAAAGTGAATGGGCGAATGAAATGCATTCATTAGAGTGAGTGGCATGTTCAGTAACTTTAAAAAAATCATATCGATCAAGTTTGTTATCTTTTGTATCCTGTGTTGCAATTTTCTCCAGTTCTAGTGTTTGAAATTCATCCTCTTTGACTACAGGAACATTTTTAACCCGTAACAAAAGCAAAATCAAATTCAGCCTTAGTTGTTGGCAATAGTAAATACAAGTATCTCCTATTCTCATAAGAGACATCAATAGAAGAAACAAGGCTTCATTCCTTGATAAAGTAACTAATCTTATTCCAAGCTATAAGCCTTTTAGTGTTTTGTAAGATAGGCATGATGAGCTTGAGGGCCAATGTGTGACATTCACATAGAACATTGCATTTAGATGATCTGTTGGGATTAAAATGACCGAGATTTTATAATGTGTGTTTGTATCTTTGGTATTGTTACTGTAGTGGACCTAGAAGTTGATACTGTAGCCAATTTGATAGTTGGTAGACATTTGAACTCATGTACTATAAGGCCAGTATAGTTTTGTATATTACAGGGAAGAGATTAAGCAGCCAAAAAGTTATTATTTATTTGTGGCTTTGGATGCCTCAATCAAGAACAGTGTGACAGTTTCTTACTTTCAACTAATTGGAACAACAATCTCAAAGACAGAAGCATTGACACTCTAAGAGAGTTGATGAAGAATAAAGTTCCATTCAAGAAGTGTGGAAGGTGAATCCTTATCTTTTCATTACTTTTATGGGACTAAAAGCCTTTAAATTAGGGAAAATGTCATCTGAAGTTTAATCACCAACGATTTTGGCTTGCATAAGGAAATGGTTTCATAACCACCACCTACATAAAGTGGCAGTGTTATACTGATATAAGTAGAGGGATAGGAAGTAATCTACAACATTTTTTTATACATTTTGGTCTATAAAGCTTATTGCAGGAATGCCAATATACTTGAAATGCTCAATAAGGTGGTAATCTTGTAAAACTACAGAGGTCATATTGGAGATGGGTAGCATTGCTTCATTCTTCTACAATTTTCCCATATTGGATTTCTCCAAGTAAACAAATAAAAAAGAATAAAAAATAGAGGCCATAGTGAAGATGGGATAGTAGTGCCTCATTCTTCTAGATTTTGGTTAGGTACGATGAACAACTATTTCAAGCAAATGGATAGTATAAAAACTATAAGTGCAAATTCTCAATCCTAAACCTAAGGACTAAAATGGATGTTTGGCATTTCAATGCTAGTATCCACTAACTTGGAGAGGAAAACACTTATAAAGATTTAATAGTTGGAATCAGCGTTTGCTTCCTGTCAAACCAGTCAATTATAACGATGTAAAAAATAAGGGTAGACTTGCAACCCAAAGCAAACAAAATGCTTAATGAAATTTATTAATTTAAAAATTCAAATTGTAAAGCATAATCAGAGGAACAATTCTATCTAAAGTTAGGGGTTTTCATCCACTAACTTGGCAAACGAAATTAAGTGTTTTCATCCTTAAATTTTTGATCTACAACAGATAATTTTTTTATTTTTTTTCTGAATTTAATTCAAATGCACGCAAAGCATTGAACTAAACTAAAGTGATACAATTTATTCAGTGCATCTAGTATATAAATCTGATTCCTAAATGATCTTGGTCACTTTGTAGCAAATATGAACTCGAACTCTATAGCAAATCTGAATGCTTAAATGATTTTGGACACTATGCAACCTACAAATTTGAATGCACCATGAATTGCTTGTTGAAGGCTTCTATCCCAAGAAATCAAGACTATTTACTCTGCTTCCTTAGGGGTTCCATCCCCAAGAAATCAGGTTGACACACTTGAGGAGTTTTGTCTGCAAATACCACCGGTTTCCATGACAGTGTCACAATTTTGAGTATAAGGTTGATTTTTGTTTTCAATTTTGAGATTTCTAAAGTCTCTTTTTCTTTTCCTCCTAGAGCTACCTATATATTCTGTGCCTCTCCAATCATAGGCAATCCAGCCCTCAATCAATGGCAATCTGAATAAAAAGTTCCTTCTACCATCATTGGTGATGCAATCTGCAAAATAGTTACCCTCTCTGAAACAGTACATAAATACCACCTTGTCAAAGCTCCCAGTTTTTGCTCATATCTCATCAATTAGATTTATTTTTTTTAATTTTGAGTCTTTAGTAGATCAGTTCTGACAGCCATTAATTACAAGGGTTTGTTGATATTCTAATTCTTTGATAAGAAGGATTTCCTCCATACAAATATTTCCAAATATTATATAAAAATAGGCATTTCAAATTTTACCATAGCTTCAAGTGCACAAATTAATATGTAATCTTTATGGAAATATGGATACAAAAAGAACCCCTTTTTTATCAAACGGGACAAAATAGTCCTGGAAAATTATTTTCAATGCATATGATCATTCAATTTAGGCATCATTTGGGCACTTTGATGTGGCAGAATGTTGTTAGATCTTTCTTCTAAGGCACAAGATAAGACTGCTCTCAAAACCTTGGGACAAACATGAGAAGCATATGTTGTATAAAACAAAAAAAATTAGATTTGCTCACACCAAAAGATATTTTTAAATGGTTCCTAAATAATAATTTTGGTTAAGGTATGGAAACAATTCCTAGTCTCTCCAAATTCAAATCAAATTCACACTCAATACCAATAATGTTGTCAACTATTCGATAACTCTTGTACACATCTTTATTAGAGTAACTTAGATCCCCACCTAAGACATTTGTATTGCTCCTTTTTCGACATAGATCCACTATTTTATTTGGGGATGAGTAGTTAACATGGACAACTAGATAAAAAAACAAAAAAGAAAAGAGAAGAGTCCACAAAGATAGTAGCCGAAGAGCAATTTTTTGGTGACAAGCATTTATATGGATCTTACTATGGATAGGTCTAATCACATATTTCATATCTACAACACCTTTACACTTATGTTTGATACAAAAAATCAAGTTGAGGAATTTATGTTCCTACAAAAATAGTTCAGTGCATTGCCTCTATACTGAATGATTTCTTATAATTTTCTGTTTTTATTAAAAATCAACGCTGTCGAGCTCCAGTTATGGTCAGGGCAAGGGTAACCCTGTTTGGAATGCACCAAGGCTGTCTAGGTCCACGAACCAGCCCAGGGACCCCTAAAAACAAATATGGAAGCATGGACAATGCCGGTGAACTATTTTAAAAAAAAGTCCTCAAAGAAATGTGATCTCGTGGAAAACCGTGATTTACAAGACATGTTCAAAATGGGTTTTCTAAAAAGTCCTTAAAAACTTTAAGTGCCAAAATTCTTAGCCTTTGGAAGCATCCTTCCAGCCTGTGCGTGAATTGGGGCTTTTAATGAGGGTATGAATAATTTATGCACAAATTCACTCTTGCATGATTTCAAACTGTGTATCCCTACATTTTAATAGCATAGCGATTGATATGGAAAACCCATGGAACATTCTACTATTTCAGGTAAGGTAAATCACATGCATTTGTCAATCGGCCAGTTACCAGAGATAGCGAAGCCTAGGAATTTACCTCTTCTTCAAACTCCTGAATAACTACTTTTCCAGCTGCTACTTCTAGTTCAGCACCATCCCTCGAGCTTGCTATTTCTTCCTTTGCTGCTGCAATATCCATCATAAGACCTTCCTACTGCAATATCCTCTACAAGATTTTCTCGACAAATTTTAGAAAAATGAAACAACTCTACAGTAGGATACAGATCGAAACCCAAATGAAACAAATTCTTCTTACCTGACATGAACCCATCTCAAGCAAACTTATAGCTATGACGAAGCCGCTCCCAGGCGGTCGGCCACAAGCTACATAGCAAGGTGAGGCTGCATGCAGCGCCAACAACATGAAAAAGTTAGGCGTTTAAAAACAACACCTTGTTTAACCTACCGATGGTGGATTTCCCGGCGTCTGACAACACTTCCTGGTTAAAGAAATTCTGGTGTGAGACAAATTCAGGGCAATAATCTCACACTATATATAGCCTATCGGCTAAATTAAGATACAAGATTATTCAATGAGTGAGAAAAAAATTAGAAATATATTCCTATTCTATTTTTTTTCTAAGAGGCTTTTTTATCATTATCTTGGAATCAAAAGAGGAAAGGAATAGAATATTAAGATCAAAACAATGGAGACATGGTGACTCATACCTTTTCTTACAAAAGTGGATAACTAACTTTAACCCGTTGGAAGCCTCCTATATTAAGGGATAGATTTAGATAAGGTCATACAATTTTCCCTTTGAGTACTAGTTTGGATAATTTTTGTTTGTGATTGGAGACACCATTTGGAGAACCCTATAAATTGGCATGAGGAATAGGAAGTATCTGTTGTGCCCTTAGCACACACGCCCCGTTCGGAACGGGGACCCTCTTTTCTTTCGCCTCGTTGGGTCTTTTCGAGCCGCCACATTTTGCGTGCCCCTCTTTTTTTGGTGTTCCGCATGGTTGCTCCAAGGTTTCATCCTAAATCAACCATGCCTCCTCTTTTGGTTTTTGCTGCCCTCCGGGGGCTCGGGGGTCCCTTCGGCATTTTGGCTCTGGAATGGCCCTGCGCCCTTCCGGGCCTGGCAGTCTAGAGTTTCCTTTTCGGGGTTCCCTGTCGCCTTCGCCATCCTCTACGACATTCTCTGGGCATCTTTCCACCCCTCGGGGCCCGCCCTGCCGTCTTCCGTGTAAAATCAGGCAAAAATCTCCCGGGCGGCGCCTGCCTCTTCGAGCCCTGAACCCCAGAAGTCCGCTTCCAGACTTCCGTCTCGGGCTCGCCGCCTGCGACAGCTACCCTCCAGTGGCCGTCTGCCCCTCACGCCCCGGGATGCTTCTCGCCATCACCGCTGGGCGACGCGAGGTTCCTTCGGCGGCGAATTCCTTCCTGCCGCCCCGCCTTTCGGGCCCGACCATCTGGAGTTCTGTCCTCGGAACTCCGTGACAGTTCCGCTGTCGTCGACGGCGAACCTCCACCTGCTGTCTGCCCTCCGGGCCCTGAGACTCTCTTCGCCGTCGCCGTTCAAAAAGTTGTCAAAAATCAACGGCGGTCGTCGCTCCTCGTCTTTCCGCCCGCCAGGCCCCAGGGCTCCCGCCGCCGCTGCCAACCTAAATTTGAATTCCACCAACCTTTTGGCGTGGCCGTACCTATAATTAATCTGCGTATTAATGGTAGTTGGGGTATAAAATACCCAACCCGCCAATGTCATTTTCATATTGTGAATTGGAGCGAAATTGCAAGGCCGAGCATCTGGATCCCACCGCGAAGAACGGCATCATGATCATCTGCATCCACATCCCTCCGTCGATTCCCGGTGGATTCCGCACATCACCACTTAGCAAATTTGAGGTAGGCCATCCCCATTTTCCCTCCCATGTTTTTTTGTCATTATGGGGAATTTAAATGAATTAAATAAACAGTTAGAATGAAATAAATAGAAGAACACTCAATGGCACCCCTTACCCATATCTTAGAAATCTCCCAAACCCATTGGAATGGCCCTCACCGCGGACTCGGGAATTTTATCAGTCGCGGCTGTTCTTCGCGCAAGGCGGTCAGGCATCCCGGGCCCGATGTCGGCCTTCGCCGACCGCTTTCGCCGTCAGATCTAAAAACACCAAACCTTCCGATGGCAATCCTATCCTCTGGGTCTGGCTATCCGGGTCTCCTATATCAGATTACCATTCACGTTTTGCTAGGTTTTAATTGCAAACCTAACCCCACCTCCTGGCCTCCGGGCCCCGACGTGTTCCTCACCATCTGCACTTGAATGTGGAGTATCTGTCCTTTTGTGGCATCGGCCTCCGGACCCCAGGCAGCCCTTCACCGTTGCCATCTTCTTTTGAAACAGCCGCTTTTGTGCCTCCGGGCCCCGGGCAGAAGTCCGTGCAAACTCTGACGTCGGAGTTTTCGCCCTGTCCTCCAGGAGCTCGGGACCCGGGCCTCCTTTTGTCGGGTATCTTATCGCCGCCACCATTCAGATTAGCCAAGGATCATCTGGCGGTGGAACCCTTCCCGGTCCCTGCCCTCCGGGCCTCAAGGATCTGTCTGCCGCCGTCATGTCAATCAACATAGAAAATCATGAGGCGGCTGTCACCCCGCGTCGCCCCGCCTCCTGGGCCCCGGGAGCCTCCTCGCCGCCGTCGCCTAAACATTGCAAATATCTTACAGCGGCCTCTAGCTCTCAGCTTCCTGCCCTCCGGGCCCCAGTCCGCCCTTCACTGTCGCCGTTCAAATCAATGAAAATCTCGAAGCGGCCATCATCTCGCGTCCCCCCGGCCGCCGAGTCCCGCAGCTCCAAATGTCATCGGGCCTAAATGGAAAACCTCATAATGGCCGTCCTTTGGCCTCCCAGACCCCGGCTGTCAGACTTCCGCCTCCGGGTTTCCACCCGAGTTTTGCCACCACTGAGTGTTGCCTCCTGGCAGTTTCCTGCCCTGAAATCTCTAGTGCCCCTTGAATCGATCCAAACAAGCTCAAATCCAGAATCTGACTTCGACCCATGTCCTAAATTATGCTGCTCTCCATCATGAGCCCCTTAAAACATCAAAATTTAGCTAAGGAGGATCTCCAGGAGCTCATGGCTGCGTTTTCCCTTCCTAACAGCATTCTTGCCAAGGAAGTCTAGCCCTCTAGGCCCAGATTATCCAAACGCCCTGTAATGAAGACTGATACCATCTAAGGATAAAATTTATGATATATTCGAATGATTATTCAGGTGTTATCATTGAAATATGGACTAACATGAACGCTTTTGATGTTTTATTGTGCTAACTTTTCCTTTGCTTGCAGAATATATGGAATCGGCTGCAAGAACTTCAGGGGCCTCCACCAAAAAGGATAAGGACAAGAAATCAGGAAGAGCCACTCGGGGAAAAGAAGATAAAGATCAGATGAAGTTTGAGTTCCAGGGTGAGTCCCTCCAGTCAAAGGTCTCAACGGACTGGAAGGAGATCTCAGATACAAACATTGGTCAGGTAAACATAGATGAGTTCACCCAGAGGGTCAAGGTTAACCCTACCATGAAGAATGCCAGACTAATATGACAGAGTGGAATCGCCAAGGCTGCCAGCTTTCCTCCCTCTCTCATAGCACCCGAACTAGTGATGGCTTTCCGAGAAGCCTACCAAGCTGACACGAGAACAATTATGGACAAGGAGGGGAACATCCTCGCCAACATGTCGCCAGAAGGAATCACGAAAACATTTCACATTCCCACGTTCCCACACATGGAGGTTCCCACATTAGAACAATGCCAAGTGGCATGGGATGCTAGTCCGTTAGGGTGCAAGAAGTCTATTAACCTCTACTGGCTTAAGGAGAAATGGGGCAGTGCTGCGAAGGTTCCCCAAGAACTGTTCCGTAGCGACTTCCACGAAGACTATCACGACCCGGTAACTATGCTAAGCAGGGTCATGGGTCTCCCAGCGGCCGCCTACTTCTAGGAATGGATGGCCTACTACATTGAGCAGATCTTGCGAGGGAATGAGGACGTTAACACCAAGACCTCATTCGACTAGGGAGGCATCATCAGCAACTGCTTCCACGAGCAGTTTGTAAACGTCAAGAAAAACTCTAAATTCTACATGACCTCCTACCTGGTGTACTCCTTGGTGGGTCAAAGACAATATAGCGGACTATTTGTGGCACCAGATCAGGGGCACAGGCGAGGGCTCAAGCCGTTTGACAAGTACCCTCAGCTTCAATACCGCAACTTCAAGAAGGAGTACTGCCGGGTCAATGATGCCTTCATTGGCCATATTATCAGATTGATCACCGGAGACTTCGAGAGGAGGGTCTCCCATAGTGCCAGGGTGCTCTTGAAAGAATATGCTTTCCTATATATCCAGTTCCCCAAGTTCACCTACATCCGAGCCCAGGGTTTCACAGAGCGGCCAAACAAGTTGCCAAGGTACCCAAACGATAGGATCATTCTCTTGGAGCTTTCCCGGCAACTCTAACACATCCAAGCAGTCTTCAACAATAAGCACGTGACGGGGATCCCCTACCCTATGATCCTCGGCCAAGGCCTGTATCGACTGCAGACATCTCAATGTGCCGGCAACTCTAAGAAAGATCTTAAGGAATATAATTTTGACTAGTACATGGCTCGCCCGTGAATGGACCCACATGGTCATGTTAGGAAAGCACTGGGGCTGGCCTATGCCCACCAATACCACATTGAGGACTTCTAGGCGGATTGCAAATACGACAAGGAGGTACGCATGAGGCACTACATGCGCATGACCGTATAGTTCCTAAGAAGAGTGCAACTGTTCCAGGTACCAGACCAACTCGAGGAAGATGAGTCCACCCTTATGCACCCGAGATACCCTGTAGTTGCCAACCTGGCAATTCCCTCCATAGACTGGGACGAGCAAGAGGTCAATGACCTGGATACTATCACCCAGCCGATCATAACTCACACTAAGGAGTGGGTCGATGGGCAGGTGGCGCAACTGAAACAATAAGGAGTGGTCCTAACATATGAGGCGCTCAAGAGTGAGCCAAGCGCCACGGAGGACGTTGCCGCCACCACATCAGCTGGTGAGACTTATTAGTCTCCCCCCATCACTAGGTCTCAAAAGAGAAAGGGAACAGAGACAGCACAATCTGCGGACCCCAAGGAGCAAGCAAAGAAAGATACGGGAGGCTCATCTCCCAAGAGGCTCAAACAGATAGTGACCACAATAGAATTGCAGCCTACATTGCTCCTCCCTCCCCCAACTGCTGCACCACCTGCCTCTCAGGCTATGGTCACCTCATCTCCGCTGGTGGTGGACATCTCTGTCCATCTCGCCCCTTCGCCCCCGGTCAGGTCAGTGATCGTCGTTGACTCCTCTTCCGGCATGACCACTTCCCCTTCCTCTTCTACTGCCATGTCACCTATTACATCCCTCCCTCTGGCTACAATTACATCACCCATTCCCATCACCACCGTGCCTGAGGCCCTTACCTGACATATGCAGAACCTTCCATTGAGCTCTCCCAAATACTAATGAATCCAGCTCTCCAAGTAGCCCTTGCCCAAGTCCTCGCAATGACTCAGCCTTCACAACCACCAACGGGGCCACCAGCCATAGAGGCCACAATGCAAATATCAAAAGAGTTGGAGGAGCAAGAGCAGGAGGCCTCAAAGCCTATTGAGGAAGAGGTCGATGAATATCACAAGCACCCTGAGTACGAGCACCGAACCATTAACAGGGTGGTCTATGAGGGAGAAGAGACAACTCTTTCGGGAGTGGGGATGAAGAGGATGGCTCGGGCGCCAAGGAGGTTATCCAAAAATTTGATGAGGACCTTGAGGAGGAGTCGGCGCAGTAGTTAAAGAGCGTTGACGAGGAGGCTGAGGAGTCACCACATGATGAAAAGGGGCAGCCACCGGAAGAGCAGTGGATAAAAGATATCACCGAGGCCGAAACCCATGTTGTCAAGAGCCCCAAGGCTGAGGCTGCAGAAGAGAAGAAAGAAGAAGAGGCAGCGAAGGGAGACAGCCCCACTCGGCAATTGTCCACCAGGCTGCCCGTCAAACGCCTCGTGTTTTATCGTGACTCCGACGAAGAGGAGGAGGACACTACTAAAGAGAAGGAGGAGCCCCGAAAGGAAAAGGAGGCAGAAGTCTTGCCTATAACTGAAAAGGGTGAGGGCAGCCATGATGCACCCAAGGACAAAACTGCCATGCCCAACTAGTTGGAGAAACAGCTTGAAAAGACGACCCTAGTGCTGAAGGACCCAAGGGCGAGATTAGAGGCCATCTTGGCTCGATCACTAACCATGAAAAATAAGGAGAAGAAGCCCAAGGTTCATTCCAAGATAACGATGGACGCTTCCAGCTCCCGAGCAGCACAAGTTGCAACGCCTATAGTTGGCCAAGCAGGGGTGAATTATAGCATCTCCACCGTTGATTTGGGGACAGCAACTAAGGAACAGAAAGTTGAGCACCTAGAGGAGTCAGTGGCCACAGTGGTACACCTGATCAAGCAGGAAATGGTCACCAAAGATGAGCTCAAGGTGCAGGTTGCTGCCCTAACCGACTACATTCAGCAATGGTCCTCGGTGGATGACCTACCCACCACTAGAGAGAAGTAAGAACTTAGAGAAGACCACTGAGGATTGGTTCTGATAGGTCACAGACGTCGGAAACATGGGAATCAATGGGGCTGTGTGGACAGCTAATAAATTCTTGGACCTGATCCAATCCTTGGAAGACACGAGGAGGCTCTGCACCAATTTCCCTGCGATTTACGACTCCACCTTCCCAAGGGTTGAAGCCATCCTCCAGATGCCTGAGGACACATGGGAAGAGAAGCTAGAACTAAAGAAAGAAGATCATTGGCCGGTGGATGTGTGGCGCAGAGACCTCGACAACCGGAAGGACAGGCTAGAGCAAATCCTGAATAGAGTGGATCTAGATATCGAGTGGATTAAGGAAATCCGGGCGGAATGCGCTAAGCACCTTAAGCTGATGACAAGCTATGATATGCCCATGGTGCAAATGGATGCCGAGAAGGTGAAGTCATACTTCCAGGAGAAGATGAAGGACGAGACAGCCGGAGAAATCACAACGGAGTTCTTGAGTTTTGCTGCCCGCACCTTCGACCGATTAGAGCTATTCAGAGACCAAGGCTCGCAGTATGATGAAGACTGGAAAAGGCTAGAGGATAATGCTAAAGAGTGGAGCTACCAAGTGTTGAGATGCGAGATCCTCAAGATAGACAAGCTCCAGGCCGTCATCCTCAAATATATAGAACACGCAGCCTCCGAGGAGCAAGAGGACAGCCCAGCCAAAGAAGATCTCCCTAAAGAGTAGCTACAGCCAAAAAAATAGCAATTAGCTATAGGACGAAAGAGCAATAGTGCCATCCACTAGATGACGAAATAGGGAAGAAACAAAGAATGTTTTTAAATTGTAAATCTATTTGGGGGTAGGTGAAACCCTATTTTGTAATGAATCTTGGCCATTCATTTAACTTTTGGAAAACTATAAATAGAGCACTCCCCTCATTTGCAAAAGGGAGAGTTGAGTTGTTGTAAAGGCATGCTGCAAAAAATTATAAGAAATATCATTGACTTGGTGTATTTCCTTGTTTTTTCTCATGTCATTTGATTCATTCTCCAATTTCATATGTTTAGCTTAGATCTCATGGCTGTTTAGTTAGCTGTTTACTGTATTTGGGTAAATCTTAGGAATGTTGTTGGGTGATTGTGAAAATTCCTAATTTGTTGATGATCCCTCAGTCCATAATTTTTGCTGTTTGCTGAAGGTAGATAGCTGTGAAAAGTTAGCCTGGACTTGATTTGAAGCTGTCCCAAACATTTATCTTTAATTCATGCATGTATGTGGTGGATGAAGGATGAAACATCTGTAGCCCTTAGAAGATAGCACAATTTCCATGATACTGTGAAATCCCTGGTTAAGTGGGATATTATTTTGAGGAATTGTCCATTGCAAGAACTCCATTGTCACTATTCATAGCAAGCTTCAGACTTAGGAACTTTTCTCCTCCTTTGCCCTTTTCCTTTTTTTAGAAACTGATCAATACCAAGGTTCATTGCACATTGTAAAGCCAAATCCAACAACTAAATGGAGTTCCAGATTGTTGTTTGGACCTACAGCCAACGCATCATTGCCTTTATCCTAAGAATTCCTTTTCAAAGAACCAACTTCATGATTTATGTCCACACTTTGTATTTTCTATAAGACCGCCTTGTGATTCCAGCAAATCACATCAAACTATTGAGGTATCTAAGCACTGTCATGACCTGACATTCGAGAGACCTTGGGATAGTGTTCTGCAATTCGATTGTGGGAGATTGTCTTTCAAGAGAGGTAGTGCACCTATGCACTGCCTGTGTTGAGAAGTGCATAAAAATACCATCAACAGTATCTAATATACAGGTAATAGAAATTAAGAAAATCCCTCACAATTTCAAATTATACATGAGTTGGAATATGGATACAAGAATTGCAAATTGAAACCTTGATGTTCTTTTTCCTTAATTAAGGAAGGATAAATCACTTTGAGATGGAGTTTCACATGAAACTTGCATAGTGGATTCTCAATTTGAGAATGAGGGATCATGTAAGGATGAAATAGACCTATTCAATTAAAAATTGAGAATATAGTCTACCTCAAAAATCTTGGAACTAGGTTGTTTCGGACAAAAGAGAGGGAACACAAATGAGTAAACAAGGGAGGAGGAAGTTGTAAGGAATGGAGTATTTCTATTAAATCTTATCTTTTGAGATCCAAGGGAGGAATATCCTCCATTGGAGAGAAATGATGATCCTTATATTGTTTGTTAGGGCCTTAAATTCCCATAACAAATTGTACATGATGAAGAATAAATTATATAATCAATTGAGTGACATCAACTTAATACAAGAAACTAACCATGTAAAATCTCAAATGAATTCTTTATTTAGGAATTGTACAAGATGGGATGGTTTTTTCAATGAATAAATTGGTGCATCAGGAGGATTTGAAATTGTGTGGAAATTGGAAAAAGTTAGAATCTAATCATAAAATTCCAAGATCAACTAGTTATCAACAAAGGTATGCAGTTTAAGTTTATGTTTTAGTTTTTTGGTTTCTCACTTCTCATGAGTTCCTCCTTTTCATCTATGGATGTTATGTATTGGGTATATGCCCTTCAAGTTTTAATCTAATCAAAACAAAGGCATGCGGTACAGACACAACTTTAAATTTTATCATTTTTAATATATATGGCCTAATAAGACTTGTGGATAAAAAAGAACAATGAAATGAACTAAGCATGGAGCTCTTCAACATTGTTGATGGGTGATCACACAAAGCTGGTTTACAATTTCTGGGAGATTTTGATTTTTGTTGAAATCATATATTTTTAGAAAATATAATGATTTAAGCCTTAAAAAATTTTATTTAAAGCATTCCAATTGAAGAGGGTTGGATAAAACTACCTTAAATCAAACCCCCTTGGATAGAATCCCACTAGTCTTAAACCATTCCTTTAATAGAGTCTCCTTTAGACCTATCAAAATATTGATAAAAACCCACTTTTGATTTATCTTTTAGGGGATCAAATGAATTCATTTAAAATTTATTTTTTGTAAGTATGTAGTCCTTATTATAAGCTTCTCAAAAATTATAATTTTCAATAAATTTAATTTAATTATTATATTTATTTTTTATTTCTTGTGAATGTAGGTTTTTCACTAAAAATCAAGCTCTTTGTTCTGTTCATGTGGAAAAATAGAAGATTATAAAAAAAAATCAAAAAATATGAGTGCACCAGATATTGAAGTCTTTGATCTAATAAGAAAAATTGAATTTTGATATATACAAAAAAAGTTGTGTTATATAGTTTGCCTATTTCTAAATTGTAATTGGTTTGACTTCAAAACATGATTAAGTAAAAAAATTTAATAAAACACTATAAAACCAATTGGAAGCACTACATATCATAGTTAGAAATCTAAATTAGAAAAAATTATAATTATATCCTTCATGGAAGAAAAAGTTATGTGTTATACGGTGAGTGTCACTCCTTAAAAATGGTGTTTACTAAAAAAGAGCTAGTTTTCGAAGGAGATGAAAAATGAAGTCCAATCTTATTCCAAAAAATTTGAAAAAATATATTTAGAATCTAAAGACAAAATTTCACAAATCACTAGTTATCACCATCTTCAAATTCCTCATAGTTTAGCCGCTATAGGTGCCCGAAAGTGAAGATTTAGTTAGAAAAAATCAGCTCAATGTCTAGTTTGGTCAAAAATTGTAAATCAATATTGTGGGATCATCTTGATATTAATATTCTATTAGGGGGATATTTTAATGTAATACTTGACCCTCCAAATAAATTTGGCAGGGTTTGGGAGTAGACTTAGTCACAAATGGAGTTTGAAAATTTTGTGAATAATAACCTCATTGACATTGCCCAAAATAATGGAAAATTACCTAGAACAATAGATGGGAGGGATTCATGAACATTATTAAAAGAATCAAGTTTTTGTCCTTCCTCATCATGTCTATCAAAACTAATCTTTCTAGGCTCTTATATAAGAACTATTCCAACCTTTGATCATTTTTGGGTCAACCTAGAAATGTTGGAGGTACACATGCCACAGATCTCAATTTTGATTTGAAAAGATGTGGCTTAGAAGGTGAGATATAAAGGTCTTATATTATCTAAATGGTGCATATAACTTCGAAACATGTATGGAACTCAAATGTTTAAAGTTCATAAGATACTATAACAAGTCAAAAGGAAACTACAAGAGTGGAACAAAATAGTAAATTCAAGAACATCTTCCAAGAAAAAAAAGATCAAATTTGAAATGGAGACTTGTAATTACAAATAAATTAATTATCTATGTTACGATTCATGAAGAATACCTCAAAGAGAAAAATAATTAATGGCACAATACAATGAGACTCTATAGCAAGGTAAGAGTGTTATGGGTGAGTGTAGGATCATGGGGGTCCAAAAAGTGGCGATATAACCAAAAATGGTTGATGGCTTTTTTTTAGCCAAATTTGATGAAACAAAAAGGATTTATTGAGAAAATTGTTAGCTTTCCAAAAATATAAGATACACATTATTTGGAATTAAATAAATAATTATTGATAGGCTGATTGAAAAAAATATATAATTATGGTGGTTAGACATTTGAACAATTTTTAGTATTTTTAAAAAGTTTTAATAAAAAATTCATATTCAAAAAAAAAATCATAAATAATTATTTACTTGCAAAAAATTTACAAAAATGTGACACATCCAAACATGTGTCAAATTTTAAATAAATATACTAATTTTTTCTTGTACAACTCAATGCCTCCGACTCATTGAGCATGGCTTTTCCACTTCATCTAGAGATTTTATAAAGGCATACCATGGGGATTGCATGAACCGACATCTACATCACAGTGCATCAAAATTTTATTCCAGGTCTTTGAATTCCACAAAAACTATTTAGCATTTATGACTGAAAGAGAGACACTAAATACTCCTAATGAAATACTAGATTTCATGTCACCCTTACGTTCCAAAGTATTCATCTGAATTCACGGTTACCCAAAAGGACAATAACAGTGAAAGAACACTTAAAATGGATCACATGTAGAGTTAAATCAAGGATTATGTTTTAAAGTAATGAAAATCTATTCTGAATGGTTGGTTGTTAATACTAGGTCTCACAGTTTAGTTCTATATTAAATGAGAGTAGCTAAAAGAACTTTTTCAATGGAAAAAAATAGGTTAGGGAGTGTTAAAGCGATAGGGATATAGGATGACAAGTGTGATTTCCAATCACAATCAATATTAGAATTGTCTATTTTATATGATGGTATTTATTGACCTAGATTTTTAAGCAGAATAGTTAAATGGATTTGAAAGGGAATGATCATGATATACAATATTATATGCCCTGTATGAATAACGTACAGTTGTATTACTCTTTTGTCATAGTTGAAACTGTATCAATATTTTCAAAAGATTTTAAACTAGCGCTTGCACCCCAATTAGGTGCAATGGTTACGCCGATAGCAAGATATAACCTAGCAATATATTGAAGGGCAGGGAAAAAAATAATCCCAAGCTTTATCCTAGAACCCTAACCCAAATATTTATTATATAAACCTAATTGAGCCCTAACCTTATTTTTAAATCAATTACTCACATAAAAGTGCAATAGATCCTTGACGTTTTTATGCGTGAAAATTATTAGGGTTAGGGTTAGGGTTAGGGTCACGATTACGATTAGGGTTAGGATTAGGGTTGGGATAGCATTAGTAGTATGATTAGGTTTAGGGTTAGGATTAGAGTTAAATTAGGCTTATGGTTGGGTTAGAGTTAATAGTAAGATTAGTTTTAAGGTTAGGGTTAGGGTTAGGTTTAGAATTAAACCCTAACCCCAACCTTTATTAAACCCCAACTCTAACCTAACTTTAACCCTTATTATAATTGAATAATAATCCTAACCCCAGTTAAACCATAACCCTAATTGAATTTAAACCCTAACCATAACACCAATTAAATCCTAATTAAATCTTAACTCTTATCTTAATTGTAATTGTAACCTTAATCTTAGTTGAATTCTAACCCCAACCCTAACCCTAAAGGTAATCGAACATCAATTGAACCTTAAACCTAACTGTAATTGAACACTAACTATAATTGAATTCTAACCCTAACCTTGAACCATAATTGGACCCTAATCTTAATTGAACACTATCTTGAAACCTAACACCCATATATAACTATATAATGTCTCTGAGAATAATTTGTTCAAAGGATTGAATATAATCTCATTATCCCAATAGAGTAGGATACACATTAAAAAATTTAAAATCCATGATAATTTAATTTAAAAATTAACTTGTTTAGTTTCCCTTTGAAGGATTTCAATAAGCACACATTCAATGATTAATGTATTTCTTAACATAAATCCACAAATGTATATATGGCTTAATCATGTGAGCACAACTTTATTTCTATAAATTTATTTATTTTTAAAATAGTTTTAATATGACTAAAAGAATTAAATTTTATAAATAAAGATATCAATTTAATATATTTCATATAAGTACACTTAACATAAGTCAATTTCTATTTATAAGTAAAACTTTCATTCAAAGTTACTATAATAAAATAAGTTCTCTTGTATTTTTAAAAACTTGATATCAAATTTAAAGGTAATTCTCTTGTATTTAAAAAAACTTGACATTAGTTTTGAAGGTAATTAATTTAAGCTATTTTACTATTGAATAAATTTAATTTTTTTAGTCATATTAAAATTATTTTAAAAATAGATAAATTTATAGAAATAAAATTGTGCTCACATGGTTCAACCATATTTACATTTGTGAATTTATATTAAGCAATACATTAATCATTGAATGTGTGTTCATCCATATATGTGGGTGCCCTTCTTCATTTTCCAAGTTAAGCGGTACAACGTGTAGTGAATTTGGTAATAATTTGGTAATCGTAAATATAACTGATTTTTTCATTTACTCGAATTCAGATGGCAGAGTAGGTATATAGATATTAAAGAAGCTGAAAAATGATTGAACGTTATAAAATTAAAGAAGATAGTGACTTTTCGACCCAAAAATGGTGAACAAAGAATACCAATTGCAATATAGCTAAAAAATAAAATAAAAATCCCTCAGATAGGGTGGCGGTGACGGACTTGTGCTTGTGGGTGGAGCAACCTTGGCAGTGGGATGGGCAACAAAAAATAAAGGTTGGTACGATGGATGACCATAGCAAAAAAAAAATCTGCATGAAATCCATGCCAAACACTTAATGCGGCCTACAGATAACGAATAAGCCCAGAAAATAATTTTGAATATTGCTTACATAGCAATTGAAAATTGATTAATATAGCTATCCGCAGAATCAATAACCCTAACTATTTATATGCTGACAATGAATAAATATACTGATGGTGAAATATATATGCCGCTGGGAGGAAATAAATAAACCCCAAACATTCTCAATTAAATGAAATTTGGATGTGCTAGCTCACTCATGCAGTTTAGGTTTGGGATATGAGACGTCATAGCCAAAGCGTTTCTATTTTTAATTTTGAATTTATCGTTCAAACATTCCAATCTCTCTTCATTGACTCTGTAAAACACGCTCTGGTTTTCATAGATGAGTTGAACTTGAAACTAAAATTTCTCATTTTCTGTCTTGAAATTACAGAATTAGGAACATACAAAACCATCACAACTTTTAAACAGAGAAGGCTATTCAAATAAAATTCTACTGTAATGTTGTTGAAAACCAAGCTAAAAATTACAATCTGAAAAGTGAACAGGGGCAGACATTATGGAATTCTTGACAATTTAGATTGATTGGAGTCATAACTTAGCATGTCTCATCACAACAAACTCATTCAATTACAGTAATAATAAAAGACTTGTCGATTAAACAGTAAATGAAATTAAAACATAGAATTTCCTGCAAGCGGGTTCAAGGTTCAACCCTGTATTAATTAAAAATAACATAGAAATATGCTGTATTTACTAAAGTTGTAAACATATAAAACTTAGGGTTTCATCTTATTTTAATGCAGAGGCTCTGATGGGCATATTTCCTTGGGTAGATTGAGAAAATGCACGGACGATGAGGACAACGAAGGCGGCCGCCTTTGAAGTATCTAGAGGCCACATGCAACAATCTGGTCCATGAATGCGCCTCTAACAATTTATTTATATATTCATAAGCAAAATCCTCATCCATTTTTGTTGTTAAAGTATTCAAAACTTGTTATCCTAAGTCCTGCAAAGTTACCCCAAGTCCTATTTATTCTTTCGATTTGTAACCGCTTAATTGAGAGAAAGGCAGAAAACATGGCAAAATAGAGGTGAATCTGGTACCTTCTGAGCAGATGTGAAGGAACAGTATCATCGACAGGAACAACAGCCGGTGCCACCACCAGCGCCACCACCACAAGAAGCAGGAGTGGATCCATGGTAGCCTCTAACAACAACCCAATGCAAGCTTGGTGGGAAACCATAGCCAAAGCCCGCTTTGCAATACAGGCCCTAATTTCTATTCTGGGCAACAATGATTCATACGAGAGTCTTCTAGACTCAGAAAGCCCAGCCAAGGCTCTCCTCACAGCCACAAAGTGGCAGACGTGATCGCCACCAGGTTCTTTGGTCATCCATCCTCAGGTTCCGCCTCAAACCCACTCTGCTAATGGCTCTACGAAACCTTCCAAACCCAGGATTCTGACCTGCACCTAGTGGTGCTCCATTATGTGTTGTTGGTTGCCGACCTCTACTTGTCAGGTAGCAGAAATCATAAGGCAGAAACCAGAAGTTGAAACCAGAGAAGTTGGACAAAAAACCTAGTTAAAATTTATTACCTCCACCGAATTTGGTCACTTCTTAAATGCCTGGCTATGCACGGAGAGCCTAGGAATGTGTAAACGGTGCGAGCAGCTTTAGACCCATACCTACTGACACGAAGGAGGAATGGCCATGCCTGGTGACTTCGCAATGGACTGTACATACGCTGGTGCATTTCCCACCTATCGGCTAACTATCGGCTAAAAAAGGCATTTTCTAAACTATCCACAATCCATGTGAAACTTGCAGATGATTTAACAGGGACAAGTTGGAGGAGTTACTGAATATCCATTCGAATCCATTCTAAGATTTGTATTTAATGCTTGTTGAGATATGACAGAAAAATAGAGGCTACGGAGTTGACAGAATAGCTGGCATAATTAATGAAGTAGTTGCAATTAATTCAGCAGTGGAATGTACATCGTATGCGTGGGAGTTCCACCGGAATAGTCCACCGGCATCAGACAGTAAGACTTTTTTGGTGGAATTCCCACCTATAATAGCCTATCGGCTAATAATGATATCAATTATATCAATTAAAAATCCACATTTTTTAAATTGAAGTGAAAAATGTTAATATTAGTTAGTAAAATGTCATTTTTTAAAATTTAAATTTAAGAATTATATTATTTGATAAAACATCTTAATCAATTTTAATTATTTAGATGTTAAAATGTCATTTTTTGAATATATATTTAATATCTATATAATTTGATTAAGAATATTAATGAATTTATCATCTAAAGTAGTGAAATGACATTCTTCAAATTTAAAGTCTATATAATTCCACCAAAGAATTTAATGAATTCAATATTTTAAGTAGCAAAACGTCATTCTTCAAATTTAAAATTAAAGGCTAAATAAAGTCATGAAGGATGTTGATGAATTTAACATTTTAGGTAGTAAAATTCCATTTTCAAATTTAAAATTGAGGTCTACATGATTTGGTGAAGGATGTGAATGAATTTAATATTTTTGATAGAAAATTGTCATTCTTCAAATTTAAAAGTAAAGGCTAAGTAAATTGGTGAAGGATAATGATGAATTTAACATTTTAGGTAGAAAAATGTCATTTTTAAAATTTAAATTTGAGCTTTGTACATGATTTGGTGAAGGATGTGAATGCATTTAATATTTTTGATAGAAATATGTCATTCTTCCTATTTAAATTTAAGGCCTACATAATTTGTTGGGCATCGATGAATTTAGCATTTTAGGATGTAAAATTTCTCTTTCAAATTTAAATTTGAGGTCTATATGATTGGGTGAAGGACATGAATGAATTTAACATTTTAGGTAGAAAGTTATCATATTTTAAATTTAAATCTAAGGGCTACATAACTTATTGAATAATCTTGATGAATTTAATTTTTAGGCAAAAAACGTTCAATCTTCAAATTTAAATTTAAGGACTACAAGATTTGGTGAAGAACGTTGATGAATTTAACATTTAAGATAATAATATCTCTTTTCAAATTTAATTTAAGGCCTACATAATTTCGTGAAATGTGTTGATGAATTTAATATTTTAAGTAGAAAAATTTCATTTTTAAAATTTAAATTTAAGGCCTACAAAAATTGGTGAAGGATGCAAATAAATTTAACATTTGAGGTAGAAAATTTTATTCTTCTTAAATTTAAATTTAAGTCCCACATAATTTGGTGAACAAAATTAATGAATTTAACATTTTAGCTAGTAAAATATCATTCTTCAAATTTAAATGTGAGTCCTACATAATTTGATGAACGATGCTAATGAACTTAACAATTTAAGTAGTATAATTTACCTTTCCAAATTTAAATTAAAATCCCACATAATTTGATGAAGGGCATTGATGTGTTTAACATTATAGGTAGAAAAATGTGATGCTTGAAATTTAAATTTAAGCCCTACATAATTTGGTGAAGGTGAAATAACCTACAATTATCAAGAATAGATAGAAAGCACAATGAACACAAATTTGTATAAAGCTTACAAATAGTTTAGATTAGAAATGTGTACATAAATTGGAATGAAGGATGCACCTGACCTCCATGAAATTCTATTATTTATAACTATCGTAACTTTCCAAAGAATCCATCATATGTAATTCCCTATTTGGGGCACCCTATTTTGGCTTGTTCAACCCTTTCAAATATACTTTTTGAGTTACGATAATGCTAGTCAAAATTTTAATGAATCTTTCCTTTAACATATTTTTACAAAATTCTAATGAATTCCCCTTCTTACATATTTTTTTATGACATAAGAATTTTTCATAAGTAACTTCTATTTTACAATATCATAAGATGCTCTTACAAACTCTTACATGTCTCCCAACAAATGGAAAAGAGTGTCACCTCATAGTGGAATGTCTTCTAATGTGAGAAAAAATAAAGAATAAATATAAATTAAATATAACATTAATATATACAAATATTAAGAATGCAAGGTTGAGACACCATTTTGAAATAGTAATTCGCATGAAAGTCAAATTAGAGACAAAATATAATGGTGAAAATTACACATTCTACAATTTTGAGCCAATAGGCTATTTATGTGGGGGAACCCCACCAAGATTTCCTACAGTCAGATGCCGGAAACCCCACCGGGAACCCCCGTAGAGACCAAAGTTGTTGGCATCCTCAATTGTTATCAACACCATTGCAGTTAGCTCTCGCTTGCTTGGCAATAGCAATAACAATGAGGATCATAATGCCCTCAAGAGGGCCACCTCTCTGCTCAACAGGTTGCCATCGATGTCTTTCTATAGGAGGGAAAATGATTAGGTAGAGGTGGTCGCATGGACTGAGCCGCAGGAAGCAGTGGCAAAGGACAATGTGGTAGACAGAGAAGACGAAAAAGGAAGTGATTGCGGAGAAAAACAAATTGAGCAAGGCAGCACAAAGCAGCGCCAGAGCTTCTGGGTTATCGTAGAGAACAAGGAATGTGAAGATTGGGCTTGGATGGAGCAAATCAGATGCGGCATCTCTCTTAGATCTGCACCTACCTCTGCTGCCTTTGCCTGGGAAGATAAATAAATCTAAGACTTTTGAGCTCACCAGCGATGCTCGGGCAGTGGTGGCAAAGGAAATGCCTCTTCCTCCTCCTGAACATTTCCAAGAAGAAGAAGTCTCTCATAGCCAGACTATTGGTGGAGTTGATGGAAAGGTGGATGGCTTCATAAACAAGTTCAAGTAGCATCTCACGTTGCAGCACCTGGAGTCCCTCATGCATTACAAGGACACTCTTAACAAAAAGATATAGAATACTCCATCGAGTGATGTCTTTTTTAAACCCTATTCTATGTATCTTTCACCAATGTTTTGGGCATCTTTGTTCAAAAAAAAGTTGTACTTATTGGCTTCAAAATCTTAATTTCATGAGTGGTTTTTGAGTGGATTCTTGCTATCATTATGGGTTTTTCCTTGTAAAATACCATGTATCTTCTAATCCAAATCTTTAATTATTTTGCATGGTTTTTAGTAGTTTTATTTTGGTAAAAAAATGCTTTACTTCTGCCCATTTGGGTGTTCTATGTTGCCTTTTCGGTGGGATGACAGTCAGATGAATACTAATGGTGTAATAGTAAGAGAATGGCTTCCAACAGTACCGATATATCTTTTACAACGTTTAATAGTTAACATTGTGGGTTTCAATCTGATCGTTCTCGAAATTAGGGAAATATTGGATGCCCTTTGAACAAACCATTTTGAACTGAACATTTATGCCAACTGCCAAGTGACTGGATAAATACACACTTGTGTGGATCTTAATCCATACACCTGATATACCATTATATTTTGAATTGAAGTGTTCAGCAATATTATCCCTGCGAATGACCATACTTCCTTGAAGACTTTCACTGTAGAAAGAGAAGTAGAATCTAACTTGATTATTTTGAGTTTTTCCAATCAAAAACTTAGAGCAAATTGGGTAGGGCAATTACCGTGGCCCGTTTAACTTCAGCGGACATGTTTTAAGATTGTAATGTAATGGTCATTGATGCATTAGATTGGCACACATTTATTATTAGGTTGCATTTACAGTCGATATATTGTGAGATTTTAGTTAGCTCTCACTTTTCCACCAGCTTCCATTACAAAGGATAACAATCCTCAGCATTATGTTGTTTTCTGAATAGCAGTAAGAAAAACAATGGCTGGCAGGGAAGAAGATGTGGAGGTGGGAGCAAGCAAATACTCAGAGAGGCAGGCCTTAGGCACTTCTGCAAAGACGCAAGAGAAGGACTACAAGGAAGCAGCCCCTACTCCCCTGTTTGAGCCAGAGGAGCTCAGATCATGGTCCTTCTGGAGGGCCAAAATAGTAGAGTTTGTGGCCACTTTTCTGTTTCTCTAAATTACAATCCTCACAGTGATGGAGGTAAAGAAGGCGCCCAACATGTGCTAGTCTGTGGGTGTGTAGGGCATTACGTGGGCCTTCAGAGGGATGATCTTTGTGCTCGTCTATTGCACAATAGGCATATCAGGGGGCCACATAAACCCCGTAGTCACCTTCGGCCTATTCCTCTCTAGGAAAGTGTCCTTGCTGAGGGTATTGTTGTACATGATATGCCAGTGCCTGGGAGCCATCTGTCGAGTGGGGGTAGTGGAAGGGTTTGAGAAGGGCATGTATGATGTAGAGGGAGGAGGGGTGAATCTGGTGGCACATGGCTACACAAAGGGAGATGGGCTGGGGGTTGAAATAGTGTAGACATTTGTGCTAGTCTACACTGTGTTGTCTGCCATAGATGCTAAGCAGAGTGCCAGGGACTCTCACGTGATGGTCCTGGCATCTCTACTGATAGGGTTTGCGATGTTTTTGGTTCACTTGGCCACGATTTTGATAATTGGGATAGGTACCAACCCTGCTCGTAGCCTTAGTGTTGCCATCATTTATGACAAGAACCATGCCTGGGATGATCACTGAATTTTTTGGGTGGGACCCTTTCTTGGCACTGCTCTTACTGTTATTTACCACTAGCTCATCATCCATGCCATTCCCTTCAAGTCCCATTCTTAGAGAATGTTCTTCAAGCCTATTATGTTCTTTGTTATACCATGGTGATATCTGTCTTTTGTTTTAAGAGAATGGTCAGTTGCAATTTCTGGAAAAGGATATGTACTTGTCAAGAATGTTGCTTGTGAGCCTGTTATTTCTATGTAATTAAAGCTATTTTATCTATTACTTCATCATTGTATTTGATTTTGTAAGAAATGCCATTGATCTTAATTCTTGCTTGTCAAACTATTGGAAATTTTGTGAGTTTTTTGAATGTAAATCTTGAATTTTGGTTTAAACAAGACTCTTGATTTCAATTTGATTCTGTCACATTTAATTTGATTAGGTGGTTCAGTGGTTCATTTTAAATCACATTATTAGATCTATTTGAGAAATTTTAAATCACATTAAAACAAATGTTAAACAAATCAAATCTTAGTTAAACAAATCTTAGAATGTGCTGTATAAACCCATCTACACCTAAACAGCTGACACAGACCAAATCAAATCTTAGAATGTGTTGTATAATCCCGCCCACACCTAAACAGCCTGCACAGACTACATCTAGACAAAATATTAATCTGCAAAGGTTCAAACTCCCAAGCTCCAACCACCATACTGCCTACAAATGTTTCAACCATTGGACCCCACAAAACTTTTCCGTATTTGCATTTTGACATTTCTAAACAAAATCAACCTATCGACGTAATTATTGCACCTCATTAGGGTGCAAGTGCTAGTCTTATTCATTTTGACTCTTAACTTATTTATCTCTAACATTCTATGACAAATATGTAAAATAACATATTTTGACGTTAAACTTCACAAACAACCTAATCCTCGCCTACTTTCATATCCACACATCCCAAAAATATAAATCTAATTGCTTATTATCAAAAGTCTCATACATATAAAATATACAATAATACGTATTCATCTATATAGGCATATATACCGTGATATATTAAAATCAACAATCATAAACAGACATGCATTTACGCGATGGTTTTGACATATATTTTTTAGTTTTATATACCTATATACAGCCAGAGCCATTCACGCGTCCCATCATAAGGCCACGATTTCCGCGAGCCAAGGGTGTTTTAATATCTGCATGTTACTTGCCGCTTCGTCCTTAGCAAAGAAACTGCACTCGCGTGATCGTATTTATTTTGATGTTCACCGCTCTTAAGTCACATTACATTAATGATCATGAAATTCCGCAATAAGTCTCAACAATCATGGATGCTCATTGAAAGATCGAAAACAAAATACAACTGTTGTTTACCAAAGAAAACGAGGACTGATGTTGATATGCATCAGCCCTCATCTTGAAGTTGTCTTGCTCGTGGAATGAGCAGATAAGAGCAATCGCTGTCTTTACGTAGAATACAAACATTAAATCTTTGAACAAAATTCAAAGAACGTGAAGCTTATCTAATATGGTCGGTGATACTAGTGGTCAAATTTCCTTTCAGCAAAACCTAAGAAGGTTAGGTAAAGAAACTTTTCAATGGAAAGGTTGTTGGCTGCCCATGTCTCAATCTACACTAACTTAAAAATTATAGAAACGCCAAAGCATGTCATTTCCACCCTCGACCTTTCACCTATTTCACTTCGTCCATATTCTAATATGACATTATGGTGGTGGCACGAGAGTAACGTGTGATGGATGATGTATTTATATCTCCTAAGGAGGTTAAATATTTATTACATAGTGATTTTTAATATTCTTTTATAATTTGCTGTATGATGATCTTGTATATAATGATGACTTTTTATATATTTATTTTCTACAATTTATAGTTCATATATAATATTCGTTTATGGTTTTATTAGATGTTATATTTATTTTAGAGTGATTGAAGATTGTTTAGACATATTTTTGTTTATGTTTAATGTCTAGGAGACTATTTGAAATGTTTCATAACCAATAGCAACAAGTCAACACATAAATATAATAAAGTGAATAGTTTTAAAATAAAATTTGTCTTGACAAAACACAAAAGAACACACCAAAAATAACTTAATATTATAAAATATAAAAATACACTCTAGACATATAACAAAATAAAATTAGACAAACACAAACCACTTAATTTTAATGAAAATATCAAAAAAGTTTATAAATTGAAAAAAATAATCTTGAAATAATTACCAACAAAACTATGAATAATTTACATAGAGTTACATGGCCAGCCCTATAGAAAAAAGTCCAAATATTAAAATTAGAACAAATGGGAAAAAAAATCTTTGTTCTTCACAAGATTTAAAACACTCTAATATATTCAAAAATGCATAGTTCATTTATTTAAATTTCATGCTTAAATTTTTAATACATATTTTAATAGTAAACTGATGTCCTCACTTCTAACTAATTATTATATGTGCTTTCACATGACGATTTAGGTAAGATGCACAACATGTTAGACTCTTCTATTAACCTTTTTTGTATTGAATAAAATTGAAAGAATAGATACAAAATGAATAAAAATTAGTCGCACAAAAAAATGAAAACTATATCAATATTTTCAAGAGATTTTAACCAGTTATTAATAATGATATCAATTAAAACATCCACATTTTTCAAATTTAACGCCTAGATAATTAAGTGAAAAATGTTAATATTAATTAGAAAATTTTCATTCTTTTAAATTTAAATTTAAGGTTTATATAGTTTGATAAAATATGTTAATGAAATTTAATTATTTAGATAGTAAAATTTCATTTTTCAAATTTATATTTAAGTCCTACATAAGTTGATTAAGAACACTAATGATTTTATCATCTAAAGCAATTAAATTCCATTCTTAAAATTTAAATTTAAGGCCTATATAGTTCCATGAAGGATTTTAATGAATTTAATGTTTTAGGTAGAAAAATGTAATTCTTCAAATTTAAAATTAAGGGATAAATAAAGTTGCAAAAGATGATAATGAATTTAATATTTTAGGTAGTAAAATGTCATTTTTAAATTTAAATTTGAGATCTACATGATTTTTTTTAAGGATGTGAATGAATTTAATCTTTTTGGTAGAAAAATGTCATTCGTCAAATTCAAAAATAAATGCTAAATAAATTAGTGAAGAATAGTGATGAATTTAAAATTTTAGGTACTAAATTGTCATTTTTAAAATTTAAATTTGAGGTCTACATGATTTGGTGAAGGATGTGAATGAATTTAATATTTTTGATAGAAAGTTCTCATTCTTTATATTTAAATTTAAGGCCTACATAATTTGTTGGAAATTGATGAATTTAGCATTTAGGTAGTAAAATTTCTCTTTCAAATTTAAATTTGAGGTCTATATGATTGGGTGAAGGACATTAATGAATTTAACATTTTAGATAGAAAATTATAATTTTTTAAATTTAAATCTAAGGGCTGCATAATTTATTGAATAATGTTGATGAATTTAATATTTTAGGTAGCAAAATGCCAATCTTCAAATTTAAATTTAAGGAATATAAAACTTGGTGAAGAATGTTGATGAATTTAATAGTTTCAATAATAATATATCTCTTTTGAAATTAAATTAAGGGCCTACATAATTTGGTGAGGCTTATTGATGAATTTAATATTTTAGGTAGCAAAAGGTCATTTTTAAAATTTAAATTTAAATTTAAGGCCTACAAGATTTGGTGAAGGAAAATAAATATAACATTTTAGTTAGAAAAATGTTATTCTTCTTGAATTTAAATTTAAGGCCCACATAGTTTGGTGAATGAAATTAATGAATTTAACATTTTAGCTAGTAAAATATCATTCACCAAATTTAAATGTGAGTCCTACATAATTTTATGAAGGATGTTAATGAACTTAACATTTTAGGTAGTATAATTTACCTTTCCAAATTAAAATTAAAATCCCACATAATTTGATGAAGGGCACTAATATGTTTAACATTATAGGTAGAAAAATGTGACGCTTCAAATTTAAATTTAAGACCTACATAATTTGGAGAAGGTGAAATAACCTACAATTATCAAGAATAGATACAAAGCACAAAGAACACAAGTTTGTATAAAGTCTACAAATAGATTAGATTAGAAATGCGTATATAAATAGGAATGAAGGATGCACCTGACTTCTATGAAATTCTATCCTTTATAACTATCATAACTTTTCAAAGATTCCATCATATGTAATTCCCTATTTGGGGCACCCTATATTGGCTTGTTCAACCCTTTCAAATATATTTTTTGAACTATGATAATGCTAGTCAAAATTTTAATGAATCTTTGCTTTAACATATTTTTACAAAATTCTAATGAATTCCCCCTCTTACATATTTTTTCATGACATAAGAATTTTTCATAAGTAACTTCTATTTTACAATGTCATAAGATGCTCTTACAAACTCTTACATGTCTGCCAACACATGGCAAAGAGTGTCACCTCATAGTGGAATGTATTCTAATGTGAGAAAAAATAAAGAAAAAATATAAATTAAATATAACAATTAATATATACAAATATTAAGAATGGAAGGTTGAGACGCCCTTTCCAAATAGTAATTCACATGAAAATTAAATTAGAGACAAAATATAATGATGAAAATTATGCACTCTACATTTTTCTTATTCATTTTGACCCAATTTAACTTATTTGTCTCTAACATTCTATGACTAATGTGTAAAATAACATATTTTAACATTAAACTTGACAAACAACCTAATCCTCACCTACTTTCATATGGACACATCCCAAAAATATAAAACTAATTGCTTATTATCAAAAGTCATATATATATATATATATATATATATATATATATATATATATATATACACGAATTCATTTATATACATATATTTTACGCTTTCTAGTTACCGTGATATATTAAAATCAACATTCATAAATAGACATGCATTTACGCGATGGTTTTGACATATATATTTTAGAGCGGGCTTAATCTTGGAGAAAACTCCTTGGTTAAGCGCGCTTGAGCTGGAGCAGTACTGGGATGGGTGACCTCCCGGGACGGACCAGTGCTTCACCTCTGTGAGCATCACCTAGATGCAATGAGTGCTAAGTGGACCATTCGATATCATGAGAGATGGGTTCTTGTTGAACCACTACTCATGAAACATGGGTCAATGAGTTTGACTCAAACTACACGGTTGAATCGATAGCAATATCATAATTTGACTCGCTGTGGAAAAATACCTCGACTTATCAATTGATGAGCTAAAGGGGCTCTATTATGAATGGTTCATAAGGCACAACACTTGCTGAAGGTTTTGCAAATGGGGTAACAACTCAAGAGGGCTTAATCTTGGAAAACTCTTGGTTAAGCTTTGAGCTGGAGCAGTATGGGATGGGTGACCTCGACGAGGCCCTGCTTCACCTCTGTGAGCATCACCTAGATGCAATGAGTGCTAAGTGGACCATTCGATATCATGAGAGATGGGTTCTTGTTGAACCACTACTCATGAAACATGGGTCAATGAGTTTGACTCGAAACTACACGGTTGAATCCTGATAGCAATATCATAATATATATTTTAGTTTTATATACCCATATACAGCCGGAGCCATTCACGCAACCCATCATAAGGCCGTGATTTCCACGAGCCAAGGACGTTTTAATATCTGAAAGTTACTTGTCGCTTCGTCCTGAGCAAAGAAACTGCACTCGCGTGATCGTATTTATTTTGATGTTCACCGCTTTTAAGTCACATTACATGAATGATCATGAAATTCCACAATAAGTCTCAGCAATCATGGATGCTCATTGAAAGATCGAAAACAAAATACAACTGTTGTTTACCAAAGAAAACGAGGATTGATGTTGATATTCATCAGCCCTCATCTTGCTCGTGTAATGAGCGGATAAGAGCAACCACTAAATTAGACGTAGAATACAAACATTAAATCTTTGAACAAAATTCAAATAACATGAAGCTTATCTAATATGGTCGGTGATACTAGTGGTCAAATTTCCTTTCAGCAAAACCTAAGTAGGTTAGGTAAAGAAAATTTTCAATGGAAAGGTTGTTGGCTGCCCATGTCTCAATCTACAGTAACTTACAAGTTTAGATATGCCAAAGCATGTCGATTCTAGCCTCGACCTTTCACCTATCTCACGTTATATCACCTTCGTCCATATTCTAATATGACATTATGGTACCTTCGTCCATATTCTAATATGACATTATGGTACCTTCATCCATATTCTAATATGACATTATGGTGGGGGCACGCGAGAGTAACGTTTGATGGATGATGTATTTATATCTCCTAAGGATCATACTTTACATGTTGAGGTTAAATATCTAAAGTTGGTACATTATGATCTTTAATAATCTTTTATAATTTGTATGATGATCTTGTATATAATGATAATTTTCTAAGTATTTATTTTCTACAATTTATAATTCATATATAACATTGTTACATGATTTGATTAATTATTAAATATTATATTTATTTTAGAGTGATGAGGATTGTTTACACATGTTTTTGGTTTATTTTTAAGTCTTTAAAACTATTTGAAATGTTTTCGAACTAATAGCAACAAGTCAATGCATAAATAGAATAAAGTGAATAGTTTTAAACTAAAACTTGTCATAAGAAAATACAAAAGAACATATCAAAAATAATTTAATGTTATAATATATAAAAAAATACATCTAGACATAAAATCAAACACAAACTACTTAATTTTATAGAAAATATCAAAAAAAATTAGAAATTGAAAGAAATAATTTTGATATAATTACCAACAAAACTAAAAACAATTTACATAGAGCTAAAGTGATCCATCCCTATAGAAAAAAGTCCAAAGATTTATACTAAAACAAATGCCAAAAAGAATTCTTGTTCTTAACAAGATTTAAAACACTCTAATATATACAAAATTACTTAATTCATTTATTTAAATTTAATTCTTATATTTTTATACATATTTTTGTAGTAAACTAGTGTCCCAACTTCTAACTTATTATTATGCTATATTAAATCCAACTTTCTTACATATGCATTTCCATCATAATTTGGTGGTAGCATGCGCAGCATGTTGGACCATTCTATTATTTTTCTTTTATTGAATAAAATCGAAAAAGAAAATACAAATAGAAAAAAAATCAATCCAACAAAAACTGAAAAGAAAATTAAATTTAAAATAAGAAACATACAAAATTCAGCTATGATTTTTACAATAACAATAATCCGTCTATTATTTGGAGATAATTATATAGACAGCCGGCGCCATTCACACATCCATCCTAAGCCGTACGATATTCCACGAAACGAACGATTCTTTAATATCTGAAAGGTTAACAAGACAAACCCCCATTCACGTGATTGTATTTATTTTGATGTCCAAATCTTGTAGATCACGTTACGTCAAAGTTTTATTTTAATATTCACCGCCCTTGAATCACATTACATCGAACCTGGAAATCTTTTTTCCTTATTGTCATTATAAATAGAGACGCAGGGGTAGTCCGTTGTGGAGAAGAAAACTATACACTCTTCCTCTCCATTTAGGAACGAAGACATTACTGGCATTAAAACGGCACAAGTCTTATTTCTTTGCTCGGTAATGCCTGCATTTCTTTCTAATTAGAATGCAACAGAGAGATTATAGTGGTGAACTCTTTACCTGTCATTGTGTTGCTGCAAAGCCAAATACTTGATTGCTAATTTGATCAGGTGAAGCTTCAATTTCAGCGCTACTTCCATCAGGTGCGCACTAATATATCCCTGTCAAATTACGTTGCAGAATTTTTTTTCAAATTTGTGACTCTAATGGTCTTTAGACATTCAAGTATTTGCTGTAGTTCTGTCCAACGTTCACTGATGTTTGATATTTTGTTCAATAAATGAAGGCAGATGGGCTGCCCTATCACCTGCTGATAATTAGTATCTTTAGATATACAAGTAGTTTGTAGTATACTATAACATTCAGTTTCAGTTTTTTTTTAAATTAAAATATATAATATTTAGCCGATAGGCTATTGTGGGTGGGGAATCCCACCGGGTTCGTCTGATGTCTGATGCCTGAAAGTTTTGAAGTTTTCCGGCAATGGTTTTAAGTGGTAGACAATGGGAGTGAGGCCCCCTGTACTGTGCACAGTATCCTCAATAAATTATTGTAACTGTTAGTGAAATTAATAGGAATGGGGTACGTATGGCAGGTATGGTCACAGGGCATGGCACCCCTGTCCACGGATGGAAATTTTTTGAGAATTGTGTGGAAAAATAAAATTCTGAGAATTGTGTGAAAATATCTCTGCATTCAGAAATACTCATATTAGTGGTTAGTTTGGAAGTTTAGAGGAGCCAAACGAAGAGGTTTCAGCTGGGCGCATCTCCTGCGCCAAGAAACGAGTGTCGATAAGAAGTCATTGTTCTCTCAGGAGAAGCCTTTCTGAGGACGTGTGTTGCATTCTTAGTTGGGGTCATCTTAACCTTCAGGTGCGGGTATTCAGATGTATTTAAAGTTTATGTTGTAAATGCTACTTTGATGAGTGAGAAACAGGTTTGCTGCTATAATCTGCATTGTATTGTCAAACCCACTCATTGTTGCCATATGGGTTAGTCGATCTTACTTAGTCACTATGTAATTTCATTCCGAATGTGCAAGGACACCTTGTTTCATACTATTCCAAAAGATTATTTATGTGGGGGTCTGGTTGTAGTGTATATGGCAAGATTTTGTATGAGGTTGTCTACTTTTAGAATGAAATCCCTATTATTTGTTGAATGTTTTGATTTCAGATTTTAGGTAGTGGGTTATCACTTCAGATAAGTGCAAAATTGTGCTAATACCATTGTGTACCTTTGTAAACTTGAATCCGTACCAAATAAATCTATCACAATCTTTTTGGAGAGGCACTTGAAGTTTTTGGGTTTATTATAGCCATGCCATAGGAAGTCTTATGATTGTTTTGGATATAAGTTAGAACCATTTTATTTGTAAGTGTAAATCCACGCCAAAGGACTGAATTGGGTTTGGGTCAGGCACTTACAACTTTTTTAATTATTGGATTTCATTTTCTATTTCATCTATAGCTACATATGGAGTTGCAGAGTTGTGTTGTAGTCAGATCAGGACCAGGGCTAGAAAGAAACAAGAAGATTGAATTTCAGAACAAGGTTTCAGTGAAAATGGACCTGAAACTGGAATTACAGGGCTCCAGCTCAGGGCCCTTATTAGATTCATCAGTGTGGGGAAAGCTTCCAAAGGATTTAACATTGATTCTGCTTGCCCATCTACCCCTGCAAAGCCTTGTTCGTTTTCACACAGTCTCCAAGAAATGGAGCAGCATGTTGTCTAGCCCTTACTTTATGAACCTGTGGAATGATGCACGTTGGCCTCAGCCATGGCTGCTTATGTGTGCACCCAAACTAGAAATCCCCTGCCTCATGTATTCCTTTGCCACTAATACATGGCAAAACCTGTCTCTGTCTTTTCTACTGGAGGCCAAGTATGGCATAAATTGCAGTAGCTTTGCACGGGGTTTGTTGTTAGTGGAAGTCCCTAATTTTTCTTTTTCTCTTAATTCTGCATTGCTCTATGTATGTAATCCTCTGACAAAATCATGTATAGAAATCCCCATTACTACTTCTATCACTGTCGTTATGGCGAAGGGCATGACAAAGTCTGAAAATGGGGGGTACTCTGTTTTGGATTTGGGGAAAACCAAGGAAAATTCATGTGTTGTAGAGGTATATGAGTCCTCTAAAAAGTCATGGAGGATTGCATGGACCTCCCTGACGATTTTTGCATTAAGAATTAGGACATAATTTTTTTGTAATGGTTTTATGTTTTGTCTTACAGTGAAGCTCGATGGGGTCATGGTTTTTGATATCCAACATGGGTTTTGGAATATAGTGGCAATGCCTGTGCATGGGGATGTTGTGAACGATGTGAGGCCTACGTTGGTGGCCTGTGGATCCAAGGTCTTTCTGGTGGAAGGCATTGAGAAAGAGTATACTGTAAGGCATATCATCATATTTGTAATTCAGATGGATGGGAAACTCACTTCCTCAGTTACTTCAACAGAAACAACAATGAGAATAGCAACAACAACAACAATATCAACATGGAAGGAGATTGCTAGAATGCCAGAGGTGTTTCTTATGGATTTCTTCAAGACTTCTTGTTCAATATGGTTTGAGTGTATTGGAGTTGGAGATTGTTTATGTTTCAGAGCCCATGGAAGTGTAGAAGTAGTTGTTTATAACGTCAAAAAGTCCACTTGGATTTGGCTTCCAAAGTGTGATGACAGATACAAAGTTCATAAGCATATGTTTATGAGAAGCTTGGATTTTCAACCATAGAGTCATTGATCTATGGATACAGAAGAATTTTGGTTTTTTCTTTTGTCCTCTTAAATTATACTTTGATGGTCATCCTGTTAGTTAAATGCAAATCTACAATCCTAAAGCAATTTAATATTTTTCTATTGGTCATCAAACATTGTATCCCCTTTTAAATGAGCTATTCCTGCAAACTTAGTCAGTTGTTGTTGATGGATCATTGAGGGTGTTCTTACAGTCTTTCTAAAAAAATTTAGTTCAACTTCATGCACTCTAAAAATCCTACATATAGTCATTTTCCAACTTTTCAATTCAATTTCATGTACTGTGAAAATATTACATTATTGTAGCGTCTCTCAGTAAGAGACACTAAAACAAGCTAAATTCCAAATAATCAAATATATGTTTAGTGTTAAAAGGTCAGTCCTTAAATGAGTTGTGGAATTTGAAGGTTAAACCAAAATTTTCTATTTCAAAGTATATTTCCATTTAGTACTGTTCAATTCATGTGCAAGTCCGATTCAAACTTTTAAAAGTTGAGCTCCATGAACAAGTTCCACTCAGTCTTTGGTATCTGCGTTGAAGGTTTAGTTACCATAAGAATTTGCAGCATTAAGAAACATGGTAAATTGTGTAAGGAAATTTGTAAATAGTTTCACTTAGAAGTTGTAAATTATTTTAAAATAGTAGAAAGGAGAGATATATAGAATTCAGATTTGTCATTTGTTTTTAAAAGAACATAAAATATTCATCAACTAACTAATTAAGAAGTGGAGTGATTAATTCTAATTATAATTATAATTTAAATAAATAACTTGAATAATTATATCTAATTTATTTAGGATAGAACATGTAATAGAGTATTGTGAGTAAAATAATGACGAGTGAGTGGGATCATTGATTAACATGGCATATTAACTAATTAGTTTCAAATTAGGTTTTGTTCGTACACTTCATACTTATATTTATTTGGGTCATTTATGTTTTGTGTCTTATGATTCATATCATAAGATTACGACATTTCTTATGTTTTTACTGTCCTAGGATTTCATCCTTGTTTTTATAACAAGGTTTTATTCATCGCATATTGCATCAATTTTATTTTTGTGTCTAATTAATTCTTTGGCTTCATAGAATTTTCATTACATCTCTCTTGTGTGGAAGGTTGTTTTGGTTATAGGTGATCCTTGGCTCTTGCAAGGTTGATCAACAATTCTTATGGTATAAAAGCTCTAGATTTCCAATTTCTCTCCCTTTTTTTAGAGAGTTTTGGCTAAGAGTTGTTTTTGTTCTATGCTATATATCTCGTTCAATCTCAAAACTCAGTGTTGTATCTACTACTACACATTCAAGATAACCTCTGAGTCATTTCTTGGAATAGGACAGTCTAAAATGTGTTTTTTGGGCAGTCTCATATGTATGGACAACCATTACATACACTCAGAATGTAGTAATAGTACTATTGTTCTCATATTTATGTGACTGTGTTACAAATGATAATCTTGTTTGCAGGGGAATATCTTTATAATGCATGTAATCCTTGTTATCACAATTAGTATTTTCACTCTTGTTGATGCCATATATATCTTGTCAACATTCAGAAAATCAGTATATATACTCAGAAATCAATCCTCATGCCAATTTTATGACAAAATGATTTCCCCTACCCTTCAATATATTGCCAGAGTATATCCTGCTATCGGCGTAACCATTGCACCTTGTTGAGGTGCAAGCGCTAGTAATTAATTAGCCGATAGGCTATTATATGTGGGAATTCCCTCCGGAATCATCTATTGTCTGATGCCGGTGGACTATTCTGGTGGAAATTCCTGGCATACGATGTGCAGTCTGCTACGCAGTCACTAGGCATGGCCATTCGTCCTTCGCGTCAGTAGGTATGGGCTCTCCTTACATTGCCAGGCATTTAAGAAGTGACCAAATTCGTTGGAGGTAATAAATTTCAACCAGGTTTAAGATGGATCCACTTGCATCTATTCTTTCTACATTGTGATTTCAAAGCTCTTCCTTCGACACCAAAGTCACGATTTTGCCAAGTCTAAGTTAGAGTGCGAGCAGAGTAACTATTGGTTCTCTGAAGGGAGTTGACGGATTCTCCTTCGACAGGCCCATTGTTTCTCATCACAAAGGGGTCTGGCGTGGCTATTGATGAGCGGGTTTAGGGAGGGCATCTGAAACATACGAGGTAGGATGCACCATCATTTGGACGAGGCTGCTAGAGAAGCCATTTCTAAAGGTGGACGTGTATTCTGGGTTGTTCTGTGGCCGACTCCACCATTTTCCAGGCTGAGATCAAGCACCAAATCAGCTCTAAAATGTTTATGCATAATAAATAGTAGTTGTGTCTTTGTAAGTGCCTTGTGTGCTTAGATATAGAGCAAACAGTTTGAAATTTTGTAGGATTTTATGAAGGAAAATATAGCCGGTAACCTCTGTTCTCATTGTCTAAGGCTTTTCATCAGAATTAGATCTTTCTTCATGAAAAAAAAAATTGTACACTTCTTGTTAATGTGCTTCTTTGATGGTGTGAATGCATCCTAAATTCATTTTTGTGTAGTGGGTATTTGTGAAATTTATCATGAAATTTGTATAATAAAATGCCCAAATCATCTGGTGCATCTTCTGGTAAGCATCAGTATTTCTATTGATGCGTTTTAGCAGCAATACCCATATCTATTATACAAGCAATCTCATATTTAAGATAGATCTTATAGGATAGTAATTTGTTACAGGGTTTATCTGATGCAGTGCCCACTTCAAATTTTTTATTTTCTATTTTTGCAATTTTTTCAGGGGATGCTTGGCTCCCTTGGTTTACGCTTCTCGGTACTCCCTCCATCTTCAATAGTATATTTACCTTCAGATTTGTTTATCGTGATGATTATTGTCTTTAAATCTCCTCTCTCTGGATCTTTTAAGCAATGGCGCCCAAATATAGAACCCTATAACAAAGGGTGCATGGTAGAATAGGGTAGTAGCTAGATATATCCTTCCAAGAGATTAGTGTTGGGATGAATATCTATCCCTAGGAGGTGAAAATGCAGAAATCTTTGAGAGGGGATAGGAGGGGTTCATATTAGTTAAAGAAAAAACATCATCTCATTCACCAAAATGAAGTGGGTAATTATTGTCTAATGGCAGTAGGAGAACTTACTTGTGCAACTCACAACATATATGAAGATCATAGTTATAGGAATTTAAATGTTACTTATCTCAATAGGAAAGCACTTGCTTGACCCACTAATTTTGCATGCAGAGTATTTTTAACCGAATGTACATACACTTTTATGCGGGATTAGGTCTATTTTTAGCTAATACTGAGCTTCACGGTTGAGTGAATAAAAGGGAAAAAAAGATATCTAAATGATAGACGCGGGATTGGGTCTATTTTTAGCTAATACTAAGCTTCTCGTTTGAGCGAATAAGATAATTACTATTATTTGGCCAGGTTGGGATGAGAGTACGACGTTATGGGAAAAATGGTAGGGTAAATTGGAGGCCCAGCTATTCAAGTTATGTCTCTTAAATAAAGTTAGTTTTCCAAAGCATCATAAGTCATAACTCAACCACGAAAATGAATTTTACTCTGAATTGAGCTTTTATTTTTAATATATTGAGCTGGGGTGTACTACTGATGAGTCATCAATAATGGAATAGCTCAACATCCTTTCTCTATGCAAATAGCCTAGACCAACCTAGGCTCCTTAAGGTCTTTAGTTAAGTGGGTGAGAGAGGCAACAATTCTATCTGTTTGAATTTATGGTAATTACGTATTGTGCTTTATAGTGGCATTCTGTGTGATTTATTGTAGATATAGCCTGATGGAGGATTGCTTAATAGTCATTAAATTACTATATGAATTTTGGTAAAAAAGAAAAAAAGAGAGAAACTGTTCATTTTTGTATGGTCATAAAAATTGACAAACCTATAATATACTGTGTAGCTGAAACAAATAAATATATATAGAGAAAAAAAGTACAAACACATTTCTCCATTTTGTCACTCCTTGAATCACCCAAATAATTTTAAATCATTTCCTTTAGTTTCTTAGTTGAAATATTTAGTGGTATCTTTAAGGAAATCATAAACTCTCAATAAGAGTATATATATCTATATTTATACGTATAAAATGAATAAAAATATTAAAAAATAGAGGAAGACTATATGTATTTTGGTATTGGATACTATGCAGCAATAAAATAATTTAAATGGAGGAGATGTTCACCTAACATCATGAAAATTATTCAATGCATTAAAAAAATAAACTAATAATTAAAAGTTTTAATTGACCCCCTTTTTACCTTACCTCTCATGTGACTTAACATGGTAATTAGGAATTAAAAAAAAGTGTCAATATAAATAATCACATTAATATATCTTATTAAAAGAACATAAGGGTTTAAATAATAGTCATGTTTTAGGAGCATTTTCTTAAATAGAGATTTATTATTTAACATAAATTTTATTTTGATAGAAAGTAAAATGTTAATGTATTTGTTCAAAAGGATAAGGATTTAAGTTATTTTATTTAAATTAAAAGTTATAAATTAAAGTTATGAGTTTTACCAAGGTTAATTTGTTAAGTATAATTTATCTTAAGTTTTCACATTAAGATCACAATATTATTAAAAGTTAGAAGTTTGTTATTAATAATTTTTGAATTTAAGTTATATTAAATATTATTTAATTTAAGTATAAAGCGGGGAATTCAGAAGAGAATAAGAGTGATAACCTATTCGGTTACTAAGTAGCGATTTATCACTTTGAATATTAGTTTAATCCAAGTAATAGTGAAAATAAAATGTTATAAACAATAATAACATCAATAAATAATAAGGAGATATTTGTGTATATATAAGGTAATAAAATTAGGCACTTAAGTTATAATATTTACTTATTTTATTTAGATTCTACAACATCATTTAAATTTCTTCGCTGGGATTAAAATGACACATAAAATTTATTATCAATCCCAAAAAAAAATGAGAATAAATAAAATTGTTGCCATAATATTAATGTTTTATAAAGAGTGGTGTTAGTAATTCATGAGATAAATATTAGGAGAAATTTTATCATAAAAGATAGGCCTTTTATGTGGACAATTGTAACAATATTAGTGAGGGAGGTAATGATTGGTTAGATACCCTATTAAGGCTAGCATGATAAAATTAATGACAGTTATCAATAATACTATTATTAATGTTCATAAAAAATAAAAATAATATTCCCATGGTTAATAATAATAAAAGTAGAAATCTTATAAAAAAGGATGGTGTTAGATTTAAAGATGAAACCATCTCAAATTATCCCAACAATATGATCTTTTATTGTTTTTAATCATCCACACATCTTTATGGATGATTTAAGTGGGTATATTTATTTGGCTGTCCTGGTAAATTATATAGCGAATTTAACTATAGGTCATTAAAGGTGAATATTATATTGGGATAGGTTTGTGAACTATGTTAGAGTTATAAAAATAGATAAATAAATAAATGAACACTATCTTAAGAGAAATATGTAACAAGTTCAACAATATTCTTATCAATAATTATTTATGTATTGATGGTGTTGTGTATGTGTCTCTTAGAAAAGAAAAAAAAAGGGAATAATAACATTATTACAATAAAAGAGGGAGTAAAAGTTATTGTTATTATTTTGGTTGATAAGATAATTATTTAAGGTTAAATGACAATTTGAGAATATTGGGATAACAATGGTTAGTTGGATGTAATAACAAAAACTTATTCAACAAATGGAAAATTCATATCTATGGGTTTAATGAAAAGTGTGGGAAAAAGTATTGGGTGGAAAATTTAACATCACATTGCAAACTGTAGCAACAATGTTGGAGATGGTTAGTGTAAAATCTTAAACACTTAGAACATCAATTAGTGTAATTTTTAAGAAAAAAAAAAAATCTTTTAGAGTTTTATTGCATTTTATTTTAGTTAAAATTATTCCAAATACTTCCATAGTTGGGTGCAAAGACTGCAATAAATTTTATCATGGGATTCACTTAGCAATTCTAGGTAGTAATATGCGTTGAAAACAAACTCATTTTCATATGCTATTCTTGAAGTCATCATACATATATCCATGAAATATCTGCTTCCCATCAGGATAAATTTTTTGACACTGTGGTCTAAATCTAGATGGCCATCCAAGTATCCAATGGCATTGAAGTAGTTTTCTATGCCCCTCTTGGGTTTTATCACGCCATCACCTGCTCAAACAAGTCCTTTAAAAACCAAACCAAAAGAAAACAAAAACAAAAAAACTATATTTTATGATTTCCCCGCCATAAACAACCAACACATTCTTTAGGCTGAGTGCATAGAGAGATTGTCTCTGCACTTCGAAACCTAATTAAACAATGCAATTCAACCCAAAAGAATATTGTAGTTCAAATATATTGTACACGAAGCACTATGTGGGTTTAGCCACATAATGAAAATTATATCTGCACATCGGAACCTAATTAAACAATGCAATTCATCCCAAAAGAATATTGTAGTTAAAATATACTGTACACGAAGCACTCTATGGGTTTAGCCACATAATGAAAATTTTATCTGCACATCGGAACCTAATTAAACAATGCAATTCATCCCAAAAGAATATTGTAGTTCAAATAAACTGTACACGAACATAATGAAAAATTTAATTGCAAGGATGGAAACCTTGATAATCCATTGATTTTGGTCTCTTTGGTGAGGCCTAAAATGCTCGGGATACTCTACGAAGCCATGCTCATTTCCCCATTGATAGTGTGCAAATTCTTACTGACTTCCCCATAAAGTTGGCAACATCACCGAGTAAGTTGGAATGTTTTTGTAGAACTCGCCACAAGCATGTTTCTTGAAATTATCTATAAGAATTGGTTTTGTTTCTTGAAAGTATCGTTATATTATAGTAAAAGGAAATCAAATTTATAGTTTATTTATATGACTTTTACACCAAGAGCCGCCTACTTATATCTACGTATAATCTCTATATTTGTCTTTGTCCTCACAAAATCCTATTGAAAATGACTTTTAGCACTTGAAAGGGTTCTCTAATTATTATGTGGAAGGTGTTCCCTTTTTGAAGTGAATCGAACGGATTTATAGATCGTCATATCTATTTGTTCTAAAAGAGATGTAAAATGATTTAAATCATCTCACATATTTGATGGTTCTGAAAGAAATGCAAAACAATTTAAATCATCTTACTTGTTTGATGGCTCTAGAAAAAATGCAAAATGATTTAAATCATCTTAGTGTTCACATTGCTTTACTAAGTACCCATTTGATTGCGGCCTTTAGATAAGGTGATTGGACATGCTTACAATTTTTTACTTTAGTATATAGTGATGCATAAAGCTACACTTATATTATAGTTAAGTAAAAATTAAATGCATGCATTCTACTTGTGGGGAATATTTGATTCAGATGTATACATTTTGTAGATTCAAATTTACGTTTTCTTGCGATTTTTATCCCTGCCTTTCAATATATTGCCCAAGTATACCCTGCTATCGGTGTAACCATTGCACCTCATTGAGATGCAAGCGCTATTTTAATACTATGGATAAAAATATAGCTCTACCTAAATGTTCTTGTATTATAGAATATTTTTCTACCTTTTTTTTTTTTGGCGTCGTTCAACTAAACAATATGTTATGGAACAGGGGCAAACTTCAAAAACTGTTTTGCTTAAAAATAAAACAAAATAATCGCACGTCATTCGTGGATTTCTACGAACGTTCCTGAAAACAAGAACGTCAGACATGTTTATTTAAGCAATAAGTTTTATTGTTTTAAATATCAATACATAGTTGGCTTTTGACTGGTAAACTTGTTTTGAAAAGAATTCCCTACCTAAACCCTGGACTCTAAAATTTATATCTTCGATGAACAAGCATAGAATACCTTAGACACGCAAACATATGCAATCGCCTTACGACAAGGTAATACTACACTCGAGATGTTGACTTCGAAAGAATTTTAGTTTAAGTTTGAAGCCCCGATACAGCGAGCGAAACTAGGCACCTCCCCCAATTGGAGATAACGGATAATGAAATTAAAACAAAATTGAATTAAAGTTTTTAGAACTGTCGCTTGTTTCGAGAAGTCTTGTTCCCAGAGACCCCCCATGGATGATCCCGCGAGAATAATAATTGTCCTATCATTCAGCATATGCAAACCCTCCTTAACAATTTAATAATAGTACACGGGAATCGAGATACATGATCTCGTTTGTTTTTGCTCCATTCACACCCCCCACGTCAGAAAGCCACAGTCAACCATTTTTACTTTCACATTGCTTGTCACGTCTAAGCTCTATATAAATCAGCGTTGTTTGTAGTTATAGTAACGAGTAGGTCGGATGAGAACAAGTGCCCACTCGATCTGGTTTGTTCCCATCTGCTCAATCACGTTGTGCGAGGTAACAAATCACCAAAATTGTATTCGCTTTCTCTTTTCGTTTTTCTTTTCTTGCTCGAGTTTTGTAGGTGTCGAATAGAAATGGAATACTTAGCCTAAATTCAGGCTTGCTAAAGTGCTTGTCATGTTCCTTCACGGAAGATTAATCTGAGATAATGAAAGAAAACTTTCGTTTTTGTAGAGGCCGACCAATAAAGTGTGGCAGGCGATTTGAAGGTTTGAGAGTAAGACGGAGGAAGTTGGAGCGCGGTTCGTCGCGGTGGTTTTGTGAAGGGTCGATCTACACGGAAGGATGTTATTGAGATTTTGGCAAGTAAGTGATTTCGGCTACGTCACTCAGACTGTATACTCCACTGAAGGCTTGAATACTGTATGAATCTTTACTGTTCTACGTAGTCTGTAAACATGATGTATATTATACATGCTGTGAACTTTAACGTTTGTTAGCTATTTAGAAGGGTCATCATTCCTGATTGATATTTTCTAAAAGACCCAGGTTTGCTGTTTCTAGTGATTTTTGAGTGTTTTATAATCATCCTGGAGGGAATGGACAATGAACATTTATATTAACAATTTTTCCTTTTTAAGGTGGTGGAGTGGCGTATTTGCGAGCTTCTCATATTCTGTAGATTGAACGAAGTACCACTTGAGAAACTAAGGTACGCAAAGATATCTCAGACGAACCAGCTTTCTTCTTATTTTCTTTGAAGTGATTCTTACAATAACAGCAATTGGCATTAGATTTTCTTTTCGGAGTTTATGATTTATTTACTTTTGCCTTAAAAATTCTATTGTTTGTGTCAATCCATACTTCCCAAGATATTATATGGGGGATCACTACATACACATCTCGAAGAAGATTTAGATTTGTATGAGAGACCCAACCCATTATTCTTTCACATAGAGAATTAATCGAAACCCAACTAACATTAATGTAATTCAGAAAAAGATTTTAAATCTCAGAGATTTTATCCCTTAGTCAAACAAGAGGGCATCTACTTAAATTAATAAAATCTTTCTTAAGTTGATTTCAAACTTAAACCTTTTCCAACAAAAGAAAAAACACAGCTTTGGTCCATCTTTTTGCTCTCCATATAACATTCAAGGAAAAGATCTTTTAACAATTCTTGAAATGAAAATTTTATCATATTCTTACTTAATCGAATAACTTCGATTACTTTTACAGTTTCAACCTCGGATTTCAGATCTAAGATTTTCTAATAAACTAAAAGGATTTGTTTAGGCCAGCTCGTTTTCAAGATCTTGATCTACCATAACGTTTTATTTTTCAATCTAATAGTTCTTGAGTTTATCTATCCATTGAGTTTAAAGATAAGATAAAAGATTCCATATTCATGAACGGTTCTTAAACGAGTATCTTTCAACCAACAATCTTTCAAAAAGAAATTAAGGATCTATCTTGTATCTTCTAAATTTTATATATCTAAATAATATCTATTATCTTTAACAAATTTTATTCCTTTTCAAACTGCTCAATCCAAAAATAAATTAGTCAGAAGGAATGGTTATATATATATATATATATATATATATATATATATATATATGAATAAAAGAATATTGAGGGGAGGAAATAATCCTCCAAACTAGCTTATCCAACAAAGCATTGTCGAATATCCGTACATCCTTAAACTCATTGTCGCTTCCTTCCATTCTCACAAATTGTTGGCTAACAAAGAAATTTTGAATAGATCCCTGACACCTTTCTAAAGAAATTTCATCATAAAAATATTAATATTTTTAGTGATATTCCTAGGAGTTGGAAGAAAAGAAAAGAATAAAAAATAGCTTTTCAGAAGAACCATTATTCTAGATAAAGAAAGCCAACTTCCTTTACAATGAATAAAAATATTTCTATATCTATCCGAAAAGAATATGTCACATAGATTTTAAAGTCTTTCCATATAAGAGTGAGAATCATAGATAGAGATATGCAAAAATAAAATATTGTTCCTTATATCTAACATTAGGAAAGAAACTCTTATAAATTTAGTTTTATTACCAATTTGACCGAAGGTTTGTTAAAGTAACCCTTATCTTCCTAAATTCAAAAATAGAGGAAATAGCAAAGAGGATAGCATCATCCATAAACTATTGATGTGTTATAGCATTCTACTAGAAAAATATTTAATCCTTCGTAAAGCATGTTGAGTATTTAGAAAAATCATAATCCCATAGATTTAGTCATAAGAGTGAAAAAATAAGGAGAAAGAGGATCCCCTTGTTGAAGACCCAAAGAGAAAGAGAAAAACCTTCTATAGAATCACTATCTAGAACCTAAAAGGAGGCTAAAGAATAACACCATTGACCCATGCCTTCTAATCCTTACAAAATTTATACTTTTCCAAAACTATATCAAGGAATCTCCAATTGACATGATCATATAATTTTACAATAATGTTTAACAAGTATACCTTTTATGTTACTAGTCATGAGTGTATGAATTATTTCATGAATGGAGACAATATCACTTGTTATCTACCAGCCTTTAATAAAACCTCCCTATTCTTTAGTTATTACAAAGGGAAAGGAGAGCTTTTTCCTTTTTGTCTATTAACAATAAGTTTAGATATTACCTTGTAGATAGTATGATATAGAGATATTGATCTAAAAAATATCCTTTATAAAATAATTATTTTCTTGCAATACATCCAAAATATCTTAACTTAAAATATCCCAAGAAAGTTGGAAAAAGAAGACAAGAAAATTGTTAGGTCCCGATGCAGAATATCCTTCTATGTCAAAAAGAGAAAATCTAACTTCCTATAAAGATATCTTCTTCATCAAATATTTATTTGATAGTGATAATATTTTAGAAGGAATGAAAATAATAAAAAATATTATACTTTTATCCTCCATTCACTTCTTTATTTAAACCACTTTAGCCAATTCTTTCTCAAAATAAATATTCCCTACATGCCCATGTCAATCATATATCTATAATTTTTTAGCCTTACAATATTGTAATATTACAATCAATACATGAATTCATAGATGTTGTCTTATTTTCTTCTAGTCTTTTATTAAATCCATCTACACCTATTTATAGTTTAACATTCCTACTCACCATAAGATCTATACAAAGTCACACTTAAGGTTTGATCAACTAAAATCTCTCCCTTTTGTAGTTACAATAAATAAGGGATTCGGTCATAGCAATGGCCCTTTTCTATTGTCCTAGGAAAAATAAGTAATGTAAATATAATTCCTAACCTTTCACAAGCACATTTCATCTCAATAATAACTCTATCTAGCCCCATTATTTACTCAAATCTTAGTAAACTCAAATTTAAATTATTACTATTAATACATCAACAATTCTATTACTCTTTGATCAACAATGGTAGCTTAATGCCCAGTCTTCTTATTATAATAATAAAGAAATGTAGATTTTCAAAATATCCCTCTCTTATCTATTATATTAATGATTATATTACATTCAAATGATTTAGAAATAGTAGCAATTCATACCAATCAAATTAAAAATGATATAAATATAATGTGACTAGAATCCCCATCGATTAAAGCTCAAATGTAGACTCTATATAGGAGTACCCTCTGAAATCACTAGGGTTTTCATACTAATATTCTCATGCTTAAACAAAAGTACTCAAAATTAATTCTAAAAGGAATTTAGTTAAGTGAAGATAATACATGACCGTAAATGATTGCATTCACCACTTCATATCCATCACACCAATAATGGACTAGTCACAATGTAAATCTATAAATCCAAATTTGAAAAATGATTATACCAAACATAAAAATATCCCACCTTTGAAAGTTATAACACCAAAACCAACCATTAGTTATATTATAATATATTTGGGGGAATTATGGAGAGAATGGAAATAAATATGAGAATATTGGGGATTGGGGTCAAAGATACAATAAGACTCATACCACATGTCAAGGCTTTGGGGATTAAACAATAAGCATGCTAGTAAAGTCAAGTCCAAAAGGCTAACAAATACAAAAGAAGTGTGGGGGGAGGATGAATGCAATGACAAGATGAAGAAGTTATAAATTTTAATGGGGACCAAGGAAAGTTCAAGGATTGAGATGAGAAAGCGTGCCTAGATAAGGAGCTCTAAAACTCTTACTACTAAAGAACACTTAGAAGGTTGAGCATGACTTCAAACTTAGAGACTTTGGGGACCTTATATAGAAATTGGGGGAAATAAGACTAAGAACATGTACATAAAATGGGACTAGGGGAGATGTGAAAAATAGGATTGGGAAATTTTGTCCATAATATAGATTATTACAAGAAAGGGACATGATATGGCTGCCCCATTCTAAATTACTTTCCCTCAAGTAATACAATTTCAAATGTTCTAGAATTCTTCATTTTTTCCAAACAATACCCTTTGTTGGTAGGTACTTCCCTTGAACTAGCGAATTTTTAATGGCTCCATATTTTTATAATGATAATGACATTTGTTTCCCTTATTAGATACACTCTACAAACCATAGACACTAAGTCAATTCAAGGTGGTTTATCATAAACACAAATTGCTATGTGTACTAATATTCAAATGGATGGATGTTGGGGACTACTAAAATTTAATACTTTTTCAATGGGGTTTATGTTGATTTACGTTTTTAGGCATATTCCCTCAAGTAACCTACAACCCTTTTATACAACTTTTTTTTTGAATAACTTGTAGTTGATAGCCTATTCTAGGTTGACCTATTCACCTCTCAAATGAAATAATTCCTACTAATAGCTACTAGTCAATATTCTACCTCCATTATCGACAATCATTTTAGGCAACCCATATAATTTATTCATCTCTTCTATAATATATTAAACTTGATCTTTACCATACAAATTGGGGAGACTTCAAATAGAATCCATGAATACCCTTTACCAAAGTTGATGTGAGATAAGTGAAGTTGCCAGTAGATTTGGTGGAGGGATACCTTCTCATTAATTTAAATGGAAGGTAGTGTTGTTTCTAATATGTGTGACAAGTACCTCCTTGAAGCACATTGACATGAATCTCTCTCTCTTATGATTTTTGTAAGAGCTAGAGTGTCCTACAATAGGAATATCATCCAATACCTTTAAAATATATAGGATAAGTTTATCTTTGTACATAATGAGACTATTTTATCTCACCCAATGATCATCCTCATTTCTATCTAGAATTTTAGCAACATATGTATCTCAAGTATATTCCACCTTGATCAAATTCTCTCCCAGTTATAGGAATTCACAATTCCCCATCCTTAGATGTTCTCATCATGTAGTAAGCTTTTGATATGCTATTATGATATATTATAAACTGATAAATCTAAACCAAATGATATCCTTGTATTCAAATAATTTAAGCGGTTACTAGTAATCCAATTGAATCTAGAAAGAGATCAAGAAAATTATTCATTTTTTCATACATAAACTCTTCTTTATACCAACCCAAAACTAGGTAGCTATACACAAGTTGTTCCATTTGTTAAAATTTAATTCCTTTTCCAACTATCTAGAATAAGCCCAACTCATTTGAAGCTTATAGCTTTTGATATTTTTTGAAGTTTATCTAAATCAAATTCCTCTTAGAACTTATCAATTTCTTTGACTACTTGTCCAATTTTATTATCCCTTTATTTTCTTGCTTCCTCGCACTTTTTTCCAACTTGAACTATTTTTCTACCTCTAGAAGTGATTTTTATTTTTTTTTAAATTATCCTTGATTCCTTTAAGGTCAATGATTAGTTTTGCAACCATTTCCTCTTTTTTCTTAGATTGTTTTAGGGTTTTATCTAGAATTTTGATGACCATACTATAGTCTTTAATAAATTATAGATATTGTGATTTCATCCATTTCAAATTATTCTTGACTACATGCAGATTTGTAAGAGTTATTTTATATAAATATTCTCAACATATTTTACTTCCATTTTCATCTAGGCCTTCTTACAACTTAGAATTAGCTCTTCAATGTTCACCTTTTTATTTTTCCAACTCAATTAGAACTTGAACCTCTTTCTTTATTGTTACTAATAGCTGCTCTTTTCTTCCATGTAGCTTTTTCAACCTTTGTACAACATTGGTAAGATGACAACCCTTATTTTCCTCTTGCATAAGCTGATACAATTCTGATTTTATTGATTCCTCATGTGCTTCAATTAATTTATTTAGCCAATGATAGCTCAAAATAATTAAATTTTGACCTCCTTCCATGGGAAACTACACTACTAATCCCTTTGAATAAAATTTTTGGCTAACAACTAATTCCATTTCCAATTGGATTCTTCTATTTGATAATAATCGATTATACAAGTTAGTGAGTATATCCTTCATCACCATAATTTTTCTATCCACATCATTTTTCCTAAAATTTAAACCTTAGCTCCCTATTTTTATGAATATGTAGAAACTCACTACTAGGATACAACTATGTTATACCCATACTTTTTTTTATTTCCCATAGGATCAAATACATTACATACCTTGTGTTTATCCATGGTGGCATTGAGTGGGTAATTTATCCAAGTGGAGGGTACTCAAAATCTAATTAGAATAGTGATATCTATTTCATCACAAGCATCAAAACCTCTTCTTGTATTACATATGCATTTCAACTACTATTTGGGAAAAATTATATTGGAAAGTGTGTATGCATTCTCTTCAATTGAATTAATGGTCTCTAAGAAGTAAATTTGACTTGGATCATCCACTACCATGATCTTCTATTTTCCCATTAATAGTCCCCATAGACCCTAAGCAATGAATAAATATCCTTTATTTTCATTGACAAAAATGACTATCCTCTACCAATATGAATTGAGGGAATGCCCTATCTACCAATACCACTCCTTGGTGCATAACCAATTTTATATTTGAATAATAGGATCTATATGTCCTTTATTTTAGGTAGTATTGCTAATTCCTTTCCCATGCTTAGAGCACTTTCCCTAATTATAAAATTCCTAGAGACACATAATTTCAAGTGCATCTATGGTATATTATCTCCTTCAAATTTTAAATTAAATTAATAGGGTTGATTAAAATACTTACCTTTTCCCTCCATGGTGAATTTAAGTCAACTAATCTTTTCTAATTCTTTGGGAATGAAGGGATAAACCATTCCATCAAGAAAACATAATATTGGATGCTTTGTACTACCATTGTGATGATTTACACCATCAAAAATAATAGAAAAGATATCCTTTTGAGCATTAGTTTCCATATCTTTCATCTACCTCTTCTCATACTCTTGTAAATTTGGATCTTCTTTTTTTTGGTGCTCATCTATTATAATTTTATATTCCTCTAATAAATTTATATGCTCTTTTCTAAGATTTGTGCCATACAATTATTTTGCATTCACGATCGAAGTTGTTGTATCCCCATATAATGGATTTATGTAAATTTATCTATTTGTACTATCATTCTTATGGAAAATATCATCAAAGTGTTTAATTTCTATTATCAAATAGAATATTTGTAATAGATTTTAAAGAACTATACCACTCATGTGACCCATGCTTCCAAAATGAATATTAACATACAAGATTCAACACCATTCACACACTCATACTCATTAATACACCATATTGTAAACAAGCTTCATATGCCCAAGGCTCATTCTTTTCTAGATTTTAAGTTTTAACAGAATTAATTAGGACATCACTAAGAATTGTTAGAAAATTCCCTTCATTTGTTTTATCTTGAATTTGCATTGTTAATTTCTCATTAACTTCATCAAAATGAATATTTTTCCATTGTGAGAAGTCGCAAATAGGATATTAACTTTCAACTTATATAAATCATTATACCTCTAGTTCTAATTCCACTTTAGCCATCACTTCATCTCTACCTTTGTATTTTTGGCTCCATTCCCAAGGTTTTTTTGTATGAGAAATAAAGTTTGTTTCTTCTAATCTCATTTTTGACAAAATATTTTTTAAAAATAATTTATCTCTTATTCTTCATGAGTAGGAGGAATTATCTATTCTAGTGTTGTTGTTAGCTTGATGACTTCATGAGGCTTCAATTTTAGCTATTCTTCTTCCTTTTTCTCTATCCATCATTTGTTAAATCCTTGAAGATTATTGTGAGGTTTGTTCTATTGAAATATTCTTAGTGGATTTCTCATTTCCAAGTTTTAGAATTTTCCAAAAGAAATAGGTTTATGAATGTCAAAATCAATACTGTTATACCTTCTGTGACAAGCTATTATGTCTTCAAGTTCCAACTTTGCTCTCTCATCTTCTCGGGCCTTTATTCTCATTGCTATTATCTCATGGAGGAGAGCTCATCCCACCATATATTAGGAGATAGGATAATAAAATGTTATGAGAAGTGTCTTATTGATATGACATGAGACAAAAAAAAAAAAATCCTAATTATGCTCTAAGTAACCTAAGTAAACTTAAGTAAATTAATGTTAGTAGTCCACCTAGGAGCTAAGTTGAATGGGTAATATACACTATTCACACCAACACTCCAAAGTCAATTGTCTAGAGATAAAGTAAGATTTTTCTAGAATCTTCCACAAAACTATCTGAAAAAGAACATTTTAGATTTTTTGAATAAAATAGTAGAAATATAGAATCCTTTGAAAAACAAAAAGAAAAATAGATTTTAAATAATATAAATGTATTTATGAAACTATTTATTACAAATAACATTGTTCTACATTACATTTAATAGATCAATATAATTTTCTCTTCAATCAATTAATTTTTTTTATGCTCTATTCTACCATATTTGCTACTGTTATTTTTTTATTATTGTTTTGGGCATGCTTTTACATAAATTAGTTTTTTTCATTATTTTCGTACATATTAAAAAAATTAGTTGTTTAAATTGTTTTCATGCATAATTTTTTTTTAAAACGAGGCAGATGATCTTATTGTATAAGAAAATTAAGCTTCTTTATATTTGGATGGATTTAACTATACACATGTTTTCATCTACAGTTTCAATATTGGGATCTAAGAGGGCTTGTGATCCAGTAAACTACTATTTTAAATAGAGGCCAAAATGGAGGAACAAAGGGCATTTAAGAAGGCTGAAAGGAGCTATCACAGTACTCCAAACGGGTGGCGTTTGGCTACTTTTGAAGAAGCCACAAATGGCTTGGAGACGATTAAGCAGCATGCTCTTTTAAATACATGGGAGAGAGTGCGTCTTCTAGATGGTTGGATAAGTGGCCCTGGCTATGATTACCATATGGAAAATAACTTTAGAAGTTGTATGGGTTACATGCTCCTCATTCAAACTCGAAATTCAGCAGAGATTATATCTGGTACGCTTTCTTGTTCTAATATTAAAGTTCTATGAAAATGTTATCTACACATTAACGTTATGTTTTCTAAAGTTCTAGAACTTTAATTATAGCTGTTAGTTGGCAAGGGTTTATTTGTTACTTATCTCTTTAAATATTAAGAATCGTACTAATCTAAGTATAGATCAGCTTGGTCTACTTTAATCGCCTAAACTAAACCAGTTTCTTAGACATTAGATTCTCTTCCCAGTGCAATTCTAGATAATTTTTACTGTGCGCATGCTCCATCCATTCAAAAATTGTTCTCTATTGGTACTATGGTTATTCGTGTTTAGCTCGCACCATGTTAGAATGATAGGATATTACGTTCCCATTAATTGACTATTGTTTGTTTTCTGCTTGTTATTTATCTACCTTTAAATGAAAATTGAGCAGTGTCTTACACATTATTCATATTGGCCTTAATCGAAAATATATTTATAATTTGATCTAATGTTGTTAGATTAGGATTAATTTAATATGAATGCACAAAATATTCGCGTAGAAGTGTTATAATTTGCATTCTTTGCTTACTTGACACTACGGTTTATAGAGTATTTCTCGTAGGATATGCATGAAAAAATGTTATTGAAGATTGATTTGATCATTTCTTAAGGTATGGCCATATTTATAAAAGGAAGGGGAAAAAAATTATTGAATCAAAGAAAGGCAGCAGTCCCCAAAACAACCAATCAAACCTGAAACAAAGTCCTTAAAGGAACCCAACAAAGAAACCAATTATATATGAAGATCTTTCATGATTATCTTACTAAGCGATTCCAAAAGCTCCGAGGATAAAAGTCCCTAGTCATCTATATAAAAATGTATATAAAATTTATAAAAGTTGTAAAAATGTTTCACACTAGAGTATTATTCTATATGTTAAGTAGAAAAAATAAAGACTATGAAATGCTAGTCATTGCGGTTTGTAAAATCTAATATAATTTTTAAGCGTATAGTTATTTGACCATTGCTTAGTTAATTGTTCAAAGGAAATCTGAGTGTGAAGACTATAAACTTTATGACATATATTTTACTATTTTTTTATAATATATTTTGTATCATTTTCTTTGAATTTTAGTTAAGGGTAGTGGAAGTAAAAGGACAATTGAAGGGATATACAAATTATACAAATAAAAAGGTAGAATTATTTCTTTTTATATTATTCAATTGAACAAAAATACATGATTTATAAAGTTTCTAGGAGAATTAATAGATTCTTGTAAAGGTGGATTTAATTAATCCATCTATAAAGTTTCTAAGACAAATAATAGATTCTTACAAAGTTAGATATAATTAATCCATCTAAATATCAAAACAAAGTTCTCATTGTAATGCAATTATGAATTGAAGCTAACACTACCAACTCTCTAACAAATTATCAATTACATATGCATTCATTATCTCTAGCACCCCCTTTAACAAATAAATAAATTGTTTATGATACCTAACATTTCCTTAAATCATAGATTATTACATTTATATATATTTGAACATATTATAACACTCTCTTAATGCTACAATACTAATGATTTAAAACTTGATTGGAAAATAAATGTAAAAGAATAAAAATTCTTGTAGGTATTATTTCTTCTTCATAGTTGGAAATTATGAAGGTAGCTCATCAAGTAGTCTCACCATCCTCATGAAGTTATAATTATCAAATTCTATTCTATTGAATTCTTGAGTTACCAAATTCCACCTTTGTAAACTCTTGACTTTTAGAACATTTGAATTATTAGGCAACAATCTATATTGAGATAGGAATAAAACTCTCCCTCAAGATTGGGAGATTTATCATATTCAATGTAATAAATAATTCCTTATTCTATTCATCATTGAATCATTGTTTGTTTCATAGAATCATGGACATAATATTTGTAATAATTCATAATTCTCTACTTCTAATTAAACAAATTTGAATTAACAAAGATTATGGAGAAAAATGAAACTAACATAGTTGGAATAGTGTAAGAGGCATTTGCTATGGACTTGAAGAAAAATTTTGCTAGAAAATTATTTTATTTTCTACAAGTTGCACATATATTTTACAATACCAAATGAAATGTTTGATTAAATTCTTCCAAATATCTTGTATTACTTATAGGGTATTTTTATTGGAATAGATTGAATCATAATTAATAATTTCTATGTCTATATTAGAATATAAAAAAAATATTATATAAAATATATGTTACTAAATCCCTCTAGAACTCCCTTTACTAGTATGTGTTTAGTTTGGGTTTGAATTTGAGGTTGATTGTCCCTAAGATTTTCCTATTATAGCACTTGTGTACCTTGGGGGGATGTGGGATAAACTCAATAGGGGAGAAATAGTTGCACATAAGGAGAAAGATCTCCTCTAGCCATTTTCCTATTTCTACAATGCATCTTGGGATCTGATCCTTGACCTTCCTCTTCTACCAACCTGTTCTATTGAGTGACTCTGCACCTTTGACACCCAACTTCACTTTCTTAAGATCACATCCCTTTTGTAGAGCTCAAAACTTTGCAAGAATCTTGAACTTAGACACTTTGTTCCAAATTTTTGTTCCCTTCAACATTTTGATTCTTGTCATTTCACTTACCCATTTTACCCACTAAATTTGAAAAGCTTCCATCCACTTTCAACCTTTATTCCAAGCTCCACCTTAGACTTAAAAATCTATTGAATTTATTGTAGCACCATGGACACCCATGGGATTTGTTGCCACTTGCCCCAACAACTTGGAAATAACCATTCAGACCATGATTCAATCTTTGTAGGCTTCTAAATATGTTTTTTCACCCAAAAATCCAATGTTTCAGCTACTAGACATGATTTGAAATGCAAAGGTTATGATGAAATATATGCATAGATACACCACCATTATGAGTGTTGTTGAAGCTCTTCTCCCTATATACACTCATATGGATCTTGGCCTCTCATTTTGAAGGTCCCACATCCTTGCATGACCTAGACATGCCAAGTTTGTAGGTTTATCTTCCTCTTAGGGATCTTGAGTGCAGTTCGATGCTGTAATAAAAGGTCTAAGATGAATGTTTATTCTTCATTCCAAGGGTTGTTCGTTCCATAGTGTTAGATGCCTACAAGTGATAGGTCACTCTATAGTTTCAAACCATACTAGTCTAGTCCATTTTGGCAGGAAAAATATCTATAAAATAAAAATGAGGTTAATATTGTAAGTGATATTTGTAATGAAATATCTTTGTGATAGTTTGTGTATTTTAAAGAAATATCTTGTTCACAACTAGTGCTTATTCTTTGCCTCACTTGTTGGAATGAGTGTAATATTAGATTTGATAAATGTGACAACATTATAATTCATTGCAAACCTTTTAATGGTCTCTTTTATATTACAGATGGATTTATGTATATTTTTGATGGATTAATAAAGCATATTTTATTGTTCTTATCACGATCTTTGGTGTATGTAAATGCATTGCTCACTCTCCCATTTGGTTTTATTTTTCATTTCATTTTATAGACTGACTCTATTGCCCAATGAATAGGCACCAATTTTCAAAGCTATTAGTTCAATCATACTCTTTTAGATGGAAAAATCATACACTAGTGTAAGGTAGGGGGACCAACCACACCAAGGCTCTAGGTCACAAAGATTCGAGAGTAGAAGGCTTCCCTAGCTTACCTCAAGCTAAGGGGGTGTTTAGGTCAAGGATAAAGAATGAAGAGAACTCTTAAGTGCTTTGGTCACTCTATAGATCCAAAAACATGAATGGGACTAAACGAGCCAGTTTATGGAATTTGAACCACACCTCAAACAACTCTCTACCCGAGGATGACAACGCGGGTCAAGGATGACAGTGTGACGCTCTAGCATTTCTCTAGTGCACTGGCAGCCATACGACCAGAAAGTGTAAAATATAATGTGGGAAATGAGAAAACCTACTAACTATCTAGCTAACTAAGTTTAACAAAATGAACAAAATGATAAAATATAAGAAATAACTATATAAATGGTAAAGAAGGTAAATGAAAGTAAGGGTGATGAAGACCAACTCACTAAGGGTCCAATTTTCTAGTGAGCTCCACATACAAATACACCTACACTGAGCCAAGAAGGAAAAATGTTAGGGCTATATAGGGGTTTGCTTTAGTCAAACCCCCACTTTGGTGTTTTCACCTCCACAAGCAGCCAAGAAGGCCACGAAGTAGAAAATGTGATAAAGGAAAGAAGAATATCAAGCACTACAAAAGATACAATTCTACTATATCAAACCACAACAAAAAGGATAGTGAAGCAATACCACCTCCACCCATAGGCACTCAAGGCCAATGAAGGGAGAATGCAAGACAAGGAGCTTGGAAAAGTTGACACAGCCACAATGGTGACAAAGCGAGGTCTCACAAGACTCTAAGCTCACAAATTATATGGTAGCACAACATGTACAAAATGAAGTTGATGGAGCAACAAGTTGTTGTGTAATGCTCAAGAGATCAAGTGAATGGATAGAATTGTGAAAAAGATGAAGTGATAGTGAAAATTATGCATTTGAAGAGAGATTAGGAGGGAAAGAGCCATTTTCGAGTTGGCTGGTCGACACAGAAGTTTTACACTTCATGTTTAATGAACAACGTAACATCCTTGCTGACTCCAAGGGAAAGAATCTAGCAGGGACAATAGTGTGTTGTACAAATGTCCACACACCATGCTCACTTCCTTAACAAAAAATTCCTCATCGACACAAAAAACAAGCGCCAAGTGGAAGTGAGGCAGATAGGTGATGTGGAATTTCACTTTTGGGTTTGATTATTCTAAAGTAGGGGATGCAAAGGGTAAATTTACATAAGGTGTGAAAATTCACTCCGATACATTTTTCCCCTACTTTGGTGAGCATGAGTGTTAATGAGTGTTAATTAAAGTATATCGAAGACTTAGAAATGTATACGTGAACCGTTGAGGAAGCAGACCACAATCTGGTGAGCTTGAAAGGGTAGGGTAGGAAAATAACTCCACAGATACTCTCCTAAGGAGGTTTGAACAAAGGGCTCTGTAGCACCTCGAAATGATAGAGTTGAACAAAGTACACTGAAGGCCCACAGACCAACAATGGAAAAATCCCACAAGGTGCAAGTGCTTCACAGGCCCTTAGACCTGCAAAGAAGGTTCTCCTAGGTACTCTCTCTTGAAGGAAACCTATTGTAAGGGTACTCCATAGATTCAAACTGGATAGTAGCTTCATAGGCACACCTACAAAGCAACATGTTAATCTGCAGATAAAGCATGTTAGAAATCTAAAGGTAGCCATGCAAGCAAGAAAGCAGACAGTCAAAAAATTGATGGAAGAGCTTTCAAAGGGATCCCTCAGGAACCATTCAAAAGAAAATGGGTCCACTCAAGGGACACATTGTTTGAAAATGTAGCCACATTTTTCATAAATCAATTCCACATCAAGGAATCCTTTCGAAAGATGTTCACTTCATCAAGGAATTTCAAAGGAATAAAATGCCCCCTCATGAGGGGAAGGTTGAGATTTATCCCATAGGAAAAGTTGCTCCCTCCTTGAAAGAAAGTTCTTCAAGTTCTTTGTTTGTGAACCCATGACAAAGGAAACAAGTTCCACTAGGTGTCCTTGTTGAGAATGCAATTTTTTAAAAATCTTTTAAAAAGATTTTCAAGAAAATATTTGTTGGCCACTGAATGCATTTTCTTAAAATTGAAGTTGATATGGTAGCCCCCCCTTAGGATGGTGCATGTTGAATGCAGAGGTATGTGAAAACCTAAGGAGATAAAATAAAAAATGAAAAAGTTATGTTGTGGCCTATGCGACATAGCAAGATGTCACCATGGTAATGTTGTCGCACACGCGAGGGACAACACATGAGCACTACATCACAAAGAAAGCATGAAAGGTAAGAGAGAAACAATGCAAATAAAAATTGTAACATCATGAACAAGAGACACAGGGGTGGTCTGATATTTCGGGGTCAGAGCTAGTCATAAATATATTTAAGTATAATAATAGTAGATAGATGAACTATCATCAACCCCTACTATATCAAACCATATGAAGAATGCACGAGAGGAAAAAATAAAAATAAAAAATTAGATCAACATGGAAGGGAAGCCTAAATGCCCCCAACACTTTGCATTGTCCCCAATTGTCGAAAATCAATACACATAACAAAGGAAGAATGATGCCACAAATAGAGGAAGTTTTATGACACATAATCACTCTTGTATCCAAGCATCTATGAGGGTGACAAGGGTGATCTAGGAACACATAACACAAGCACGAGGGAATAGAAACACACACACACACACTACACTATAGATAAAGAAGAGGTTCCCCCCTAACACTCATCAATGAAGAGGTCATCAGCCTCCCAGTCTAGATCATTATACGTGGAAGGAAAATGAGCCTGTGAGGGCATACTATCAAGGGGGAACCCTCTGACCCTCCTACAAAAAGAGCCAAGGAAGAAGGCCTCATGAGGTCTTCTCCACTCAATTCTTCAGGGGTAAAGATCAGTGACTTTGCAAAGATCGCTGAAAGCGATGAGACCTCGTCCAAAGAGTTAAACATGCACTTCACATGAGTATCGATTGTTGCCTCAATGGACGAGGGAGGTGGCACCTGAGATTCATTGCTAAGCTCGGGAGCAGTGAAAAACTTTGGGGACACCAAAACTTCCTTCGTCACTAGGACAACACATGCTAACACAAAACCACCCTATGAAGAAGGTGGACTCCTCTTTCAACCCCAATTGTTGGCGGGGCTATCCTCCATCTTTCGCTTCATCGAAGGATGCAAGATCCCCATAGATGAGGCAAAAGGCACAAAGGAAGAGGACAAGAATGAGGTGGAAACCATTGAGGTGTTCAACATGTCCACTAGCTTTGAGAATGATAGGATGTTTGAATGGGACATCAAAAGAGGTGGCTCGACCAAGGGAGCAATAAACACCTATACCTTTTTAGGGTTAGGGTTGTTTACACTCATAGTAGGAGCTGAAAGCAGTATTGAGGCTGACTGAACTAAAGCAGAGAGGAGGAGAGAGGAGGAGAACATGGTAGGCACTAAAATAGGGGCTATTGACTCCCCTTCCTCTACAAAGCAGTCTGCTCAATAGCCAGATCCTTTTTTCAACACTTGCACTCATGTGCAAGGTGTTTCCTGCAACTCAAAGAGCTAGGGGCTAGGAGCTGAGATGGAACAAAAGACTCCTACTCACCCATCGGAGTGTCCATCATAGCCATTTATAGTGGAGGGAGAGACTCCTAAATGGGAACAAGAGGGAGAGACTGAGAGTAGGTTGGAGCGGCAGTCGGAGCAGTCGACTCTAATGCCTCAATGATGGGCCTCTTCTCATTCATTGCCTTGGAAGTAGGAGCAGTAAAAGGTCTAGACATAGAGGACTCCCCACAGGGATCCTTCCCCTTACCATATAGAATGGGCCAAGGCACTATGGGTAGGACGAGAAGTTCAAACACTAGATGCTTGTGCTTTCACCAAGAAAGCACCATAGGATTCTCTATAAAACACCTAGGAGTAGGATCTGATAGCATTACAATAGGGTGAGAGGAAGTAATAGGCGAGACAACAACTAGAGAAGAAGAAGAAGAATGTCGAACATGCTTCTCATTTTCTATTTTTCGAGCCAAGGTGGCATCACTGTCAGCTGTCAGGAAAGCCCTATACAAGATGTCATAGGGAGATAGAGGGTATCTCACTTTAGGAATTAAGTGCCCACTCTTGTACTTTACATAATTATGGTACAAGAGGTTTGTTCTAGGAGGAAGCAGACCAATGGGTGTAAGCCAAAAGTGATCCAGCAAATAGCTACCATGCGCAACCGGTGGTCTATAGTTGGTGTCATGGATTACATGCATTGTACCCTCGTGGATGAACTTCAGGCATTTATGCACTATCGAGGGAACAACATTCATAGCGACCAACTAGGGGATACCCAATTTCACCCTGAAGAGTTTGAACCTCGGGATTGCGCCAAAGAGTAAGTTTACTAATTTAGGCCCAACTAAAATGGACAAGGTGATGCAACAAAGGGTAGGTACAGAAAGTCTATTATGTGTACGGATGGTGATGAGCCTAAAATGTGCTCATAATTTGGATATTATGATGAACTTTTAATACCTTTACTTTTGTTATTCATGGCTGTTTAAACTCTTTTGAAACCTTTTATTGGGATATCCTGTAGCAAAATATTTTCATATTCCTGCAGCCTATTGTGTTGACTTGACTACATTTATTACCCCGTTGACTCCCTAAATGATTGGTATATCACATATAGTTTTTGAACAATGAAATAGATTTAAAAATGTGATTAATGAATGGAAATCATGTATGTGACATATGCCTTTTCTTTCGTATCTGTTACCTTGTGTTTCGCAGGTTGTTGAAGAAAGTATGATCGAGTCAAGCTAGCCGATCTTGGCCTTGCAGTAAAGTCTATTTCCTGAATGACTTCGAGGAAGCTCTGGCGAAGACTCTTTGGCCGAAACCGTTGGGAAGGATTTTTAATGATAGTCAATCTGGAAAGAGTGGAGCATTAGATTCTCTTTGGATCGGGTTGAATGGATAAATTCATTTATGAAGTTTGTTCCTTGATTTTGGGATACACTTTATTTCCACGTCTTTCTTTGATAGGGTTAGTTAGTTAGTTGTTCTCCTGATTTTAAATAAAGTACTCCTCCTGCATGAGTGAGGAAGGAGATGATAGTTAGAAGTAAGATAGAAGCATAGTAATAGAGAGATAGCAGATATCATGTAAGAATTAGTATGATAATGAAAAGAAAAATCTGTATGACAAGAAATAGAGTTTGTTGTTAGTTTCCATATCAACAAAGCAATGTATACCATTATGTTTTCATGAATAAAGTTTGATTAAGTTCTGATTTCAGCACTTACGTAATCAGTAGATGCTTGCTAGGGGGGCCCACTTAGTAAGTATATGTAGCTAGTTAGTTAGCTGTTCTTTTCTGTTGATCTTCAGTTAGCTTTCATCTTTGAAGTTTTCATACAAACTCAGTCTTGTATTGCTCCTGCAGCATTGGGAATCCATCCCTGTGCTTGTTCCTACAGCATAAGACCAGTTCATAGTTTGTGTTTCAGTCGTAGCTATTATGGTTTCTATTTTAGTCAAATTATGGTTGAGTTAAAAGAGCTTTGCATTACCTTCTTGTAGTGTAGATAGAATTCCTTCCAAGTATTTATTTCTGTTAAGATTTGACCGAAACTAGTTCTTAGTGCATATATTGTGCTGCGCCATTTAAAGTATGTGTTCCCTAGTTTGACAAGTAAATGAACATCCATAAAGAGATATTAGTCACTTGTTGGAATGTCCAATTCCCAAGAAAGGTTTTACTGTGGTTTTCATATCCTTTTGTGGGCACAACCAGATGGTACTCTTAGATGCATCATACCCAACTTTGTGTAGGAAATTGATCAACATAATCTCCTCAGTTATAAAATTCACCTAACATGTGGGTTCAACAAGAACACCTATCATAGTGTTCCCATTGATTCATGCAAAGATGTATAAGGGAGATGTTTATCTATTATAACCCATCAACAGGTCCTATGAGATGAAAGTTATACTAGGAGAACTACTTGTAGGTTGAGTGGATGGGATGGGAAAATGTAATAAGGAGGCCATCATGCACACTAGACTATACTTTCATAGAGCTCCCAAAGGTCTTGCAAATAGACAATGACCCAACAAAGGTTTCATTCCACAATGCCTATGGAACCTTCCAACTATGCCACTAGGGGTCATAGGTTAGGTTGCAAGATGAAATGCCTCACAACACTCACACCCACAACACTCCTAGGATACAAGGAAAGGACCCTTGAGCACCACTAAATGGAATCAAAATGGATCACGTCAGGTTCACCAAAATGTAAGGTAAGGAGACAAACCACACCAAGGCTCCAATTCATGAAGAGTCGAGAGTGGAAGGCTACCCTAGCTTACCTCTAGCTAAGCAGGTGTTTAGGTCAAGGATAGAGAATGAAGAGCACTCTCAAGTGCTTTTGTCACTCTATAGATCCAAAAACCTAAATGGGACTAGACAAGCCAATTTCTAGAATCTGAACCGCACCTCAAACAACTCTCTACCTGAGGATGACAATGTGGATCAAGGATGATAGTGCAACACACTAGCATTTCTCTAGTGCATTGGTGTGTGTGCATCTAGAAAGTGTGAAATATAGTACAAGAAATGAGAAAACCTATTAACCGTCTAGCTAACTAAGTTTGATGAAATGAACATAATGATAAAATGTGAGAAATAACTATATAAATGGTAAAGAAGGTAAATGAAAGTAAGGGTGATGAAGACCAACTCATTGAGGGTCTAGTTCACCAGCGAGCTCCACACACATGTACACCTACACAAAGCTAAGAAGGGAAAAAAGCTATTTTTGGGCTCAGTGGTCGATATAGAGGCATTACGCTTCATACCCAATGGAGAACGTACTGCCCCTGTGGATTCTAAGGGTGAGAATCTATCAGGGATGGTAGCGTTCCGTGCAGATGTCCATGTGCCGCACTCGCGTCATTGGGAAAAATTCCCTTACCGACACAAAAGAAAAGTGTCAAGTGGATGTGAGATAGATAGGTGATGTGGAATTTCTCATTCAAGTTTGATTATTCTAAAGTAGGGGATGCAAAGGGGAATTTACATGAGGGGTGAAAATTCACTCCTATATAAATAGTAGTTAAGTGTTAGTTTAGTATACTAAATTAGTTCATGATTCAATAGGTCAAATATGGAAATATCATTTATGAGCGTTATAATTTAATTGTTCATCAGAATCATGTTTCCTTTCTTTCATCTTGAAATAAGAGGTTTTATGTAGTTGGTATGACTTTAATCTATTGAATCTTTAGGGTTAAACATGCTTTGGATACTACTTTCAATCTTTGATTTCCCTTTAACCATCTGCAAAATTTGTTTATGAACCTCTATTTTACTTTCTTAAAGACAACATCATTTATTCTAAAATCTACATGACCACATCATGTGGAATTTTATCCTTGCAATTATTTAGACTTTTGGATTTAGTTGTCAATATATTCAATTGGTTCATACTTTGAGGTGCTTCAACTTGTCTCACTATCAATGACTAGTAATCTAGTATTTTTATCATTTGGAGGTCTATTTTCTATGGTTTTCCTTTTGATCTAGTATTATATGTTATCATTGCTAAATTTTTTGGACACTTCTTAGCTCATTCAATTTTTAGGTGCTATTCAAAGGTATTTCTCTACATAATTACTTATGTCAGCTTGTTTATGGCCATTTTGCTAATGAATATTTTCTCTCTTTTAGAAGAGAAAAATAATTTTAATATGATATTAATTTCTTGGATGTTTTTGGTAAAACCTTAAACTCATATATTAAGTGGGAAAAAATACAATTTGGTAATATTTCCTTTATACCTAAGCCTCACTAGTTGAACCCTTATTAGTGGAAGTGAATTTTGGTCATAGATATTTTTTTATATTTTTGGGTATCCCTTTTGATTTTCAAGCTTCACTAGCTTCTTTGTGGAACATAGATATTTTTTATTTTTTTTGGGTATCCCTTTTAATTTTCAAGCTTCTCTAGCTTCTTTGTGGAACATTATGCTAGTTATAATTGAGAATTCTTATTGGGTTACTAAACCTCTATCTTTGGTAGGAAATTTCTAAATATGTTTTAAGACTTTTTTAACAACTTATGTTTATAACAATCAATGCTAACATCTCCAGCTTCTCCCACCCAGCCAAGAATTTGAATGCGCCTGGTCTGGTTTCCTCTATTATGGGCGTCTCTGACTTCTCCCACCCAACCAATAATTTGAATGCACCTGGTCTAGTTTCCTCCTTCCCTGCAGTGCAAGCCCTGCTTTCTTCACCTGGCTATGAGTTGTTCATTGACCTTAATGTGGATTCTCCCATTCATGTTGTTAGATCTCCAACAATTGAGAATGGCGTTTCTGTGATACCCCTTGAGAGTTGTGATGTGGGTTCCTCTACTATTAATATTGGCTTTGTCTAGCCCATGTTTTGGATGCAATGCAAAATAATAGCTCTAGGGAGGGCTCTATGGGCCCTCTTTAGTGTGGCTACTAATATGGTAATTTCTTTCAGTAAAGAAGTCTCGAAAAATATTGATTTTTACACCAATACTACTCTAATTTACAAGTTTTGTTATTTATGGCCTTCCCTCCTTGATTTGCACCTCTAGATCACCAATCATTGGTCTCCATTGGTTGAAGGTTCAATGGATATTTATGCATCTATGAGGGGCTTTTTGCTATGGGGTTTTGTTCTCCTAAGGATAAATAAGCTATTTTAGAATATGGCTTGTGGGAATGGGATTCTCATCCCCTTTCCATGAGGCCTTGGGTTCATTCTTTTAACCCTCTGAAGGAACCCTTGGATGTTGTGCCTGTTTGGGTAAGATTACCTTATCTTCCCTTATAGTTTTGGCATCTATCTACTTATGAGGGCATTGGTAATGCTCTTGGTAGACTCTTGAAAGTGGATAGTGCTTCCAAGAATTTTACTCACACCTCCTTTGCTCAGATTTGGTAGAGGTAGATTTGTTGAAGGCTTTACCTAGTGAGGTAGTATTGCAGGTTAATGGCTAGTCTTGGTCTCAGTTGGTGGATTACAAAGGTATTTATTTTCACTGTAGATATTGGTTTTCTATTGGTCACTTGGCTCATGACTATTCTAGAGGCTGCCACCCTGTTTCCTCATCTACTTGGTGGAATAATTCTCTTCATGAACATTTAAAAGTGTTTCATGTTGTAGACTCTACTTCTCTTGATGGAGATTCAAGGCCAGGTCATTCTCCTTCTATGTGGACAAAGAGTACTATTGTAGCGGATGTTGCTCCACCTTTGGATTTTATTGTGTTGTCTCTAGATAAGATTGTTCCTAATGCTAGGTGTGTTTCCTCCCCTAAGGCTCCTACTATCCCCTTTCTAAAAAAGGTTGTCTTAACTACAAACTCTGCTATTTTGAGATTTTCTTTAGATTCTTCACATAATGTACCTACTGCTCATCTTGTTAGTTATGTTTGATGGGGAATCTCCCCATTCCAATCATAATACCTCTATTTTGGTTTCAGATTCTTCTTGGACAATTCTGATTAGTAAGAAGAAACATAATTCTAAGAAGGTCATAGTTTTGTTTAATATTTCCTCAAAGGTGACGTTGTTGGATCCAAGCTCTAGTGCTTGAATAGATTCTCTTTGGTGGTTGTTTCTGCTAAGTCTTTTGTTGGTGGCTCTGACATTGCTATTGGCCTTTGTTGTGGTTCTTTCCTGTTGTTCCTGACTAGTTTATTGTGTTGACCTATCTATTTTGTTGAGTTTTTTTGCTCTATTATTTTGGCACTATTTCCTATTCTTCCTTGCTATCTTTTTGGCAATGAGAGTTGTTTCTTCTTGTTGCTATACCTCTTTCTTAATCCTTTGCTATAACATGGATCAAGGCCCTTTCAAAATCCATGTATTTTATCAAAAATAACTTATGATTATTATTTTAGTTTTTAGGTTCCTTATAAAGCCTCATATTTGAAGCTATAAAATATATTCTTAGATATTTTATTTGGGTCTCCTCGTAAAATCATCAACATTTTTATTATGTGGATTGGTAGTAATATTATCTCCTTCATGGTATAGGTAGTCTAGGTTTAATTTCCACTCATCATCAAGGTCTAGTTCTATAGAACAAATTAATCACTTGTGTCCTAGATAGTAATGAGGCTTGGAAAATTTTAGTGGCATTGTATTTGTACTAGTTCTTTTTGGGAGACCATTCTAAAAGGGATGAGTCCTCAAAACCTCCTTGTCATGAAAGATTCTATTAAAATATAATAGAGTTTTATGATTAAAATTATTTGAAAAGGTTGAGAAGATATGAAGCCTAGGCTTCTTTAAAATGAAATAGGTTTTTTTAATATTATTTTTATCAATCAAAAAACTATTTGGTGATCCCTTATTTTATAGTATCAAAATCAACATCTTTCTAAGACATGTGGGTTCTATGTTTTGAGGTTTTTCAAAAATGGGGTCGAAATCCTCCTTGATGTCTTTCTATGGTCATCAAGAGTCTTTCAAATTTCTCTTTTTTTTTCTTAGAGCATGATATTCTTTGACTTAGATTCGTGATTTCATCAATCCTTTTAGGTTTGAGCCCTTTTCTTGGCATAGGGTGTTATTAAGCGATTGGCCTAGAATCCCCTTCAAGTATAATGATTCTTGGAATATTATCAAGGTTGGGAATCCTCTTAACATTTGGAAAGAAATAAATTCTATAATTTTTTGGTTATTTTGTCAATACAAGTTTCGCTCGTTACACTAAAGCTATGATATGTTCTAATGTGTTTATGCAAATTCAAGTACAAGTGAATAAATTTGCACTTGAGTTTGCTTACTTCTAGGTTTTTATGGATCATTGGAGCAATCAAACTTTTTTTGTTATTAGGGCTGCTCCAACTCCCATCTCCACTAGAATTTAATCTTCACCTTATGGGAATTGTTGAGGATACAATTAATTAGCTAAGTGAAATTGGGATGCTAATAGTTAGGACTCTTTTCGATACGTAGTAAGATATCATTCTCAATAAATTTTTTATTGGCCTCTTAGCTATCTATTTTCTTCTCTATTACCTCTTGGTAGTGTGAATATAAGCTAGCCAAATTCTAGTGAATTTCTTCAACTAGCTCTTATTATTTCTCTTGCTTCTTGATAATGGGATCATTCTATAGCACTTTGGATCTCATTGATGTATAGAGAAATTTGAATTATTTTGTTTATCCTCCTCTGCCCACGAATTTTTCTCTCACCACTTAGTGGCTCTTTTTTACTATTATGATTCTTTTTTTCATCCTCTAGCACCATTTATATTTTAGGGATGTGACCATTTCCTTCTCTCTTTTTTAATGTGTGTAACACTATTTTATAAATGGTAATATAAACACTACTCATTAAAAATGCAAACAATTTAGAAGCAATTGACTAAAAAAATTATATCAAAATCCTACAATATTAGTAGTAAGATTATAAAACATGCAAACGTTTGATTGTAAAATTCACACATTTTAGCATTTTTCTTAACAATTGTAAACATGTAATAAGGAATTAGAATTTTACTTTTCACCTCTCCTACCATTTTATATTTTTCCTTAAAAATTTAAATTTATGTGATGGATAACCTGATTTACATATACTATGGCAAGATTTTTTTTATTGCTTAGTACTAAATTATAAATAAATATGAAACCCATAAACAAAAACAACCCCCATGGTAGAGAAGCACCAAGAGTCAAATCATACAACAATTTACATTGAATACTAAGCATACATCCATAAGAAAAATTTAATAAAACCAAACATACAATAATATAGGAAAATAACCCCGATGGTATAAAACCACCAAGACAAATCATACCATAATTCAATTCTATTAGATTGAACATGCAATGAAAGAAACTAGGAAGGAAATACCATAGCATAACTAGAAACCTTGTATATAAATAATCCTCTAAAAATAATATGAGAAACATGAACTTTTTGAAGGCCTATAGATTGCTATAAAAGAAACAATTGAAGTTAAACAAAGAATAAAATACGTAGTAGAATTTGGAATAATGAATTAAACCAAAATTGAAGAAATAAAAACCTTCCAAACCAAATAGAATAACCAAAACTATGTTAAGGACAATAGCCTGATCCTCACTCATGATGGTTTCAATAATAAGAATAATAATTATTTCTTATTCATAACCAACCAAAGAATCATCTTTGAAGTTTCCAAAATAAGAACACCAAGTCACATGGTTATAATATACCTATGAGGATTTTGTTAAAGAATAGAGTATTCCCTAAGAATTTTGAGGCCTATAGAATCTATTCATCTAAACACTCATGAAGAAAAAATGATAAAGTTGCAATAAATGGGTGATCCCATAATACTGGGTTATAATTTTTGGCCAAACTGGACACTGAATTAATTTTTTCTAACTAAATCTTCACTTTCGGGCACCTATAGGAATTTGAAGATGATGAAAACTACTAATTTGTGACATTTTTTCTGTAGCTTCTAAATATATTTTTTTCAAAAATTTTGGAATCAGATTGCAATTATTTTTCCATCTCCTTCCAAAACTAGTTTTTTTCAATAAACACCATTTTTAAGGAGTGACGCTCACCATCTAACACATAACTTTTTTTCCAAGAAGCATAAAATTATAATTTTTTCAAATTTAGATTTGTAACTATGATATCTAGTGCTTCCAATTCTAGTTTCATTGTGTTTTCTTGAATATTTTTTCCTTAATCAAGTTTCAAAGTCAAACCAATTACAATTTAGACATAGGGGGACCATATAACACGTAATTTTTTTTGTATATATCGAAATTAAATTATTATTTTTTTGTTGGATCAAGGACTTCAATATCTCGTGCACTCATATATTTTTTTGATAATCTTCTATTTTTTCACATGTGCAAAACAAAGAGCTTATTTTTTGGTGAAAAACCTACATTCACAAAAAATAAAAAATAAATATAATAATAAAATTAAATTTATTTAAAATTATACATTTTGGGAAGTTTATAATAAGGACTACATACTTATAAAAAATAAATTTTAAATAAATTCATTTGATCCCCTCAAAAGTGGTTTTTTATCAGCATTTTGATAGGTGTAAGGGAGACTCTATTATAGGTATGGTTTAAAACTAGTGGGGTTCTATCCAAGGGGGTTTAATCTAAGGTAGTTTGATCAAACCCTCTTCAATTGGAATGATTTAAATAAAAAATTTTAAGGCTTAAATCATTACATTTTCTAAAAATATGTGGTTTCAGTAAAAATCAGAATCTCCCAGAAATTGTAAACCAAATTTGTGGGATCACCCAAATATAATCTTAAATAAGATGGTAGTCAATAGCTAAATGAGGGTTACATAAGCTAACATGCAAGAAACTCCATTGGTGCATGAGGAAAATAAGAGCATCATGAGGAAAAAAATCAAGCAATCATATCATCCTAAATGATGAAAAAGAATTTGAGATTAAAGTGTCATGTGTAGTTTGTTTTATTGGAGTCAAAAATAATCTTTAGGTTCTTGAATGACTCCCACTTTAGTTGTGAAAAGAAAAGGGCAACGTGAGAAACCATGTCAATTTAAAGCCTTAAAATTACTTTTTTTTGGGTGAAAACTAGATTTAGAAAAATATTATACATCTAATTTTCCATGTATTCAATAAAGTAACATTTGATAGAGTTGACTATATTGTTATTATGAAGACCCACTCCCAATAATCCTTCTTTCAATTTTAATTGATGTTAATATATGTCTGACACTTATTTCAATACATCCCATTTTTTTAACCAAAGAGAAACCCTAAAAAACATGTCTCAAATTGTTTATCAATTGATGATAGGAACTTTTAATAGGCTAGATAATAATTAATTTTGATCTTTGACCAATAATAACTATTCAATGTAAGATCTTCCAAGCCACGAACGGCATTGACATTAGTTTTATATCTCCAGATTTGCACACTCAACTTAGACCAAAATTTTCATTGAATCTGCACTTACATTTTAGATTTAATAGTGGATTTAAGGGTAAACAAGGAAATAGATGAAAACAAAATTCTTTAAATGAAGAGAAGTGAAGTGAGAAGATAAAATCTATAGCTACCCTTTGAAAAAATTGTATGAAAGAGGGGTAAAATTTTCTACAGTGAACTCCAATGGCACCAAGGATTCCACAAAAATAAGAAATTATTGAAACTTATTAAACAATCAAAAGTTTAGAAAATTATTTAGGTGACTAGGTCATGAAACTAAAATCCATATACTGTCAAATTGACAAACCCTTTAAAAAAAACTATACTCATTCCTTGGAAAGTTGATTGTAAGATATTGACCTTGATATTAAATATATTTTTTCTACCAAATAGAAAAAGGATGTAAAATTGAGCCCATATTGTAAGGAATATTCTATCTACTATAAAAAATAATAGACATTTTGTCATGCATTTCAAACGAATTATAAGGAGGTGAATTTTCAATTTGGAAGAAAGAGATAGGAATGAGCTTATCCAACTAGTTCATAGGTAACATGTTAGTCCATTATTGATAGCTTGGACCATCTCCTCATAGAAAGGTTAATGAACAATATTAAATAGTATCCTATTTGCATAAAATAAGCATAGAATTGTTGCATCAACCATATTTTGATCCTACACATCAAACAATTTTCTAATGGGTTTTGGGTTGTCAATGTGTGGCCTTTTGTAAGAAGATCCTATATCTTATATTGTCACATTTGTAGAAGACACATATAAATCTAACTTTTTATGTTTATTTTGAGTTTCACTTATTGTTGAAGTATGGAAATTCAAATGAGGAAATTTATCAATTAATGCTTTCTTGATCCCTAATAGTTTCATATTGATCTAGTTCATTCAAACAAGGGTTGACAAATTTTATTTAAATATAAAGAAAATGAGCCCGCACCCTTAAGTAACTACCTTGAAATATCATAGGATAGTCTATATATTTGAGAGCGGTTGTTCCACTTGACCCCTTAGACCTTGAAATAAATTCATAATACTTCCACAATGAGTGAAAACCTTGTATTAATCCACTTGAGATTCTAAACAAAAATAATAATTTATGAAACTAACAATAAATCAAAATCTACTAATAGTAAATTTAACTATTTAATATTTATCTTTTAATTTGAACCAAACAATATTTCTATTTTATTAACTCTATTATTAACTAGATATCATTGGTGTTGTATCTTACTTGGTTATCATGTTGTGTTGAATGGTCATAATAATTCAAATTTGAATTGTCATATCTGTTGTTTATTTTTAAACTTTAAATTTCATTTTAACGAATATTAATAATGCTATATTGTTGAAGGAATTTTATAGTTCAATAATTAATAATAATTTTATAGAATTATTTATACAATGTCCTAATAAACACAAACCAAACTAACTATTAAAATTCTTTTTATTTAGTGGTTCGACTTCAAACCTATAGTATTGAGGTGATTCAAAATAATCTTGTATTTTATTTTATATGTCATGAAACTACCTATAGTATTCTTACAATAATTTGTTAATAGTTAATACTTAGGGCCTACTCATTGTTTGTTACTTATACAACATAAAAAATAATTCTCCTTGCTCTCATGTGCTATAAAAATGACATCACCTTGATGTAAATGACTAATATCGTACTTCCATATTCTTCAAAAGTATGTCCACATGACACATTTTAAGGGTTCTTTTCATTTTTAAATTTCTAGACATTTTTGGGTAGAGATTAAAGAATTAGCATTTTTTTTAAGAGGGAGAACAAAGAAAATGAAGGAGAGACATTTCTTTCAATTGAGGACATATTTGTATTTATTTTCAATACATTAAATCCATCCTGGTCCTTGAGACACGTCTCCTTTCAACTACTGTTTTACTAATTTTCCCATGCTAACTTAATTAAGATGAAGGATTGTGTCCTCACATAATTATGCCTTTAAATAAGGGAAAAAATTCTCTCCCAAACCATAATTAGCTTTTATATTGAGTTTATATATTTATTTTTTTGATTATTGGAGGTTATTTCCTTAAATTGGTTTGCTATTTTACTATTTTTTATTTATTTCAAAGAAATATCATAACACGTGTTTTTTGTCTTCATTCTTTAGGGATCCATTGATGGATAGGCCCAAACTAAATCATCAAAAAATTAATATTATTGTGGGTTAATTGAGATTATGAGATAGGTTAATATAAATCTAGAGAGTCTATGGTATTATTGATTTATTTTTTAAAATTCAATAAAAAAATATGTCATTAAAAAAATGTGAGTTAATAACTACGATATTTTGATGAATAGAAATAATTGAAACTAGCTTGATTTGGTTAGCCTTTTGTACAAAATAACCTAAGGTATTAATTTTAAATGCATACAAGAATAGGATAAAGGAAATCCTTATTCTATGGAGTATTGTAATGAGAATGGATCAATCGTATTATTATTAATAACAATTTAGGAATTGGCATTTTGAATAGCATTGTAAAGGAAAATTGGTTTCTCTAACATGCTATCAAAGGCTAATTAAAGAAATGATATCAACAATTATGCCAAACAATTGGGCTCGGTAAATATTAGAATGGTAAATAATATATCAAAACAATTAGATGCAAGGGATTAGCATTATTTGCTTTGGAATTCCATGCAAATCTACACTTCTCTTTGGGTCGATCCTGTAGCTATGGACCAATCCTGCATTACATAGATCTGATCTTTTGATCTTTGAGGCAGGGCCCTGATCTTGCACACTGTACATTTTTTCTGTCCAATTCATTAAAATTACTGCTCCGTATCCGTTTTCTCCAACGAGAAAATATAAAGAAGGTTTACTACAACCTCAAGATTTTATCTTTTTAGCCTAGTCGCGGCATAGAATTTGCAAATGTGTAGAAATTGCATACTTACCTTAAGCTATTTTATTTGAAATAGAATCTAATGAAATGTATACAATTGATACACGACTAAAAACATTTGAAAGTTTTTCAGGTAGTGTCTACGACGAGGTTATACTCAGTGATGCAGGAAAGGAAGTGGCGTTGTTCTTGTGTGTTGAAGATTGGAATCTTGAGCTAGTTTACTGGTTGCTCAATTCTTGGGCGACATCTGAGGCCACCATGCCGATTCAGGATGTGACAGAAGGGGGTATACCGTTCAGCGATGTCACCGCGTTCAAAGAGATGAACGAAATGGTATGTTCTCTAGCCAGAAAATTAGGGGATCAGGGCCCTATCGACACAATGAAAGCAGCAAAGAGCAAATATTCTAGTCCACTATCAGCAATGAAGTTTGTAAATGAGAGGATCGAATTCCTAAAACAAGATCAGAAATTTGCGGCACAAGTCGGCGAATATCTTGGTATAGCGATTAGCTGTTTCCCTCGGCCCCTGGAGCCAGCATGGCTTCGAGACGTTGTCGTGGAGGGAGATGAGGCTTGGAAAGCGGTTGCAGATACTCTATGGAACTTCTTGTATGACAACTATGCACAGTACTTTGTAGAAGCGTATTCAACATATTATTGTCTTGTACGCATATACAAGGAAAATAGCAATTGTTACATGAAGGCTGTCAATAGAAGTCAAAAGAACTTCATTTGTGCCATTTCCATTCTCTTATATCTCTCCTATAATCGATGTAACATCGTACATGCGCCAATCCCCCATGTCTATAGGAGCTACTGCGCCCAGAGTATTATTTGTTACGCAGCAACTGAGGCGGCAAGCTCTGATAATCTTGAACGTTTTAACCAGATACTTGGAAATAATGCGCTGTGGAGGTGCTACGATGATACTGGCAATTATGGTCTTCTAAACAAGCTTTTAGTGTGCGCAGCGAGAGGGATTGATCCTCACATTCTTGTTCCGGACCGAAAAGTTGATATCCTTATGATAAATAGGCTAATAGAATGTGGCGGTCAACCTGTGTCACGGATTAAGCTTGCGAAGCACAAAAAGAAAGGAGCCCTAGACTTCGCTGTGAAATGGGAGAACGAAGATCTTGGAGTAGAGTGTTCAAAATGTTTGCTTGACAGGTTTGATGGACAACAAAGGGAGGAGTTGGTCAATGCAGCAGATGAGAAGGGGAAGACTGCTCTTCACAGAGCTTCGTCTGTGGGTAACTCGCGTATCTGTAAACTGCTTCTTGATTACGGTGCTGCACTAGATGCTCAGGATGAAAATGGTAAGACGGCGTTTCATTTTGCTGTTGAGAAAGGGAAACAACAAGTTATAGATGTGTTTGTGGAAGATCAGTTTATTAGTCATTGTGTTGACTTAAAAGACAAAGGGGGACACAGCCCGTTGGGTGAACTGCTTTCCACCGGAGTTACCGATATTGACATAGAAACTGTGGCAAAGTTGCTCTCAAAATCCGAACAACCGGAAGACTATTTTGAAAACCTTCCAACTGAAATTAGCGAACCTCTTCTACGCGAGCTTCTAGTCAAAGGCCATGTTAAGACTGTGGGCAAGCTTTCTGAGAATGTAGCAAAGCTGCCTAATGCTCTGCAGTTGGCTGCTATGTGTGATAAGGATAGTAAAGCAAAGACAATGGTTGATATTATTCTAAAGAAAAATCAAGAAAGAAAGAACGTGGCGGGCAATCGCGACAGTAAAGGAAGGACCGTTCTGCACGAGGCCGCTTTAGCAGGGAATGCATTACTCTGCAAGCATCTTCTGGACATAAATTCAAAAATAATAGCTATTAAAGATTTAGATGGCCGAAACGCTCTGCACGAAGCAGTTAAAGCAAAACGGTGTGAGTTAGATGTTTTGAAAGTGTTGCTTTCAGCTATGCCCCAGAGAGATAATGTTCTGGATGATTCAATAGACCGTAATGGCCAGACACCATTGCACGTCGCTGCTTCGCTGGGTAGAACAGAAGTTGTAGAAGCTCTCCTTAGCAATCCAGAGGTTCCTGGGAATTATGTAAAGAAATCAGATTTCTTAGGGAAAACAGCGCTTCATAACGCAGCGAAATCTGGCAACCTGAGAATGGTAGAGATTCTCTTGAAACACGGAGCAGAGCCACTTAGTGAACGCGATTGTGACAGGAGGACTGCACTCCACTATGCAGTACAAGCAAAAACTGGTGAAGATGGGATCAAATTGGCTTTTTTGCTTTTGGAAGGATGCAAAACCCCTGAAGATAAATTGCTTCTGTTATGGGCCTCTGCAGCGGGCTTAGGCACCGCTGACCGCAATGTAACCGAAGATGACGATCTACACGATTTCCTCCTATATGAAAAATATAAAATTACAAAAGCACTGGGTACTAGCAATTTGTTGCAAACGGCTGCTTCAGTGGGTGATATAGAAATGACCAAAGAACTGATCACCAGAGGGTATCAAATCGGGGACATTGATGATCCAAAATGGACAAATGGTTTAGAAGCATCAAAAAAAGAGAATGCAGCTAGAGGTAATTTTTAAAAGCGCATACAATGCTTTATCTATTATATGCAAGTTACAAGTGCCTTTTGCTTTAAGGTTGTTGGATTGTTGTTTGTTTGTAGTTTCAAGACAACTTGTGCAGATTGCAGAACAGGGAAACGACCAACCAACTATATCAGACAATCTTGGTAAATAATAATCAGCTCCTCTTTAACTGAGAAAGCTATAGATCATATATTTTTCTCACAGTATAAAATTGGTGTTCATGAAGGTATCTAAAATACAACAGATTTATCAATACAATTTGGAGAGCACATTCCAAAAATCTGTACATCTGTACAATGGGATTCTCAACTGAATCCAACTAACCACCTCATAATGTTCATTCAAATCAGTTTCTTTAAATTTCAATCTTTCTTATGTTAAAATGAGCAGGGAGAATCGACTATGCGCAAGGGCTTGTCGCATTATTTTTAAATCCGTACATAAAACCACCCATTGCTGTGGGAATTTCCGGATCATGGGGGATGGGAAAAACTAGCTTAATGTTCAAGGTATTGTTTACTTTAAGGCTTTGACAAACAGTTTTTGTATTTATATATCACTTAAATTTAATATTCTATTTGGTTCTTAACAATTCAGACAGAGAGCATTCTCCTAAAAACAGCAGCTCAAATGGCATTATTGCCATCCTCAAAATTACCAGCTACAGCTTTGGAATTGCCTGATATCAAAACCTTTGAATTATCTAAGAAGGGAAAACAGAAATATGGAGAAATCAAAAGATACGTGGATTATAAAGTATTCCAAAAGGGAGAAATCGAAAAACCTATTGACCATGTATCCGTAGGTAATAGAAGCCTAATTTCCACCATTTTGGATAGAGTTCTAAGCTGGCTAAAGAAAAGAAGAACAAAGGAAACCAGAAAAGAGGTAAATTTTTGAACGCCATGATAAGGAGACTCGCTCCACTACGATGCATACAAAAAAACAAAAATCTTCAAAGCTAATATTGTGCGTAATGTTTGTTTAATAGACCGAACAGGCCGACGAAGACTCTCTATCGAACTTCCTAAAAGATTATAGGGCTGAATATCGGAAGATTTTTAAATTGCTTGCTGCAATGGACAGCAGCGACATGGTAAGAGTGCTCTAGCTTGGAATTAATGTATTATATTTTTCACCAACTTTACACTTAAAACACTCTGTCCACTGATTTATGGTTCAAATTCAAAACGTTGGTTCTTTATTACTTTAGGATGATGAAAATTAAGATTAATTATTAATTATTTGGTGCTTATAATTTTAATTTTTCATCTTATATGAAAAAAATTTATTTAGAGAAACTAATAAGATTTTATCTTTTATAATTCGACTTTGTATTAGATGACATGTAGATCATCATTATTCTGCTATATGTTGCATATTCCTTCAATTACAAGAGGAAAATAAGATTCAAACATGATAAATCACCTTAAAGATTTTGCGACAAGGTAAAAGAGTGGACATAATTTTGAAGTAAAGGGTAGTTTTTTTTAACCGTAGTTATTGTTGGAATATTAACCCTAACTGCTGTCGTCCCCGCCAACCGTCCCCTGCTATATCGCAATCAATAAATTAGTCATTGCGATACCGCGGGAGTCTTCGGTAATGTTTTTGTTTTATATCAACCGCCTGCCGTACCTCCAGCCAATGCCCGCTATATCGCAATCAATAAAATATTCATCGCGATATCACGGGAGACTCCGTAGAAGTTTGTTTTATTTTTAACCGCCAGGTGTTTACCGCTGTTTACCGGGCCGTCAACTAACCGCTGCCCGCAATATCGCAATCAAGATTTTAACCATCGCGATACCGCGGGGAACTATGGAGAAAGCCGCCACCGCCAAAGGAAATATCGGGATGCGAAAGAATTAATATTTAAGTTTGAATATTATGTAACGGACATTGTATTAAATGCATTTTGACGGGGGAAAAATTAGTTAGGTGAATTTGAAAAATTGTATTCGTTTCCTCTCATCCGTGAATTTTTTCACGTGACTTTTTACCTGCAGCATATAATTATGTAATTGTAATTTATTTTTAACAAGAACTGAAACAAGTGAATGAGAAGGAGAAGAATGTGAGCAAACAGAGAATTACGAGCAGTAGCTCTGTGTGTTGTGGAAATAATATTTTATGTTTTATTTATTTTACTGTGTGTGAAAAATTCCTCCTCTGCCTCTCTGGCCTTCACGTGGTATCAGAGCAAGTTCGAGTATCAGAGCAAGTTTGATTATCAGAGTCAATTTGATCAAAGCAGATTATCTGGGTAAATTTCAAAAAATGGCAGCAAGCACAAGCTTGACAAACCCACAAATTCCACAGTTTAATGGGAAGAATTATGAGTATTGGTCAATCACCATGAAAGCACTATTTAGCTCACAAGATATATGGGATTTAGTAGAGAATGGATTTCCAGAGCCAGCAGATGCAGTAGCATACAATGCTTTAACACAAGCAGAGAAAGACTTATTAAAAGACACAAGGAAGAAAGATTCAAAGGCTTTATTTTATCTGTTTCAAGCTGTACATGAGAGCATTTTTCCAAGGATTTCAGCAGCAACAAAGTCCAAACAAGCATGGGACATACTTCAAACAGCCTATCAAGGCATGGCAAAAGTTAAAACAGCAAAGCTACAAATGCTGAGAAGAGATTTTGAAATAATATGTATGAAGGACAATGAATCTGTAGATTCATTCTACACCCAAGTCATTGGGGTGGTTAATCAAATTAGGTCTCATGGAGAGAATCTAGAAGATACTAGAGTTGTTGAAAAGATTTTAAGGAGTTTGCCCACAAAATTTCTACCGGTTGTAGTTGCTATAGAGGAGACAAAGGATCTCTCACAGTTCTCAGTTGATGAGCTGTATGCATCTCTAATTTCTCATGAACAAAGGCTGAAAAGGTCAGCAGATACATCACTGGAGCATGCTTTCAAAACTCAGGCTTCAGTCAGTCAAGGAAGAGGCAGAGGTAGATCAAGAGGAAGAGGAAGAAACTCTTACAGAGGTGAAAGATACAGTTTATCAAGCTCAAATGGAAGAGGCAGCAATCAAGGCTCAAGCCAAAACCCAACACAGAATCAGTCACAAAATCAAAGGTATGATAAATCTCAAGTCCAATGTCACTACTGTAAAAAATATGGGCATTATATGAATGAGTGTAGAAAGAAGCAGTATGATAATAATAGACAAAATGCAAATTTTTCAAGAGAAGGTCAAAATCAAGATTCAGATAAGAGAACAATGTTTTTAGCTTGTAATGTTGCTCAAGCAAATGAAAAAGATGTATGGTTTTTAGATTCAGGCTGTAGCAATCATATGACAGGGAATCTAGAAATATTTTCAAGTTTAAATGAGAATGTAAACTCTGATGTTACATTGGGTAATGACAACAAGGTGTCAGTCAAAGGAAAAGGAGATGTCAATATTCTAACTAAACAGGGGGAGAAAAAGTATATTTCAGATGTGTATTTTGTGCCTGGTCTGAAACATAACTTAATGAGTGTAGGGCAACTGGTTCAAAAAGGGTATAGAGTAACCTTCAAGAATGGTCTGTGCACAATTTTAGACAAATACCCAAGCAACCAGCTTATTGCAAAAGTCAGAATGACAAACAACAGAATGTTTCCCTTAAAGATAAGGCCAGATTTGAATATAAATTATGCTCAAGCACAAACTTAATGAATTCACAAATGGGTAGAGAAGAAACTACAGCAGTAGTGCAGACAATCTTTCAAGCTGAGATAAAAGATGAAAACTGGTTATGGCACCTGAGATTTGGTCATCTCAACTTTGGAGGTTTAAATTTACTTCATAGGAAAGGCATGGTCAAGGGACTACCTTTAATAGAAAAACCAGAAAGGGTATGTGAAGGGTGCATTTTAGGAAAACAACATAGAGAATCATTTCCTGCAGGAAAGTCAACTAGAGCAAAAGCCCCTTTGGAAATTATACATTCAGATTTGTGTGGACCTATGCAAACACCTTCAATAGGTGGTAGTTTTTATTTTCTGACATTCATTGATGATTATTCAAGAAAAACATGGGTTTATTTTCTAAAGCAGAAAAATGAAGTGTTTGATCTGTTTCGTCAGTTCAAGAATTTGGTTGAAAAACAGAGTGGTTATTATATTAAAGTGTTGAGAACAGATAGAGGTGGTGAATATATTTCAAGAGAATTTTTAATTTTTGCAAAGATCATGGAATTCACAAGCAATTCACAACTAGATACACACCTCAACAAAATGGAGTAGCTGAAAGGAAAAACAGAACAATCATGGAAATGGCTAGAAGCATGTTGAAAGCCAAACATTTGTCAAATGAATATTGGGCAGAAGCAATTTCTTGTGCAGCCTATATAATGAATAGGTGTCCAACAAAAAGTGTCATGAATATAGTACCTGAAGAAGCATGGATAGGAAGAAAACATAGTGTTACTCACATGAGAGTATTTGGATGTGTAGCATATGCACATGTGCCTGATGAATTGAGAAGGAAGCTAGATAACAAAGGAGAAAAATGTATATTTGTTGGATATAGTGAAGAATCCAAAGCTTATAAGCTCTATAATCCAACAACAAAGAAAGTTATAATCAGCAGAGATGTACAATTTGTAGAAGATGAAGCATGGGATGGAAGTATAGAGAAGACAGTCAATATTTCAGCTAGTATACCTCAAGAGGAGAATGAAGTTCCAGCATCAACAAATATTCCAGCTATTGTGACTCCTCCCACTCCCATTCAAGCTCAGCAAAGTGGTCCACAAGTGACACCAGCATCGACTATAAGAACAGCCTCAATCATTCAAGGAAGCAGTCCAACAAGAGGACAACAAACACCATCTACAGCAGGACCATCGGGTCCACATTCCACAAGTTCAAGTGATATGTCAAATCCTACTTTGGCAAGTCTGAGAAGACAGAAAATCAGAAGCATAAGAGATATATATGAGCAAAATGAAGGTGAGAATAATTCAGATCAGATTTCTCTTTGTGCATTTTATTCTCAAATAGAAGATCCAGTTCATTTTGAAGATGCAGTCAAACATGATAAATGGGTAAGTGCTATGGATGAAGAAATTGAAGCAATTGAGAAGAATCAGACATGGGAACTAGTCAGTCTTCCAAAAGACAAAGATGTAATTGGAGTGAAATGGATTTATAAAACCAAATTGAATGAAAAAGATGAAGTTCAGAAGCTTAAAGCAAGATTGGTTGTAAAGGGCTATTCACAACAACCGGAATTGATTACAATGAGACATTTGCACCTGTAGCACGATTGGATACTATAAGAATGATTTTAGCATTAGCAGCTCAGAATAAGTGGTCTGTATCTCAAATGGATGTAAAGTCAGCTTTTTTAAATGGTTATTTAGAAGAAGAAGTTTATGTGGATCAGCCACCTGGATATGAAATTCTGGGTCAAGAAGACAAAGTTTACAAATTGAAAAAGGCACTGTATGGATTGAAGCAAGCCCCAAGAGCTTGGTATAGCAGAATAGATAGTTATCTTTTGTTGAATGGATTTAATAGATGTAGCAGTGAGCCCACACTGTATACAAAAATGAATGAAGAAGGTGAAATACTTATAGTATGCTTATATGTAGATGATTTAATTTTCACTGGCAATTTGTCAATTGATCTGTTCAAGGCAGACATGAAGAAAGAATTTGAAATGACAGACTTAGGTCTGATGAAGTATTTTTTAGGCATTGAAGTGAATCAAAATGAAAGTGGTATTTTTATTTCACAGTCAAAATATGCAAATGACATTTTGAAGAGGTTTAATATGATGAAGTGCAAACCAGCACCAACACCTACAGTGACAGGTCTGAAACTAAGCAAGGATGATAGAGGGTCTAATGTTGATCCAACTTTGTTTAAGAGGCTTGTTGGAAGTCTCATGTATCTCACAGCCACAAGGCCAGATATTATGTATGGAGTAAGTTTGATTTCAAGGTTTATGGAAACACCAAAAGACACCCATTGGAAAGCAGGGAAAAGAATTTTAAGGTATGTAAGTGGAACAAGAAATTTTGGCATCAAGTATTCAAGTTCAGGAGTTCAAACTCATAGGATACACAGACAGTGACTGTGCTGGTAGCATTGATGACAGAAAAAGCACATCTGGTTATGTATTTAATTTTGGGACTGGAGTTGTCTCATGGTCTTCAAAGAAGCAGCCAATAGTTTGTCTTTCATCAGCCGAAGCAGAGTATGTGGCAGCCACAAGTGCAGCATGTCAAGCAGTCTTTGGATGAGAAGAATTTTGAAAGAATTGCAAAATGAACAAATGGAGGCAACAAAAATTTACTGTGATAACAATTCAGCCATTGCTCTTTCGAAGAATCCAGTCTTTCATAAGAGAAGCAAGCACATTGATACCAGGTATCATTTTATCAGAGAATTAATTAACAATGGTGATATATTTTTAGATTTTGCAGATCAGAAGAACAAAGTGCAGATATTTTTACAAAGCCGCTGGGAAGAGATAATTTTATTTTTCAAAGGAACAGATTGGGCATGGTGGACAGCGCAGTTATGCTTAAGGGGGAGTGTTGGAATATTAACCCTAACTGCCGCCGTCCCCGCCAAATGCCCGCTATATCGCAATCAATAAATTAGTCATTGCGATATGCGGGAGTCTTCGGTAATGTTTTTGTTTTATATCAACCGCCTGCCGTACCTCCAGCCAATGCCCGCTATATCGCAATCAATAAAATATTCATCGCGATATCACGGGAGACTCCGTAGAAGTTTGTTTTATTTTTAACCAGGTGTTTACCGCAGTTTACCGGGCCGTCAACTAACCGCTGCCCGCAATATCGCAATCAAGATTTTAACCATCGCGATACCGCGGGGAACTATGGAGAAAGCCGCCACCGCCAAAGGAAATATCGGGATGCGAAAGAATTAATATTTAAGTTTGAATATTATGTAACGGACATTGTATTAAATGCATTTTGACGGGGGAAAAATTAGTTAGGTGAATTTGAAAAATTGTATTCGTTTCCTCTCATCCGTGAATTTTTTCACGTGACTTTTTACCTGCAGCATATAATTATGTAATTGTAATTTATTTTTAACAAGAACTGAAACAAGTGAATGAGAAGGAGAAGAATGTGAGCAAACAGAGAATTACGAGCAGTAGCTCTGTGTGTTATGGAAATAATATTTTATGTTTTATTTATTTTACTGTGTGTGAAAAATTCCTCCTCTGCCTCTCTGGCCTTCAGTTATTCACTTCATTTATCTCTTATCTTCGTCTTAGAAGTTCACGGCAAATATTTAACAGTCAAAGTTAAGTGACCAATGATGAATATCTCATTTGCAGTTCAAAACAAGACCAAGTAAAAGTGAAGAAGATCAAAGTTCGCCCTCAAAGACCATATGGGGCATGGTGACTCTGTGAATCTTATTAAGAATCTTCAAACGACTCTATCATTATTCTCTCTTATTTTCATTTAAGCAGCTCACATCAAATGTTCGATACTTATCATTCTTACTTTTATTTTCAGTTCACAAAAATAAGTAAAAATGCAGAGCATCAATCCTCGGATTTGAAGACTATGCCGGAAAGGGTAAGAGTTTGTACCGAATACGAACTATTCTAGTACTCTGTTTGGTGCCAATTTTTTTCATTTTTCTCCTATTTTCATTTGAGCAGTTCTCAAGAGATGTTCAACGGTCAAAAGTAGATTATCCACGAGAAGAAAACATCCCAGCTATTTTAACCGTCCAATATAACGCATGGAAATATAGAAATGAAACAGAAGCATTGGCGGGAATGGCAGTTGAAATCACAAAAGAGTTGGAGGGAACAATGACCCAGGCTCAATGGCTTAGCACTTGTTGTAGAAACACATGGGAAAAAAGAAAATACAATATATGCATTGAAATTATTTATCCATGCGTACTTGCAATAGTGTTGGCATGTACATTTACTTGGATTGTATGGATAATGATGAATAGATACAAGCTGAAGGATTGGGCAAAAGCAAAATATGCATGTCTCCCAGCAGCTATACTCATTATAGGATGGGCAGTGACAAAGTCCATAATGGGCATTTTGAAACCAGTTAGTACTCAGCTTATGAATTATATATCATTCCCAGATCATACAGATAAATTGGGTTATCAAGAAAGGGTGATATCTGATATCACATTTTTGAAAGGCGAAATAGGTAAAGAGCCGTATATGGTTTTCAATTTCTGTTCCTGGGTGCTCTCTGCTATATCTGCACTATGGCTCTTCATTACAGAATGGTGGGTCACCTCATTCTTCTTCCATCCTAAATTCTTTGGACAGACCATGGCGATTCCAAACTTAGCCCCTGCATCCGGAAGCAACCTGCGAATAATTGTTTTTATTGATGATCTTGATCGCTGTTAAGAGTCTGTGATTTTGCAGGTACAAACACAGTAATTTGCCTATGATTTCTTTTTTAATAGGAATATTTAGTGTAATGTATTAACCAGTTAAAACAGTCTTTTTGTCCGACTGCAAATTTCTAATACAGCTTTATATTTGGTACAGGTTCTAGCAGCCATCAATCTAGTATTGGCAGTGTGTGAAATAAACGTAGTGTTGGGAATTGATAAAGGACTAATAGAAAGGGCTGTAATTAAAAAATATGGAGACATGAAAAACAATAGGTCATTCAATGATCACCAGGAACTAGCGGACAAGTATCTCCAAAAAATAATCCAGCTTCCGCTCGATCTCGCCGATCCTAGCGACGAGCAATCCAAAATGTTTTTAAAAGGACATTTGGGAGTTTTCCAAACGCCAAGTAAGGATTGTGAGTCAGAAATAAAAGCCGACCCACACATGACCAAAGCAACAAGCCAGAAAACATCTATGCTAGGTATGAATTTGCAAGATTTCATAAAAGAGGAAGAATTGTTCACTTTCTTATGCCTATCTGTGATATATTACTAAATCGGAACATACGCGATGGAAAAAAATTGTTAGTTACAGATGCTAGGAAGCCAAGAGAATCAACGCTAGGGAATCTTACAAGAAGAGAAGCTGTGTTAGAAATCAATCCAGACACACAAGATGATATTATAGATGTGCAGTCTACAATAGAAATTGGTAAGGATTAAAGTACATTTGCTTTATTTGAGGTACTATTTAATAATTTTATGACTTAATCCACGAAATGATTCCATGGCCCACAAACGCCAAGTTTAAATACATAAGCCCAAAGTATGGAAGAGCCAAGTCAATTTCAAGGAAATAGAAAATAATAACTATAGTTTAGTCTCTTTTATTTAAGATTTTGTAGTATGAACATTAATATTTGAAAGATAATATCTTGATCATGGATTAACGTTGCAAAATAAACTTACCTACCGTTCAAATGTAGAACCGAAAGCAACCAGATGTAAAGCTGAGACAAGCCTATCTGGTCGAAAAAGAAGAGAAGATCCTCCAGGAGCAGATATTCCAGTAATTCGGCAGGCTGAAAATATAAAAGGTAGTTGGCAAACCACCTTACTCCTAATTTTATTCTTTATACTTTCTAAAGATTATGTTCTCCAATAACGACTATACTGTTCAAATATTTTACGCTTTTATGCAGATAGTGGAAATTCTTGGTCATGGATTCCGATAAGAGAGATGTTATTTGCCAGATATAGCCAAGGAGAACAGGATGCATTTTGTTGCTTTCAAAAGATGGCAACAAAAAGTAGAAAACTTCCTCGAGAGTGGAAACGCCTTATCACCTATCATAGATTGGTGTGGAATATTCTTTATCTAACAAGAGAAGCTAAGGATTTGGCTGGCTGGCAGGTACAGTTAATCTCATGGATATTTATATGCTGGGAGTGGCAGGATAACATGAATTTTGTTATTGAGGTATGTAGGCTTGTGTTGTTCACTATTTTGTTTGCCAGTTTGGAACTATACGTGAAAATAATTGGACGCTAACAAAATTTAAACTTCTTTATTTCTTGTAATCTTTCTGCAGAACTGGAACAACATTTGTGTTCTAAAAACCTCAGAACCCGAAGGGCCTTCACTTCAAATGATTGTAAACCATTTTATAGAACATGAGACGAAAAAGAATGATAAAGAAGAAAAGAAAGAGTCCATTCTTCCAGATAGTGTTCCTAAGAATAAAAATATTGAGAGTCAAAGCAGTAATAGAGAAAAAAAAAAATCAGAAAATTCTCTTACAGATAATATGGTGAGAGAAAATGTGGCTTCTCCTCTGTTTCAAGGAAAGACGAAAAAGAAAGAGGAGGAGGAGGTGGCGCCGATGGTGGTAAGAGAAACATTGGGCAACGTTGTGAAAGAACCTCATGCAGATGTATTGGACACAACTTTAAGAAAGGAAATTGATGACTTGAAAAAAGAAATGGAAGATCTAAAAGACCTGGTTATGAAACAATACAGTGGGAAGAATGAAGATGAGGACCAAAATAGAATGAAGCTACTGAATGGCATGAAGGAAGAACTGAAGGATCTCAAGGAACAAACAGTGAAACAATATAAAAGGAAGAAGGACAAGAGGGACGAGGAAAAGAGAATGAAGATACAAAATTGGAAGAGATTGAGATCAGCATTGAGCATATACAATGTTTCAATGGATGGCATTCTGGCTTTTCAAAGGTTTAGATTTTACTGCACAGCTAGGCATCTGTCGTGGCCTTTGCTTGAACAAGAGAACGAAGAACCTTGACAATTGTGAAAAATGATAGCTAGGTTTTCCTCTGTGCAGAGTATATACATGTGTGTGTTCTAAAAGCTTCGCGTCTTGCTTTAAGCGGGTGGCTTTTGTAGTGGTGTGAATGTTCTAGAAACAATAAACTTAAAATTTGTGTTTGAGACATCAAAAATAGGCTTTGCATTAAGATGTTTTTCTTTTATTCTTAGCTTCTTTAAAGTTAAGCGCGACTTCAATGCTGCTTCTTATGAGATGGATATTAAGTGTGTGTCTCATAAATGCAGGGGAAGTTTCAATTAATGATTGTTACAGAAAATGAGTTTTTTAATAGCTAAACTGTCATGGTTATATATATCTTTAGTTGATATGGGAAAATAGCAATCCCTAGGGTTAGTCTTACAACACCATGCATGCTAATAACCAAACAATCAACTTAGACTTCTATGAATAGTTGATGGAATGGATTAACCAGAACAAATATGATTTATCTCTGCAATCAATGAATGGAGACTTTTTGAGAAAGGTGCTTGATGGTGCTTGATATTATAATGTTTGACTTTAGGAAATGTGATTTTTATTTTTGGTCTAATTAAGCCTTTTGATGTCATGCTTGCTTTGTACTCTATGAAAAGAGCAATTTTGTGGGTCAATGCTAAATCGCAACCATGAGTTTAGTCCAGCATCCATGAACTCAACTCAATACTTAGCCCAAGTTTTTCTTATATGTTTTCTTGATCCACATTATTGTGCTTTACTCTTCCTATCAAGTTTGGGATTGGTAGTATTGGGAAATATTTTGGCTAGGTGAGTATGAAAGTAAAGTTGCAAGAGTAGTATTTATGTCTTAATAGAAAATAATATTGAAGAAAACAAGATTAAGAATATAAATTATTTCCTTCTCTTAAACACCAAATCTAAATATGTCACTATTAACTATTTCTTTAGTGCTTTGTGTTCCATGTAGTTAATTAAAAAGACAATTAAAGAAAAATATAAAATTGTACTTAAGATCTAAGAACCATGCCTTAGATCTTCCATGAATAGATCTACAAGACCTCATATTGAGTCGTCGATAAAAAAGAACACACATGCACTAAAAGATGAAAATATATTTATGCCCTTTCACACAAATCTCTCTAACCTTCTATATAGTGTAAATTAAAATTCAGAAAAAATATTCTTTGAATATACTTTAGCTTGATTTTCTCAAGATGAAGTAAGAGCTATTAAACAAAACCATACAAATGGGCATGGTGTCCAACATACATATCTCTTTAGAGATAAGGTATTGGCTTACATGGAATTTAAAGAGTTAAAAATAAAACTATGCATATTGGCAAGAGGAAAAAACTATCAAAAAGTAGATATAAAAATGTATAATAATGATTTAATATGTAGTGGGAGAATTGGTGGAAAATAAAAAATTTATTTTGAAAATAAACATATATGCAAATCAATATGTGAGAACTAGACATTCACTTAGAATCTCATACAAATACATTCCAATATTTAATTTTTTAATAATTATTCATGCTTTAATATTCCATCACTAAACCATATCCAATATAATCTCTATAAGGCCTAGTTAACCAATATTACACCAAAGCTAGAAAATGTATCTTCTAAAACAAATATAACACATTTACCCCTTGAAATATTTTATACATTTATGGAGGCACATGATTCATGAAGAGGCTTCAACATTAAAACACCTTCCCTAAATTTACAGTGTATAAAATGTTAGAACATAATGTTATTAGGGATCATATACCCTTATTAAATTTATATATTGTTCTCATATAAGGTATAAAACCTTATATATTATACGCTTTATTAAGAATGTCCAATTTAAAATAATTATAGTCTAATAACTATTATATTATTAAGTAGCAATCACACCTTAGGATGCAATAGGTGTGCCGAAGACATTAAAGTTATATATTACATCATCATCTTTGGCTGGAGTTCCTGAAAGGAACATAACTTTTGGAATTTCCAACATGTCTTCAGAAAAGAATCTTGGAATTTTCAAATTTTCCAGTTTGCTTTGGCACATTAGTAGATGTAGCCCTTCTTGTTGAAGTATATAAATAATTTATAATGATAATGATAATAATGTAAGTCTTTTATTTAAGAAGTTGAGATGTTTGCAGTCTAAGTTGGGGAAACTGTGAGAGGTAGAAGTAAAACTGTAAAAGTAATTTTTATATTTTAATGAGAGGGAGAGAATTGCATGTATGAATTTTTCTATACATTTCATATTATAATTGAATTGGGTATAGTTTTTTTTTAGTGGTAGTAAGGTAGTCAAGTTCATATATTGTTAATTGAGTTGGGAAAAGTTGTCAAAGTCTTGAGAAGAATAGTTGAAGGAGGAAAAAAGGTTAAAATAAGTATCATGTTGAGAAAATAGCTCAAAAAATATCAAAGAGACTTTCATTGGTCAATTTAGTCAAATTGATAAAAGAAATCATATAACCTTTGTATCAATTTGACTATAATAGTCAATGAAACCCTCTTTCTATTGCTTGAAACATGTAAAAGAATGCATCATTCTTCAACAATGTAAAAGATGCACCATTCCTCAACAATAGAAAATAATGCACCTTTCTTCAACTAATACACCCTTCCTTGACAATATACATGTTTAAATCTTATATTTCCTATACTCTTCTTACAACTGAACCTACAAGTTGCCTGCTCTCATATCCCTAGACAATAGGAGCTACAAAAGCTCAAAAAGAACATACACAAAAAATATAAAACACAGACTAATAACATCTTCCTTCTACCTTTCACATACTTTGACCTCACTAATCCATAAATTTGTGCAACCTAACATTTCAGCTGGATATCAGTCCTAAAATAACTTTGTGTGTCTTGATATGTAAGAAATATCTTATTTTTCCTTAAATACTAACCTATAATATTGCATCAAAACATTAGAGATAAAATAAATTCATGTTTCATGGGACCATTTCACCGCATAGCTCCAAATTTTTCTCATCAATACTTGTGGAGGAAAATATAAACCCAACCTCTTCCCCAACATTTTCCCCTCAATGGGGACAAAAAGAATTTCCTTGCAGGCTTTTAAAAGTGGGACTCATACACCAAAACAGTGTCTCACTTGACAGTGACCTAAAAAAAATCCTTTACATTTATTTAGGCTTATACAATGCTCTGTGATACTTATGGAAACAATCGAATTAAAAATAATAGGTATGCTAAAATGTAGAACTAGAGTTTGTTAAAAACCCACTAATGCAAAAAGAAAACTCTTGTTAAATGCATAATACATATAAACAACTTCCAAGCCATCCATAGGTTTTCTGCATCCACAGTAGTTTTTTCACTTGCAACTACTAGAAATAAGCAAGACAAAATAAAAATGTATACAAAGCATCAGGAATAAGTTAATAGTCCAATGAAGCGGTCCCAGAAGAATTTTTGAGCAAAATTTGACACTATTTTCAGTGAATTGATCCCTGAAATATGAAAGTCTTACCTTATTACAACAACTATTTTGGATCATGCATCTAATCTAATACTAACATTAGATAATATGAAAGAAAAACATCACTAAAGATAATATTTGGCTGTTTGAAAAGCTTCAAGGGGCACACACGTAGAAAAAATAGGGGATTAACACACTACTGTTGGTGAATAATTTCTCCAACGTGGTCAAACTTCCAGACTCTTTTGCCACCGACCTCTCACCAACCTGTAGACCATTTTCTATGCATGTGATTTTACTGTTCTGTATTCTGGAAAACTCCAAAGACCTCTATAAATAGAGGCAGATGCAAATTGGTTATTCACTTCTTGACGAGTCTAGCTCCGCAGAGTTGTATAAAACTATAGGAGGCAGCATGTAATGTTTTTGGTGTATGAAGTGAGTTGAAGCTCAGTTAGTTAGTCAATGTTATATTTTTTATTTTGTTTAATACAAATATGTTTTTGTTTTGCTCTCCCCTATTTCAACAATGGTATCAGAGCCGATGGTAGGAGCCTAGAGAGTTAGAAGAATCTGAGGGGACCTTCTGCGGTTGCTAGGAGTGTTCAAGGCTAAGAGCAGTTTTGAGAAGAAAGCGCAGAGCTGTGTTGTTTCTTGCAAGAATCTATCAGAGGAGATGCTAGTGGAGATCGCAAGAAATAAGGAAATTGTCTGTCAAGAGAAGAGACTGTTAGAGATTGAAAGGAAAGGCATCATTGTACAAAGGAGGCTCATCAAATGCTACCACAGTCTCGAAGAAGCCCGCCAAGATGGAGAAGATCGCAAAATTGGCCAGGGTGGAGATTCTTGTTTCCACATTTGGCATCACAAAGGGAGAGTTTGACCATAGAGATTTTGATAAGGCCCACAAACATAAAGAAATCACAATTTATTATAGCAGTGATAAGGAGAAGCCGCTGCCAAAGGAGATCATTGGTTTGGAACCACGCAAAATAAAAAGGATATTAAGAAGGCACACAAAGCTGACAATTTCTATAATCGAAGGAGAATTTGAGGAGGAAATCCTGTCATCATTTGTGATAGACGTCAAAAGGTAAAGGAGGTGATCCTGTCACCATTTGTGATAAATGTCAAGAGCCTACTAGGATCCCCGAGCACCAGCAGTGTGATTCTATGGGAGAGAAAATAAAAATGTTGAGCACCTAAACCAATCATGGACTGGTAACCAAATATATCAGAGCTCATGGGTAGAGCATCCCAACAGCATCATGGTATTTCCTAGGTTCGATCACTAGATCTAGAAGATTTTAGATGTCGCAGCATCAGTGAAAGAAATTGAGATTGTAATGAGAATTTGTGGTAGAAATTAGGGGCAAGTGTTGGTGAATAATTTCTCCCATGTGGTCAAACTTCCAAACTCTTCTACCATCGACCTCTCACTGAACTATAGATCATTTTCTATGCATGTGATTTTAATATTTTGTATTCTAGAAAACTCCAAAGACCTCTATAAATAGAGGTAGATGCAATGTGGTTATTCACTCCTTGATGAGTCTAGCTCCATAGAGCTATATAGAATTGTAGGAGGCAGTATGTAATGTTTCTGGTGTATGAAGTGAGCCAAAGCTCAGTTAGTTAGTCAATGTTATATGTTTTATTTTGTTTAATACAAATATGTTTATGTTCTGCTCTCCCCTATTCCAATAGTGGTATTAGAGCCGATGGTAGGAGCCTGGAGAGTGAGAAGAATCTAAGGGGGCCTTCTGTGGTTGCTAGGAGTGTTCAAGGCTAAGAGCAGTTTTGAGAAGAGAGCACAGAGCTGTGTTGTTTCTTGCAAGAATTTGTCAAAGGAGATTAGCATAGTGGAAATCGCAAGAAATAAGGAAGATGTCTGTCAAGAGAAGAAACTATTAGAGATTGAAAGGAAAGGCATCATTGTACAAAGGAGGCCTGTCAGATGCTGCCACAGTTCATGTTTTTTTAGGTCTATGCAAGGAAGGCACTACCTAGAAAAGAAGCAGCCATCGTCTTGAAGAAGCCTGCCAAGATGGAGAAGATCGCAAAATTGGCCAGGGTGGAGATTCTTGTTTCCACATTTGGCATCACAAAGGGAGCGTTTGACCGCATAGATTTTGATAAAGCCCACAGACATAAAGAAATCATAGTTTATTATAGTAGTGATAAGGAGAAGTCGCTGCCAGAGGAGATCGTTGGTTTGGAACCACGCAAAATAAAAAGGAGATTAAGAAGGCATGCGAAGTTGCCGATTTCTATAATCGAAGGAGAATTTGAGGAGGAAATCCTGTCACCATTTGTGACAGACATCAAAAGGTAAAGGAGGTGATCCTATCACCATTTGTGACAAACGTCAAGAGCCTACTAGGATCTCTGAGCACCAACAGTGTGACTCTATGGGAGGTGCTGAGAAAATACAAATGTTGAGCACCTAAACCGATCATGGACTGGTAACCAAATGTACCAGAGCTCATAGGTAGAGCATCCCAACAGCATCATGGGATTTCCTAAGTTCGATCGCTAGATCTAGAAGATTTTAGATGTCGTAGCATCAGTGAAAGAAAGTGAGATTGTAATGAGAATTTGTGGTAGAAATTAGGGGCGAGTGTTGGTGAATAATTTCTCCCACATGGTCAAACATCCAGAATCTTCTGCCACCAACCTCTCACCGAACTGCAGACCATTTTCTATGCATGTGATTTTACTTTTTTGTATTCTAGAAAACTCCAAAGACCTCTATGAATAGAGGCAGATGCAATGTGGTTATTCACTCCTTGATGAGTCCAGCTCTGTAGAGCTATATAGAACTGTAGGAGGCAGTATGTAATGTTTCTGGTGTATGAAGTGAGCCGAAGCTCAGTCAGTTAGTTAATGTTATATGTTTTATTTTGTTTAATACAAATTTGTTTATGTTTTGCTCTCCCCTGTTCCAACAACTACATCGGACCATGTCCAAAGATCCAAACCAATCAAAGATTTTACCATTCTTTGCACCTCTTCGTAATAAAATAATTATTAATTTTACATGCACTCAATTTGGAGTAATAGGATAACTGGTTTCAAACAAGATTCCGCTAGAGTGATATGGTCCAGAGATTGATCTTAGGGAGTTTATCATTTGTAGCACTTTTGCAACTAGGACTACACCCACTTCTTGAGTTACCCACAAAAAATTGCAAATAGAATGACAAATCCACAACCTTCTGTCCAAAAAATTTAAAGGAATTTAGCCTAAAGTGTGCCACATTAATTGGAAAATTGTAAGGAATTTTGTTTGAAAATTTGACTATGAAGAAACATGACCAGACAAGAATCAGTACAAAAGTGGGTATTTCGAATCTTGATGAGTCTGCCCTTGCTAGCACAGTTATAGTCACAGATCGATTAGCCAAATCCTAGACGTCTTCTCAAGTGCTCACAATTAATTTATTAAATTTTAAAGATCACATACTTCTATCCCAAAATTTAATAGATTTTCACTTCAAACATATTTCAAATCTTTTTGATACAGAAGAAACACGATATGAAATGATCTAAGTAGTGAAATGATCTGAGTGGTGTCGTACTGTGTCGTACTGTTTGAATGACCAAACATTTAGCCATAGATTTATTATCGTATACTTCTATTATAACATCTAAGAGCACAAATTAATTGCATTCTTGAAAGAAATGACTCTCAAAAAATGCATTTTAGATACTCATAACACTATTATATTGTTAGCATCTGAACCTAGGCTACAAATTCAAGAACTTGAAACTATGCTTAGGCTTGGGGCTTTTTAAACAACCTCAATACCATTATGCTGCTCTTCATTGTTTTGATGAAAGAATGTGGGAAAGAAGCAAAAATTCACACTCAGCTGGAAGATTTGAATTACTTTCAACCATAGTAATTATTTTATCTAAGAGATTCTCTCAAAATCAAATACCTAAAACGTATTTAAAGAACTCAAACACTACTTTGCACATCTTTGAGCCTAAAATGCAAGTTTAAGAATTTTCACATGCACTTTAGATTTAGGCCTTGTTTAACAAGCTTGTACATGCATAATCATGTCTTTACCTCTATCATCCTTGTTTGAAGTTTTCTAGGTTGAAGTGTTGGACAAGAAGAAAAAGTAAAACTCATGTACTCGGATTGAAAATTCAATAAATAAACATGTATCTTGCATCCAAATCTTAAGGAAACTATCTCTAGCTTGATCCTGAATTTTGTCTCAGAAATTTTCTAAGAGCACTGAAATAGCCATTATGAATACTCTGGTGTTATAGTGAAAACAGACCTGTGCTTGAATAAGGGAGAAATTCTCACTTGATTTTTCTATTTTTCCCTTTCCTAGGCAAAACAAAAAACTTGTAACTTTCTATCTCAAGCCACATAAAATACATTATGTTGAGAACATATATAATTGCCCTGATTTATTACAGTAAATTGTGATTAATCAAGACATATCAAGTTATGGTTCTAGTAGTTCATGAGTAAACAAGAACAAATTTTGTCTATATATATACAAATGTTTGCAATGGTCTAATATGTAAATGGCTTTAAATGGGTGGTGCTTATATGTAGCAATCAACCCATGAAAACTAAAAAGGAAAATTGAAAAAAATACACTGCAATAAAATATCAAGTATTGAAAAAATTGTTATGCTGAGAACATATCTAACTGCCCAAATTTATTACTGTAAATTGTGATTAATCAAGACAAATCAAGTTATGTCTCTAGATGTAAGAGACTCCGACGTCATTAGTAAACAAGATCAACATATATATATGTCATTGAAATGGCTACATTGATCCAAGATGTAAATGACTTTAGATGCATGATGCTTGTATGTTTTTAGCAGTGGGAAAAAAAAGACCATAGATTTGGCAATAAGTTTAAAAATAGTAGCTAACTTTCACAACATCAATTAAAAAACTTCCCAGTTTTCATAAAATCTTTACATAAATTTTATATAAAAAATTGACCAAAGATTAAAGATAAAAATTGTGGATGGAATTTAAAAATATTTTCCAATTTTCTTCAGATTCTTCACTTGCTCTGTTAGAAAATTTACATACGCTTAATTATGTGACCTTTATAAATGCAATTTCTAGTATAACAACAAATAATTTTGCATGCTTTAAATTTTAACGATCCAAATTAGGCATTAGATAAATTTTGGAAAATAACAAATTGGATGTGATAAAGAATTTATAGTGACCTGATCATGTAACCTCATTTAAATGCTACTTCTATTATAAGAGAATGACCCAGGTTCAATGATCGACACACTACAATTAGATTTTGATCTTGAGATGTTGAGGCAAAGGTTTCAAATGCATGCCCCATTTTCCTTTACTCATCCAAGATACCGCCCTACCTTCTAGAGACACTCGCTAGAATTCCACTCTAGTTTGCAGCTCTAGTTGAAACACACCAGTGTCACAAGCAATCTGAACAACCCCAAGAATACTCCAAATTGTGGGAAGAATCAGTCCACCCTGTCAACTATAGAAGGCCCAATAGCCTCGCCTCTGCATATGTGACAAAAGGGTTACATTTATATCAATTATAGGTATGAAATATTGAATCAATAACTGTCACACAAAATTTGCTTGATAGGTAGGATAGATTGTCAAATTTAAGGAAAAAGGTCATTGATGGAAAGCTCCCTATAAATACTACATGTAGCTAATTTAAGTAAAGATAACATTAAAAATGTTGCAATGTTGATGTTTATCAGAAGGACTACCATAATAAATACTGCTCACTGTCAATTTGCCTAAAAATCAAAAGAAAAAAATGTTGCATTGCTGGCCTGTAGCTACAGGGAACATATTGAATAAGGGGTTGCCAGGTTCTCCAATTGATGTTTCATTTGTAGATATGGACATGCATGCTCATGTGCCTGCCATGTGCCCCTCCATGGCTATTTTCAAATCTCAGGAGGCCCTGGTAACTCCTAACAAACAAGGGCTGGCAAATCAGATTTATGATAATAGAAATCTTAGGCACAAGGGGGAATGCCAAGCAAGGCATAAGCATCTGTTTGAGTATGAATCAATTCCAATATCTATAGAGATAGAGGGTGTCATGGGTTTGGGATCACAGATGTGGCACAAAATATATTTCCATGCATAGGGGTGCAACTGATTTTGTCTTTGGGTCAAGAGGTGTTATGTGAGGAGGAGAATTTTTCCAAAGAAAGTTTAATAATTAAATTTAGTAATCTTTGGCCCAGCCTTGCAGACTTATCCATGGATTTCTAGGTCTCGGTGCTCTAAAATTGAAAAGATACAATTGAAATTTTTCCCAGTGCTCAAGGATTTTTAGTTTTCCATGTTTCTGTGTCAACTAATACAAGTCTAATTTTATCTAATGTTTTGTTGGTTAAGCCTTGGATCCCACTTCTATTGCAATGTCCACAAATCATCAAAGCAATTTTAAACAACATCTGGCTATTATCTCTTGACAAAATCATCAAATCATCTCTACAAAATCACTTAAACCCTAAAAATAAAAACCCAAAAACTATATAAAAAAGCATTGATTACATGTCGTAATGTTTAAGCCTATATTTTAATTTTTTTAAAACATACTCTTAAACCCTCGTTGAAACCTTTAGGCTGCAGCAACACATGAAATTGGAGAAGTGAAAAGTCAATACACTGAGGAAGTGTCTAGAGGAGCAAAAACCAATTTGCAGGGTTTGGAGGAGATGAAAATAGAAAACCTAAAAAGCTATTGCAAAATACGGATGCACCCGAAGATCATTCATCTACTTATATAGTATTGTAAAAGAAAACAAGTGAATAAGGGCTCTGACCTGTAAGAATTTCATAGATAAGCATTGCACATTCAAAACACAGAGAGATAACACCAGAGTAATGGACATAAATCCCTAAATGTAAAAAGCCTTAAATACAGGGACATTTACATGTAAAAATGAGGGTGGCAAGATTAAATGTTGAATGCAAATATTTACATTGCCACCCTCTAAACGGAACCATTTATTGCAATTTGTATCCTTTCCAAAACAGGATTGGGATCTAGAACGGGGTTGTGGCGAAAACTGGTGAATGACTAAGACTCATTTCATCATAGTCTTGCATCATCTCCCACAATCTGCACCATTTAGGATAAAAATGACTTTAAAAACTTTAGCAAGGGAATGCCTTCAGCGTAATTATTTGTGAATGGTTGTTATTTAATAGGTATTGCTAATATCCCTTGATGTATTTTCCACCCTTTCTACTATATTTTAGGAGGTTTAGTCTCATTTGAAAGTGTGAATTTAGAGGTTTATAGTGAATTATATCACTATGAACATGAGATATTATTGACCATGGGGAAGTATATAGAGGAGTTTCACCATGTTCAACCTATTTTTAATAGACTATCTTTTGTAAGTGTTTTAATAAAATGATGCTTTATGGAGTTTTTTAATATGAAAGGATTTTCCCCATGCATATCTTGTGTAATGTGTAAAATCTATCCGTGTATGATTCTCACTTTTTTTGTCTTATATTTTATTTATAATGATTAGTAAGTTAAGATCATAATTTCTAATATGGTACGAGAGTCAATTATATTGCATTCATCATTTCAATTAGTAAATTCAATTTATTTATTAATGTAGATAGGGAAAAATTAATCAGATTTACTATTGAAAACAATAAACTAACTAAACCCTATCAAGCACAATAGAGTACGAAACAACACAAAAATCACAATAAGAAGCACAAATGTAAACCGATTGATGAGCCCAAAATATGCTCATAATGTGGATATTATGATCAACTTTTAATGCCTTTACTTTTGTTATTCGTGGTTGTTTAAAACTCTTTTGAAACCTTTTATGGGGATATCCTGTAGCAAAACATTTGCATATTCCTACAGCTTATTGTGTTGGCTTGATTACATTTATTGCCCTGTTGACTCCCTAAATGACTAGTATATCGCATATAGTTTTTGAATGATGAAATAGATTTAAATGTGTGATTAATGAACAGATATTGTGTATGTGTCATATGCCTTTTATTTCGCATCTATTACCTTTTGTTTCGTAGGTTGTTGAAGAATGATCGAGTCAAGCGCAGCTGATCTTGGCCTTGCAGTAAAATCTATTTCCTACACGACTTTGAGGAAGCTCTGGAAAAGACTCTTTGTCTGAAACCGTTGGGAAATATTTTTAATGACAGTCAATCTGAAAAGACTGGAGTGCTAGATTCTCTCCAGATCGGGTTGAACGCATAAATTCATTTATGAAGTTTGTTCCTTGATTCTGAGATACACTTTACTTCTATGTCTTTCTTTGATGGGTTAGTTAGTTAGTTGCTCTCCTGATTTTAAATAAAGTACTCCTCCTGGGCAAGTGAGAAGGGAGAGAGATGATAGAGAGAGTAAGATAGAAGCATAGTAATAATAGATACCATGTAAGAGTCAGTATGATAATGAAAATTAGAGTATGTTTGAGCAGAGACAAAGTTTGTTCTTAATTTCTATATCAACGAAGCAATGTATACCATTCTATTTTCATGAATAAAGTTTGATGAAGTTCTAAGTTCAGCATCTATGTAATCAGTAGATGCTTGCTAAGGGGACCCACTTAGTAAGTATCTATAGCTAGTTAGTTAGTTGTTCTTTTATGTTGATCATTAGTTAACTTTCATCTTTGAAGTTTTCATACAAACTCAGTCTTGTATTGTTCCTGCAGCATAGGGAATCCATCCCTGTGCTTGTTCCTACAGCATAAGGCCAGTTCACAGTTTGTGTTTCAGTCATAGTTGTTATGGTTTTTGTTTTAATCAAATTATAGTTGAGTTAAAGAACCTTGCATTACTTTCCTGTAGCATAGATAGAATTCTTTTCCAGTATTTATTTCTGCTGAGTTTTGACTGAAACTAGTTCTTAGTGCATATATTTTTCCACACCATTTAAAGTATACGTCCCCTAGTTTGACAAGTAAATGAATGTCCATAGAGAGATATTAGTCACCTGTCAGAATGTCCAATTCCTAGGAAAGGTTTTACTGTGATTTTCATATCCTTTTATGGGCATGACCATTTTTGGCGTCATTGTTGGGGATGGCATCTAGCTAAGAATTTTTCAGAGGTCATTTTTAGCATTAGTTTAGTTTGTTAGTCAAAAATTTTCAAAATCTTTCAAATCACCATTCACCGTATTGCATGCATAGAAGAAGAAGAGATGCACTAGGAAGGTTCCTCCCTGAAAACCTATTTGTTGAACTACCATTCAACCCAACTAACAATGAACCTGAGGAAAATCCATTTGCTTTGTTATTCCAGCAACCAAACATGGAAAATAACCCACCTAATCCACCCCTAGCATTTGAGTTTCCCATTGTTCCCCAGAGAGATACTGATAATCTTAAAAACATTCCCTCTTCCTTGCTTCCAAAGTTTTATGGCCTGGTCACAGAGGACCCTGAAACTTTTCTATTTGAGTTTGATATCCTGTGTCACAGTTATGACTACAACACAAACACTCATAAACTGAAGTTATTCCCTTCCACCCTGAAGGAGGGAGCTCTCAGATGGTTCATGAGTCTGGGAAGAGGCATTGTAGATAGTTGGGTAGCCATGCAGACAAAATTCCTTGAAAAGTATAAGGAGTATTGTAAGAGTGCCAGCAAAGGTGATGACATATTCTGAATTCAGCAGGAGGATGAAAGTTTGGAAGATTATATTTCCAGATTTTTGTTTTCACTAAAAAGAAACTCAAACCATACTCTCAACGAGGACTCTCAAAAACTACTCTTTCTAAGGGGAATCAGTGATGCCTGTATAGACGCCCTGGACCTGATGGGAGGAGGTGATATAACCTAACTACCTTGGGATGATATAAATAAAATATGTCTTAACTACTCTCGAGCAATAGTTAAGAAAGGTCGAGGTCATCATGCTATAGTGGGGAAGTCTTCTTCTGGTAGAGTTTCCTAGATGGAGATAACAAATTTGTTGTCTAACTTCAAGTAGGACATCATCAATAATATGGCTACACAACTGGACACTATGCAAGCTCACAAGAAACATGAGGAAGCTAAGGCTGTTTTGGCTGAGTTCTGTCCATACTGCACACAGAAGAGGCATGACTGCAGATGCAAGATGGTGGCTAATTTGGAAGCTAAGCAACTACCTACTGACTTCAAGCCAGTAGAAGCTGATGATGATCAAGTGTTCTTTGTTGCACAAAGGAGACCATGGGCCCAAAGACAAGGTATGCCTCAAGATCCTTTAACTTTTGGTAATCCTTATTCTAACTATAATAACCAATGGCAACATGCATATGGACCACCACCACCCAGGAATCCATTTCAACCAAGTTGGCCTAATTATCAGACCCCGCAATGGCAATCTCCTCAAGGAGGTTGGCAGCAGCCACAAGGACAAGGACCCCGTCTTCAGGAAATTGGTAGCAAAATCCTCAATGGAGAGGTCCTCAGCAATGGCAAAACTAGTCCTCTAGATTCCTACAACTTCCACAGCCACAACCACAAGTACTCATGCCACCTCCTGCAGCAACTGCCACGAATACTGGCCCACCAAAACAAACGCCTATGCTTGCCCAGCCTTTGCCAAATCCCCATAATAAGCAACAGCAGTAGACACATCAGCCTACGTATCTTGCCAAAGCAAACCAATATCAAGCTTATGCCTTAAATGTTAATGATATCCAATTGAGGTCTGGAACTACTCTACCTGCTCCAAAACTGCCTCTAGTTACTAAAATACGAGATTCTCCCCTTAAAGAATCTACTACACCTGTTGTTCCTACTGAGCATATATCTATACCTGATATGGTTTCTAAGGAGCCTATTTTACAAAGTCAAGACAACCCACCTTTTCCTCAGAGGTTGCAAAGTACTGCATTTAAATCCATGGAAGAACCCACTTTTGATATTCTAGATCAGCTCAAAAATGTACAAATTCAAATCCCCTTATTTCAGGCTATTAAAGATGTTCCTATTTTTGGAAAAGCTATTAAAGAGACCCGTTTAAAGAAAGTCTGGATGAAAGAAAAAGGATCTTCAAATAATTCATGTCTTAGGGAAATTGGCTGATATAATGTTAGGAAATGTAGTCATCCCAAAGTATATTGACCCTAGAAGTCTTGTAGTGCAGATACATATAAATGGCCAAATTGTAAAAAATGTTTTGATTGACTTAGGCATTGCCATTAATGTTATAACAAAGAATACTATGGACTTCTTGAACATTTCAAATATTAGGTCTCACCCGCAGTTCTGTAGCTTGCAGATAGCTCCACAGTTAAACCTGATGGGATGGTGGAAGATGTAATTGTCACTCTTGAATCTTGGGAGTATCCTGCTGATTTCATAATATTATCAGTTAAGGAAACTTTAGGAGGGTATCCAGTTATCCTCGGTAGACCATGGTTAGCCACTGCTGATGCTTTTATAGGATGTCGTTCTGGAGATATGACCATTTCTGATGGACAGTCCATAAAAAAATTGGCTTTGTATCCGCCTGCTAGACCTCAACCAGATCTATCCCAACCTGTTTGGCCAGATGTGGAGGATGAAACTAAAGAAGCCAATTCCTTGGCTCAATTAATGATGTTTCAAAATGATCCATTCTCACAACTTCAAAATGAGGATGCTTTGCTTTTTCAAATTCTGCAGTTTAACTTTGATACGGGTAGTTCATCTGATCCAAATGGCAGCCATCTATAATGCTTCTTACAACAACCAAATCCTGAGAGTTCGTTGCCTAAAATTCCTATAATTTTCCATCACTTGATTCCATAAGAGGTACAAACATTGTCCGTAGACTCTATGAGTAATCTCATTAAGCAGATAGAATTGTCTCCAAGTCATTGTTTGAATATCAATAGCAAACTGTCACAATCTCAAGAGGTTGACTTATTAAAAATGCTACAAGATCAGCATAAAGCTTTTGCATGGGAATATGGGGACATGCAAGGAATAGATCATCAAGTTTGTACTCATAGGATATATATCAAAGAAGATTGTTTACCAGTTAGACAACCTTAAAGAAGAGTAAATCCAGCACTTAGAGAAATAGTTAAAAGTGAGCTTCAAAAGTTGCTTGATGCTAGTTTTATTTATCTAATCTCTGACAATCAATGGGTTTCTCCATTAGTTATTATTCCCAAGAAAGGAGGAAAATGAAGAGTGTGTGTAGATTACAGAGAGTTGAACAATGCCACTAAAAAAGACCACTTTCCACTACCTTTTGTAGACCAAGTACTAGACTCACTGTCTGGAAAAAGATATTTTTCCTTTTTGGATGGTTACAGTGGGTACAATTAGATAAAAATTACCCCTGAAGATCAAGATAAGACCAATTTTACCTATCCATAGGGAACATTTGCTTACTCAGTCTTGCCTTTTGGTCTATGCAATGCGCCAACAACATTTCAGAGCAGTGATTAGTATCTTTGCTGATATATCTCATGACTGTATGGAGATTTATATGGATGATTTCACTACCTATGGAGTCACATTTGAAGAAGCACTAATGAATTTAGAAAAGGTATTGAAAAGGTGCAGAGAGCAAAATTTGTCTCTAAATAGTGAAAAGTGTTTTCTAATGATGGAAGAAGGTATTGTTCTAGGTCATCATATTTCAAAGAATGGAATTCAGGTTGACCCTGCTAAAATTGAAGTCATTCTAAATTTACAAACTCCTACAAAATAAAAAGATGTCAGAGGTTTCATTGGCCATGCAGGGTATTATAGAAGGTTTATAAAAGATTTCAGTAAAATTGCCAGCCCACTTTATGCCTTGTTAACAAAGGATTCTCAATTTGAGTGGATAGAGGATTGTGAAAAATCCTTCCTACAACTAAAGGACTTGCTTACTCAAGCCCCTATTCTTCAAGGTCCAAAATGGAATTTACCTTTTCACATACATGTTGATGCCTCTGATTTTGGTATAGGAGCAGTTTTAAGTCAAAAAGAAAATTCAATTGAGCATGCTATCTACTTTATCAGCAAAAACCTTCAAGGTCCTGAGCTCAACTATACTATTACAGAAAAGGAATTGCTTGCAATAGTGTATGCTTTGAATAAATTTAGGCATTATATCACAGGTTATCAGATATTTGTCTATACTGACCATGCAGCAATCAAGTATCTGATGAACAAACCTCCCATCTTTGGTAGATTGGCATGATGGCTCCTATTGTTACAAGAATTTGACATTACAATCATTGACAAACTAGGAAGAGCTAATGTTGTAGCTGACTTTTTATCAAGACTTCAATCAGCTGCACCTGCTAAACATGAGGTCATTGATGATAGGTTTCCAGATGAACACTTGTTCTCCATTGTTGTACATACCCCATGGTATGCAGACATTGCCAATTATCTAGCAGCAAACATAATACTAGCTCATTTTTCTCCAAAAGAAAAGAAATTGTTAATAGAGAAAAGTTTTAATTTTTCATGGATTGTCAATTGTTTGTTTTATACTGGACCTAATCAAGTAATGCAAAGATGTGTAAGAGAAGATGAGACTTATGATATCTTGCATGCTTGCCATGATGAACCATGTGGGGGACATTTTGTAGCAAAAAGAATATTAATGAAGATTCTTACAATAGGGTACTATTGGCCAACATTACACAAGAATGTTGTGGCCTATACAAGGAAATGTGATAGATGCCAACGTATGGGAAGACCAACCAAGTCAAATGAAATGCCACTATATCCATAGGTAATATTCACCCCTTTTGATAAATGGGGGATGGATTTTGTAGGACCAATTGATCCACCATCAAATGAAAAGTCATACATTCTAGTTTGCACAGACTATGTCACAAAATGGGTCGAGGTAAAAGCTATGACTCATGCTCGAGATAATAAAGTTGCTGAATTTCTGTATGAACAAATTTTCACTAGATTTGGAGTTCCTAGAGAGCTTGTAACTGATCAGGGAGCTCAATTCACATCGAATCTGATCACTGCACTAATGAATGACTATAAAATCAAACATAGGAAGTCCAGCCCCTATCATCCTCAAGCCAATGGTCAGGCGGAGGTAACAAATAGGGAAATTGAGGTGATCCTCACAAAGAAAATACAGATCCATAGAAAAGATTGGAGCAGTAGACTTCATGAAGTAGTTTGGGCCTACAAAACTACATGGAAGACAACAACTGGGTTTACACCTTTTGAGCTGGTATATGGGAAAACAGCCATGTTGCCCATAGAATTTGAGCACAAAACATTAAGGATAGCTCTTGAACTCAATATGGAAATATCTAAAGTACAGAAGGACCGTCTCCTATAGTTAAATGCTTTGGACGAAATGAGAAAAGCTGCCCTGCAGCACATAGAAGCATTCCAATAGCAACAGAAGAAATGGCATGATCAACACATAAAAACCAAGAAATTTTCTGCTAGTGATTGCGCTCTATTATATGATTCCAGATATCAAGAAAACCAGGGTAAGCTCACAACACGCTGGCTTGACCCCTACGAAGTTGAGAATGTGTTCAATAATGGAGTTGTATAGCTGGTGAAAATTGATCCAGTCTGCTTTAAATTGCTAGTCAATGGCCATCGACTCCGGTTGTACCATAAACCAGTCTCAAAAGAAGAATTCATGCAACAGTTCGTTCAGGTTCTTCCCACTACTCTTCCTATAGCCAAAGGCTTTAGCCTTTCTCCTATAGCTTCACCGTAATTTTGAAAAAACATGCTCATAATAAAGGTTTTCTTTTTAAAAGGAAGCCCTTTTTTCTCCATTTTCATTTATCACTCCATTTCATTTCTTTATCTTTCATCTCATCCATCAATTTCATCCATTTATCTCATCCACCCACCTCACCCATCCACTTCATCCATCTATGTCACCCTTAATAATGATATCATTCCCAACTGTCAACTCATGCAAACACCGTCATCTTTCTAAACACATACGTGCAATTATCAAAGGTATGCAATATCTTTTGTTATCGTGTATTTGATTTATTTTATTCTATTCATTTACTGCTATGACAGTACCAGTCATTATTACTCAATCTCTACCTATTCTTTAGTACATGTGAGGACACATGCCATACTCTAAGTAGGGGGCGGGGTAATCCACCTTTTAAAACCTGTCTTTTCACTGCTGCCATAACTGCACAAATAACCTTTATTTAATACTTTTTTAGTACTTTTCAAATATGATCATATGTCCTTCTTTATTGCATGTTTTTCTTGTAAATTACGATTAATACTGCTTGTTCAAAAAGTTCATTTTTGGAAAAGAAATAAATGTGACGGCAATACAAAAGGAAAAACCATAACAGAAAAGAAAACAGAGAATTTTGAATTTTCAGCAGGGAATTGAGTTCAGCTAAGGGAAAACTGTAAACATGGGTGGTTAGCTGGTGTGACATGAGCCTATAGCTCATGAATTATTATTGCAAAATCCTCAAATAGTCCACGCATTCAGCCTCTGTGGATGGTTAAACTATTTCTTGAGTTTAACTGCTTTTGATGAGGAGGCTGCTGGAGAATTTTTGAGAACCCTTTCTTAAGGGGAAGCTACTGTATGGGGTCTAACAGTTGTTGCAACTGAAGATAGAATTGCTGAAGTAACCAAGCTTCCAGTCATTGGAGAAAATTTTTCTTCAGATGCTGCCACTGCAAGGGTTGAGTTTTCAATGCCCACTGATGGACCTTTGGAAGTCTCCAAGCAAGGATGCAAGCGGGTATTGTTGCCTCCTCCTTATTCAGAATACACCACTTATATAATCAGGTATTTAACCTGTGAAGATCATTTCTCATACTTTCATTCTTATCATTTCAAATTATTAAGCCATATGAGGCATGGGTTGGTTGTAAATGTTTCAAATTTCCTGTTAAAATTCCTAGAAAAAAGTGCCCACGGAACCTAACAGGGGAAAGATAATTTTGTTACTCACCATGGCCTTATCAAATTACTAATTGAGTGCTCTTTGAGAGATGTCTCACCTCTTTTCTGGCAACAATTCATTGCCCAAAAGAGCTTGCAAATTCCACAACCCCCTAGGGTACTTACCCCACAGCCTCAGAAAAAGAAGAAAGAAATTGTGTCTACCAGTAGAACAAGGCAAGGGTCATCTACTCCTGTAGCACCTGGTCCTACAGCTCCCCCACCGGAATCCTCTATTCGGATACAAACTAGGTTTTCCACTAGAGGAGAGAAGGGAAAAACAAAGGTAGGTGAGTCATCTGGCGCAGAACAAACCCCAGAGTCTGATCCTCGTCTGCAGAAAAGACAATGCTCTTCTCCTGCAACACCTTCCCCTGCAACCGTCTCTCCTACAACAACACCTGTTGATGACACCAGTTCACTGTCATCCTCTGGTAGGGAAGAACCCTCTAAGAAGACCAGAAAAAGGAAGGCTACTAGAACACCTCGTGCAGCCGCATCAGTGCCAAGAAGAGTTTCCACAAGGAAACAATCCAAGACCTCCCCTGTTTCACCTCAACTAGAGGTTATTGTAATTTTAGAAGGGTCTGTAGAGTCTAAATTTGATGTTTCTCAGAATGTGTCAAAAAATGCTGCACAAAGTCCATTCGTTCTTGAAGAGGAACAAGTTGAATTAAAGGAAATGGAGCATAATGAGCAAGGGTTACCAAATCTTGATGACTTGGCTACCGTTGCTCTGCAGTTTTCGGAAGAAGCATAGTCTTCTCCACTGTAGCAACTAGAATTTATCTTGCAGCAAGAGCAGGAACAGACTGAACAATTGAATGTCCCTAGTGAAGCTATATTTCGCCCTCTAGCTTGTAAAGCCATTGTTGTTTATAAGAAGATGTTGTTGATTGAGTTTCTGGAATATGTTAAAGCTAACTAGGAAACAGTTACATTGCAAACCTTGACTTTTTGACACATAGCCCGGACTGACATGCAACAAAGTCTATGGGAGGTAGAAAGGAAAAAATTGAGAAAGGAAATTGAAAGTCAGAAATAGGAAATTGTTGAGTTAAAAATAAAAATGCATGAAATTTTAAAAATAACTGGTTAGATTATGGAATGAAGACCACCACCCAGAGTTTATGCTTCGTGCCTTAAGGAACAGTTCTTATGGTTCCAACTAATGAGAATTTCTAGAAATCAAGATCCTATACTTCACACTGCTAAAGAATTTTACGAGGCATACCAGGCAGCCCCTAATTGGTTAAGAAATTCTTTGTGCGAATTTTATTTACATGGCTTTTTAATTCCATTTGAAATAGAATGGAACCCTCTTCTGTATATTGGTGATATCCATTTGAGATCATTTATGTCATGGGAAAAAAATGAAGCAAATTATAGTAGGCAATGGGAAACATATGAAGAAATTGAGAAAACTGAGCCTGTTCCACTATGCTCTCAAAGTTCAAACCCCCATGCAATGTTGAAAGATTAGTTTGCTCTGACATATGGTATTAATAATGTTACATCCAGAGAGAAAATATTTGATATTAGGAAATAGGTATATGATGAATTCCAAGAACAGTCATATTCGTTTTAGAGACCGGCATACACCAGAAGTGAGAAAAGATGGGAAAGATTAACTATTGGATTAAGAAAATCAGAACCACATAGTCCCTTAAATTTCACAGTAGCTCTTAAGCGATCAAGTAGATATATACAGTTGGGAATTCAAAAGATATTTGAACTATGGTTGCCATTGACATTCAGACCTTTTGTGCTAATGTGGCCCCTTTATCCTCACCAGGCTACAAATCTTAATGATGATTTAGAAGATCGTAGGTATGAAAGGTGTCAAGCTTTCAGAGGATTTTATTACAGGTTTAGAAATCCATTTCAGAGTCATGCAACAACCACCGACTTCAGACAAACCACAAGGAATGCTGGAGGACTAGCATTAGGCTAAGTAGGGGGTAGTGATGAGCCCAAAATATGCTCATAATGTGGATATTATGATCAACTTTTAATGCTTATACTTTTGTTATTTGTGGTTGTTTAAAGCTCTTTTGAAACCTTTTATGGGGATATCCTATAGCAAAACATTCGCATATTCCTGCAGCTTATTGTGTTGACTTGATTACATTTATTGCCCAGTTGACTCCCTAAATGACTGGTATATCGCATACAATTTTTGAATGATGAAATAGATTTAAATGTGTGATTAAAGAACGGATATTATGTATGTACCATATGCCTTTTCTTTCACATCTGTTACCTTTTGTTTCATAGGTTGTTGAAGAATGATCGAGTCAAGCGTAGCTGATCTCAGCCTTGCAGTAAAGTTCATTTCCTGCACGACTTCGAGGAAGCTCTGGCGAAGACTCTTTGTCTGAAACCGTTGGGAAATATTTTTAATGACAGTCAATCTAGAAAGAGTGGAGCGCTAGATTCTCTCCGGATCGGGTTGAACGCATAAATTCATTTATGAAGTTTGTTCCTTGATTCTGAAATACACTTTACTTCTACATCTTTCTTTGATGGGTTAGTTAGTTAGTTGCTCTCCTGATTTTAAATAAAGTACTCCTGTGCGAGTGACAAGGGAGAGAGATGATAGAGAGAGTAAGATAGAAGCATAGTAATAATAGATACCATGTAAGAGTTAGTATGATAATGAAAAGCAGAGTCTATTTGAGTAGAGATAGAGTTTGTTGTTAATTTCCATATCAACAAAGCAATGTATACCATTCTATTTTCATGAATAAAGTTTGATGAAGTTCTGAGTTCAACATTTGTGTAATCAGTAGATGCTTGCTAAGGGAGCCCACTTAGTAAGTATTTGTAGCTAGTTAGTTAGTTGTTCTTTTCTATTGATCATCAGTTAACTTTCATCTTTGAAGTTTTCATACAAACTCAGTCTTGTATTGTTCCTGCAGCATAGGGAATCCATCCCTATGCCTGTTCCTGCAACATAAGGCTAGTTCATAGTTTGTGTTTCAGTCATAGTTGTTATGGTTTCTGTTTTAATAAAATCATAGTTGAGTTAAAGAAACTTGCATTACTTTCCTATAGCATAGATAGAATTCCTTTCCAGTATTTATTTCTGCTGAGTTTTGACTGAAACTAGTTCTTAGTGCATATATTTTGCCGCGCCATTTAAAGTATATGTCCCCTGGTTTGACAAGTAAATGAACGTCCATAGAGAGATATTAGTCACCTGTCTGAATGTCCAATTTCTAGGAAAGGTTTTACTGTGATTTTCATATCCTTTTATGGGCGCGACCACCGATCTCCGTGCTAACTTGATTTATCTCCATTGCTCTTCTCCACCTACATGAGAATGCAAGATTTTGAAGGGTTGACAATAGAGGAGTGTTGGATGCTCATTCTTGCAACATAACAACTTGATGACGAAAATGACCAATGAAGAGAATGATGGATAGAGATGGAAGATTGATTTTGACAGAGTCTGGATGCTAGATGATTCTCCCCTTGAATGGATTGTGAAAGGTCATATTTATAGAGCCGTGATGTGGGCAAAGATAAGATTTGACAAGATTCGATAAGGATTTGATTTTTGACAAAAGAGGAAATACAACGAGATGAGATAAGATGTCAAAAAAGATAGAAATATTTTGATTTCCTCTTTTAAAGGAAATAAATCTTGAAAAAGATGAGAAGGATAATTGATGAATTATCTAATTAAATAAATTAATTAGATACACATGAGTTTCAATTTTGGAAAGAAAGCGAGATCTTTTTAGGATTTTATTAATTAAATAAATATTTGATTTTTCTAATTAATGTTGAATTTATGATTTCATTAATTAAATAATATAAATTATTTAATTAACATTAAGAGGAATGGAGCAAAAGAGGTGTTCTGCTCCCTAATAGATGCTACCTCTTTAAAAATAATGATGAATCGGTTAACCACCTCTTTATCCACTGTCCTTTCTCCTCTTTGATTTGGGACAAGCTTCTGAAATGCTGGCATTTTTCTTGGGTCCCCCAGAGTCGGTTGAGGATTTTTTTGTTCAATGGAAAGCCCCTTCTTTCAACCCTTTTATAAAAAAACTTTGGGCTTTCTCGTTCCCCCATGTGACTTGGGGAATTTGGAAAGACAGAAACAACCAGATCTTCAGGGATAAGAAGTCGTCAGAGAAAATTTTTGTTTGAAAGAATTCTTAGGATGATTAAAGAAAACTTCTCTATTGTTTCCTATAGGGAGGACAAGGTTGAGACTATGGTTTGCTCTCCTTTTGACAGCCTGATTGCTAGGGAATGGAGAATTAAATGGGATATTTCCAATGCTCCTATTATGACTAAAAAGTCCAGGGAAGGAGTTTGTTGTAGTTTTCCTATGGATGGCTAGGCCAAAGCCAAGTTCAATGGCACAGCCAAAGGAAACCCGGGGAAGGCCGAGTGTGGTGGGGTCCTAAGGGATCCGATAGGTAACTTTATGGGAGTCGTTGCCACTCCTCTGGGGGTCCAAACTAATCATGTGGCAGAAGCAGTGGGTGCTTATTACATAATCAACCTTGCTATGGAAATTAAATGTAAAAATTTATGGCTTGAAGGTGATTCAAAAAATATAATTGATAGCCTTTGTGGTAGGTCCCAGCCCGCATGGTCGATTAAAAATTAGATTGAAGATGCTAAGGTTTTACTTAGTAAGTTCGATAGAATAAAAATAACTCATGCTTACCATGAGGCGAACGCTGTTGCAGATTTTTTCACCAATGAGGGAGTTAAGAGTGACCAAATCCTCACGTGGCACAAAAAGATTGACCTCCATTCTGATGTTCAAGCTTTATTGGTGCTCGATGCAGTGAATGGAAAAGTGGCAGTTTCTTGTAATAATAAGGAAGGTACGAGTCATGAATAATAAAATTAGAAGACATAATGGGGCCGAGAGGATCTGGCAGATAAATTTTTTACTTTGGCACACTTTGTGGGTCCTGCGAAGCAAAGGAACTATCTGGAATAGGTTCTCCATCTGCAACAGTATTCGAACTAAGATCTAAAAAATGGGCGAGGAATGGAAAAGGGTTGAACCTACCAATTTCGAGTCACACACCAAGAACACTAAAGCATGGAGTAAAATAAGAAGGGGTGGCTTACTTTCGTTCATCGAGAAACTCCATGGCCCTAAGGAGGAGATTAGTGATTTCTTTGAGAAAAATTGGAATAATGGGGAGGTTCTCCTCTTTGGGAGGAAAGTTCAGATTGATGAAGCTTTGATAACGGAGGTGACTGGCATTCCGATTGAAGAGCATAAATTGTTTAGAGACAGGAAATTCTCTGATGAAGCTGTGATGAGGTTCCCTAAGATTGAAATGGAGAAGCAAAAACTTGTCAAAATGACAAACAATTACTATGAAGTGGACACTAGAAAAGCTTTATGGAGAAAAGTGCTAAGGATTATCATGGAGTACATCACTCTCGACAGCCGCTTCACTAGGGTTTATGGATATCACTTTGTGCTGCTCAATCACTTCCGACATAAGGTGCATATTTCTATCCATTTCTTCTTACTCTATTCCCTGAGAAATAGCTTTTCTGACCACAGTAGGAGCCCTAAAAGATACCCAATTCTTCACACAGGTCTTTTAAGGCTCATTTATGAGCACTTTCAGAATATGCCTGCCTTTCCAAACCCTATAGCACCTTTGGAGCATGATGAGGATGATACTGAGCCTAGTATATCTGACACTAAAGTTTCTCCCGGCTGTGTCAAGATCTCCTCGCCTCCCCTGCCCCCCCTTCTGCCTCTAGTCATTCCCCCTAGCCTTCTAGTGCTTGCTCTGTTCTTGCCCCTGGCTACACTAACCCTAATGCTAAAGTGGCGGGCTCTAGCTCTCTGGTTAATAAGTTAGTCTCCTACCCTGATGACTCTCCTGTTGCTTCTGCTAAAGCGCCCAAGGTCAGTCTTGAGGATCCCCACATCCCTCAGAATATTCAATAGGAGAACTGTAGCCCTCATAGAGGTGCAGAGTCAGTTAATTTTGGGGTCAATTCTGATTGTGACTCCCCTTTTGACTTCGTTGGAACTACCAAGAGTTGTTCTATGGACCAGTTTAATTCTGCCAAATGGTTATTTTATGAGATCAGTGAGTTGAAAACTAAAAATCTATCTCTTCATAGTAAGTTGGGGGAAATTGAAGCCAAAGTTGTGGGGCTAATTCACCTCGAAGTGGAGAAGAATACCACTGTGATGGATAACATACAAAAGGATAGCACTGTTGAAAATGATCTTGAAAAAATTAAAGGAACCATGAAAAAAATTGCTGATCAAAACTATAGAATTGCCAGACATAACTCTTTAATCATCAAAGCCATGTCTGAAAGATTGGAGAAAACCCAGAAAAGAGCTTTGATTGTTGACCTTGATCAGGAGAAAGACCAGGATGAGGAAGCAGGGATCTCTAAGCGAACCAGATCAAGTATGAAAAGAAAAGCGCTAACCACCCCAAATATGACTTAGATCTTCATGGAGGGGGTCCAAGATATGGCGAACTTGGAAGAGGTTGCTGACAAGCTTCTAAAGTCTATGGATTAGCTGTGGCTGGACCCAACTTTGTCTATTTTTTGGCCGTTTATTGGCTTTTTTGTGACTTTTTGTGGCTGTCTGTTTTAGCTGGTTTTTATCTTTTTGGTAGCCTTTTTGTCTTTTAGACCTCTGTTTTGGTCTTTGCTTGTATTGTTACCTTGTGGTTTTGGGTCCCTGTAAAACCCTTTTATCCCCCTTTTATCAAAAACATTAAGAGGAATGGATAGATTATGAATTAATTAATTAAATAATATAAATTCTTTAATTAACATTAGAGAAATGGATGGATTATGAATTAATTAATTAAATAATATAAATTATTTAATTAACATTAGAGAAATGGATGGATTATGAATATGAATTTAAATAAATAAATAAAATTTATTTAATTAAATAGATGATGACATGGGTACCTAGGGCAAAGCATGCTACAAGATGCCTAAATGATGTAATGCCGAGATAGGTGTTGTAAGAGGACAATTTTTTGATGTCTACATTTTTCCCCTCTTTGAGATGATATTTGAGATGATGAGATTTGTGTCGAGTAACATCATTTCAAAGAAGTTAAGGTATGGATAGAAGAAAATGGATAATGATATAAAGATGGGATGATGATGGAATGATGATTCCCCCTCGAGAGGATAGGTGGGTTGAACAAACACAGGTAGGCTTTCGAAATGAAATGATAAGGAGGGATAAGATGAATGATGCAAGATAGAAAGTGGATGAAGGAGAGGAATGATACGTTATGCTACAATGAAGGTGAGCAACTATGATGTTTGATATAGCACTAGACGTTATGCACCAAGATATAAGGACCAAGGTGACGATGTGTCTCGTGCCCCAGCGTAATACAACCTTGTTTAGACATACGAGGAAGTAGACTTAGAGCATTAAAGTCCTAATGCACAAAAGGTATGATGTGACCTTAGATGTAAAGGATAGTGCAAAAAGCTACTCCAACATACACAAGATATGAATATTAGCTAGAATGATACAAATTTGATACAAATGTAAGATAAAATGATAACACACACAAGCAAGCATGCACAAATGATACAAAAAAAATGAGATATTTCCCTTGTCAAGCTATAAACCATTGATTGATTGATTGATGATGATGATAGTGTTGTCATTGTTGGGAGCAACATATCCCTAGATCAACACAAAGATGATGATAATTGATTGGTTAGTTGGTTGATTTGGTTTAGGACAAGATTAGGATCAAGACCAAAGGATGTGATTGGATGATTTGACAAGATTGATCGACCTGATTTGTATGGATTAAGGATTGACTTGCATTTGGATTATTGCTTGAATTGATTTGATTGGATGAAATGGTTTTGATGAAGATGATTGATTTGGTTGAATGGTTGAATGATTGGATTGATCTGAATTGAGATGATGGATTGATTAGATGACATTGGAAGAATTAATTGGATGGATTGATTTTATTGCTTGGATTTTTTTCAGATTGACTTTGATTTTATTTTTATTTTGGACTTTTTCTAATGTTTTTTGTATTTTTTCAAGAATTTTTTTGCTATTTTTGATATTTTTTCAAGACTTTTTTGATGTTTTTGATAACTGCTTTAGACATAATACTTCTTCAGGTGCATGTTGTTAATGGGTTCATCAAACAGGTCCCCTTCTGGCATTGACAACTTGTATTCCACTGAACCGTATACTGCTATAACCACGTATGGACCCGACAAATTTGGTTCAAACTTTCCTTTCATCTCTCTGTCTTGCTAATTGCGTGGGTTCTCTTTCAGAACAAGATCACCAACCTGAAAGGTAAGCGGCTTGACTCTGTGATTATAACTGTGAGACATCATTTGTTGATATGTTTTCAAATGATCAGCTGCTTGTTGTCTCTTTTCATCAAGGAGTTCTAGCTCTTGTAGTCAAAAACTTCTATATTCATCATCTGTTATGAGACCTTTCAGTGATACTCTAAGTGAGGGAATCTCAATTTCTAGAGGAAGTATAGCCTCTACTCCATAGACAAGAGAAAATGGTGTGGCTCATATCGATGTTCTGATGCTAGTTCTATAGGCCCATAATGCAGGATTGAGTTGAATGTGTCAATCTTTCCCTGCATCATTCATAGTCTTCTTCAAAATTTTCAATATTGTTCTATTTGACGCCTCTGCTTGGAAATTCCCTTGTGGATAGTAAGGTGTTGAATATCTGTGTTGAATATGAAATCACTCACAAAGTTCATCAACATCTTGATTCTTGAATAGTCGTCCATTATCTGTGATGATGGAGGTGGGAATGCCATACCAAAAAATGAGATAGTTGAGTATAAAAGAAGAGATCTATTTGCTAGTGACTCTAGTGAGAGGTACTACCTCAATCCACGTAAAATACTATGTTGCTATGATGATGAGCTTGTGTACATTTGATGATGAAGGATGAATCTTTCCAACTCTAGATCCAACCCCCATTGAGAAAATGGCTAGGTCGGCGTGAACGGTTGTAGTTCTTGTGCTGGAGCATGGATGAGATTCCCATGAATTTCACATTTTGAGCACTTCTTCACAAAAGTGAATGATTCCCTTTCCATAGTTAGCCAGTAGTAACCCATTCTAATCAATTTCTTAGATAAGGTTAGTCGACTCGAATGAGTACCACAAATGCCACCATGAACTTCTTGTAAAGCTTTGTCAAATTCATCACGTTCAAGACATCGAAGTAAAGTACCATCAAGACCACGATGATAAAGGGTGTCAGTGATAAGAGTGTAGCGAGAGGATTGGCAGATAAAATTTTGCTTTTGGTTATGACATAAATCAGGTGGTAAGATGTCATCTTTTAGGTAGGCATAAATCTTGCCATACCAAGGTGATTTAGATCCCACCAAGTGGCAAATGATTTGGCTTTTACGGGTGTCATAAGTAGGTATAAATGATTGTTCCACCAAAAATTCATAACGAGTCTGAGTTTCTGGGAGTTGTACCAATGATGCAATCACGACCATGGTGTCAGTTGCTTTATTATCAAGTCTTGGAATCTGTATAAGCGTTATTTCCATGAAGTACCTTTTGAAGTCATCAACCATTTTCTTGTATGGCAATAGTTTGTAATCTTTGGTCTGATAATCATCATTGATTTGATTAATGACTAACTATGAGTCACCATAAACCTGTAGTTTAGTGATCCTCCATTCCAATGCAATCTTCAGTCTGGTGATTAAGGCTTCATATTCAGCTATGTTGTTAGTGCATGGAAACATTAACCTATATGACCAAGGAATGGTATTTCAGTGACGGGTGACAAGGAGTATGCCTACCCCTGATCCATGTTGAGTGAAAGAACCATCAAAATATAAAGACCATGGTTGTTTTGATTCTGCAGTGAAGACATCAACATCTAGAAATTCAATGTGCATGGGATGCTCTGCATGTAGTGGTGCTTCAGCTAGTTGATCAGCAATAACTTGTCCTTCAATTACCTTGCGATCAACATAATGGATATCAAATTCACTTAAGATCATAACCCATTTTGGTAGCCTTCCTATCAATGTAGCCTTGCTTAACAGATACTTGAGTGGATCAATCTTTGCAACAAGATTGTATGTATGAGTTAACATGTAGTGTCGAAACTTTTGTGAAGCAAAGACCACTGCTAGGCAAGCCTTCTCAATGAAATTATAGTTGAGTTCATGCCCTGTTAATGTTCGACTGATATAATAGATTACACATTCCTTTCATGTAGAGTCTTCTTGTGCTAATAATGCCCCTAAAGATGTCTTTTTTGGTCCACAATATATAAGATTAGAGGTTTGTCTGGATTTGGTAGTACTAGAATTGGTGGGTTCATTATGTACTACTTGATTTGTTGAAAGGTCGTCTCACATTTGTTGTCCCATCTAGAAGGAACATTCTTATGTAGTAGATGTGTGAAAGGTAAACTCTTATTGGCCAGCTATGCAATGAATCTATGGATAGACTGAAGTCGTCCCTATAATTCAATCTCAATTGACTAATATTCCTTGGTGGAGGCATTTCCATATTCGCCTGTACTTTGGCAGGATCTACTTCAATTCCTTTTCCTGATACTATGTATCCTAAGAGTTTTCTAGATGTGACCGCAAAAACACATTTCTTGGGATTGAGGCAAACTTTGAATTTCTCCAATCTTGCAAATATTTTGGACACTATTTTCAAATGTCCTTCTCTAGTGTATGACTTTGCCAATATATGTCATCACCATAATCTTCTATGAATGTGTGCATCATGTCATGAAAGATTGTAGTCATGACTCTTTGGTAAGTAGCCCCAACATTCTTTAGACTGAAAGGCATGACGTTCCAACATTAAGTTCCCCATGGACATGTGAAAGTTTTTTTCTCCTAGTCTTCGGGTGTAATCTTGATTTGGTTGTAACCAGAAAAACCATCCATTAATGAATACATGGCATGGCCAGCTGTCAGATCAACTATAGTGTCAATGTTTGGAAGTGGGAAGTCATCCTTAGGACATGCTTTATTAAGATCTCTAAAATCTGTGCACACTATGACACTTTTAACTAGCTTGGATACATGAACAATGTTGGAGATCCATTCTGCATAGTTGATTGATCTTATGAAGCCCACATCAAGGAGTTTTCTCAGTTCTTCCTTAACCAATAATGCAACATGGAGGTGCATCTTTCTAATTTTTTGTTTCATAGGCTTAACCCTTGGTTTGATAGACAAGTGATGCATGATAAGATTAGGATCAAGACCTGGCATGTCCGCATAAGACCAAGAAAAGTTGACTTGATTTTCTCTTAGAAAATATATGAACTCTGGTACTTATTTCTCTGTCATTGATGTAGCTAACTATTAAATCCTTGGCTTTTCTAAAGTTTCAAGATTGATGGATTTTGTAGGCTCAATTAAGATAGGTGATCACTCATGGTAGTGCTTTGGGAGAGTGTCAAGATTCCCATCATCTAGTGCCTTAAAAAGGTTTTCACCATCCGATATGCTCTTTATTTTATCTTTTGTTTGATCTAACACTGCCAGATTCTAGTTTTCACCATTAGATCTTTCTTTTTTATTTTTATTTTTGTAGCTAGGAGAATTGACACTCTCTTGATTAAAGACTCTATGCCAAAAATTGCTAGTGGAACAATTATTTGCATCACCAGTAGAAAGGAGTTTAACGATAGATTCATCACTTGGAAACATAGGTATATCGATAGGTTCAGATGAATCTCAATCAATGAGACCAGGATGGATGAAAGATAGAGGGTCGTTAAGTTGCATGAAATCAGCTATGGTTATGGTCGTAATGGAGTTGATCATAGGATCCAAGGTATGAGGCCGATCAATGATGGTACCGTTTTTGCGATAGTCTTGTTCATTTAAATCTGACTCAGTATCACTAGAATCATAGTCACCTTGTAGTTCAGATTCTTGTGGTTGGGTCCCTTAGCCATCACCTTCGATTAGAGTTGGGGTATACTTACAAGTGTATCACATCAACCCTTTTATCCCTCAAGAACTCATCATTATGGATGGTGTCCCATTCATATTCACCAGAGTCTATGTCAGAGTTATTATCCATGAAATTTTGGATGTTGTCAAACATGCCTCTCTTGTATCAGAACCTTCTTGCAATGCGAGGATAGTATCATGTGACTGCTTGGATGTTGTTTCTGTTGAGTTAGTATCATAGCCTAGTCCTATTTTATCTTTTGCAGCTAGTCCTGGAGGGTCAATAGGCTCAACTACTCCTTTTCTCTTTCTGATAGGACCATTACCATCATATCCCATCTTTTGCATGATTGAATACCCCTTACCATATTTATCATTTGGTAACTTGATATTGAGAACTGTTTCATCTTCATCTTTATAGAGCCAACTTAGAATTTCTCTATCCTTAGGATCTTCCATGGGGAATTTTTTTTGACAAAACATCCATTAAACTTTGTATTTGGCCCTGTTGGTGGTTGCGTTGATGTTGATGCTACATATATCTCTTGTTGTGTGATAGAAGGTTGCCCATGTGACCAAGGCGATGTAGGTAGATTAGCAAGAGAGAGAGATTACTCCCCTACTCCATTTTCCTTGAACCGTAGTTGCTTGTCAAAGCTTTTGGTTAACTAATTGATTTTTATATCAACTTTGGGAGAAGTATTAGCAAGAACTTCTCGATTGTTAGGAACCAAAGTATCTTGACTAGATTTGATGTTGGTTTTGTTTCATGATTTTAACTAGAGAAAGATACTCCTTGAATTATGACTTTAGGCTTAGGTTTTGTCTCATGATTTGGCCTAGAGGGATAGCCCCCTTGGATTATGATTTTGGGCTTATGATTAGGATTGGGTTTGTTTAAGATTATGACCATTTTGACAAGTGGTGACCAGGACTTTGTTGGTGATGGTGATGATGTGGAATGATTATATTGGATGACTTGATTGATTAGGATGAAATGGATAGGATGTGACTAAGAAGAATGATTAGGATGAAAGTGATTGGATATGAATGTTGGAAGAATGTGTAGAGTGACTTGTCTTTATGTGTTTGGTGTTTAGCTTGATTTTGCAATGTTTAAATGAATGATCATAGATATACACACATAAATCACTCACGTAAGACACATAAGAAAGTTTGAATTTTGAAATCTAAAGAATGTAATGATGATTATTAAATAAGCACACATGAAAGACACATCAACAAGCCATATGACTAGTCAAGTGCGGTATGGCCAATTAGGTCTCAAGCTAGTTTGCCCAAGGTTGACTAAGGATGATTTGAAAGAAAAATCCTACCACACAATAGGGAGAAAGGGGTAACCCACCATTCACTTTCACTTCCCAAAGGTATAAAGTTATTTGGGGCTTAGCCAAGAGTGACAAGATTTCAACTCCCAAACAAGTGTGTCTTTCAATTCACACTTCAATTGAGGTCGTCCCCAGGGGTGAAGAAATCCCCTAGCAAACCTCCTATGAAGGGTTTGACAAAAGTAAACCAATTGAGGTGTTTGTGATCACACACACACTTGATTCACACTCGTGATGGTTAATTTCCCTTAGAAATGAAATGGGTGGAAGAAAATAATGAAGCACTCATTCTTTTTAGATCCCAAATCAAAATGTGTAGGAAGACAATGATTCATTTTAAACCCAATTTCAAATATGTGATCAAACAAGATTGATTTTATGCCCCAAATTGAAATGTATGACAAACAAGATTAAGAGATGAAGGATGAAATGAGTGCACCTGATTATTTTCACTTTCCAAGTTGATGTTGTGATTGGTCCAATTTTTTTTTCAGCTCTATATGATTCACCTACGAGCCACAAAATCAAAAAAGACCAAGTAAACTTGTATAGAAGAAAGCTATGTGAAAAAGATGAATTTTGATAAAAATCTAATTATGACACATTCACCTGATAAAATTTGCACCATTGTGAAGTTTGTCCTGGTAGATTTCTAATAAGTCCTCGTTTGTGTGATTTGGAGCCCGACAAAGTTATGATCAAAAGGAAAAAAATGTCCCTCTAGATTAAATCTAAAATAAAAATAAAAATAAAAATTAAATTAAATTAGAAACTTAAATGAACAATCCAATTACAAATCTAAAAATCTAAAAATCTAATTAAAGACTAATTAAAAATCTAAAATTCTAATTAAAAAAACTAATTAAAAATCTAAAAAAAATCTAACTAAAAAGCAAATTTAAAAATCTAAAAATCTAATTTAAAAAAAAATCTAATTTAAAAGCTAATTTAAAATAAAGTCTAAAAACCAATTTAAAAGATAATTTAAAAAAATTTAAAATCTAAATTAATTAAAAATCTAAGATCTACTATAAATTAGAAAAAGTTAAAAACTGAATTTAAAAAACTAAAAAATCTAAAATCTAAAATAAAACTAAAAACTAAAGAATAGGTAAATCGAATATTAAAAGTAACTCTAAGACTAAAGCTAAATGAAAGAGTGAAGGAAAGTTTTAAAAATAAAGCTAAAAAAAAGACTTAAAAAGAGATCTAAAATGTTGACGGTTTGCAAGGAGATTACGCATTTGCAGTAGAGAGGTGGATGGGGTCTACGTGTGGATGGATGGATGTTGATAGAGATGTTTGGATTGGTGGGGTGTCAGTAGGATTTAAACAAAACCAACAAAAATGTGTTGGATTAGGAGTTTTGATGGCAGTGACCTAGGATTTGTGTGCAGAGGTCACAGCTTGAGATATTGAGGTGATTGAAAAGTCTAAAGATCAAACGGTTTGCTCAATTTTTTTCTTTTAGTAACCAATTCTCTCTACTGGAAATTGCAAGAGTAGAAAATAGATCCTTAGTCTACGCCATCTTTTTGATTTGCTCATCGATAGCCTCTTCTGAATATAGTATCAACAAGCAACCATGTCGCGACTCATTGGAAGAGGAAAGACAGAGGGCATATGAAAACCATCGATAATAACTTGTTGCACTAGAAACAATAGACAATTAGAAAGGTTAGGCTAAGCAACCTGAAGATGAAATAAGAGAATTGAAGAATCAATCTAAGTGTGATATGGTGAAAGAAATAGCACAGCGACAACTTCTTGGGTAGAACTAGAATGAGAGAGGACCACTAGATTTAGATCTTAAACAGAGAGGCCAAGCTTAGAAAACAATTAAACTTTTAAATACACAAACTCTTATTAAGATCATGGAGCAAAATCAAGCCCCACAGTGGGTGCCAATATGTAGATAGGGAAAAATTAATCAGATTTAGTATTGAAAACAATAAACTAACTAAACCCTATCAAGCACAATAGAGTACGAAACACCACAAAAAAATCACAATAAGAAGCACAAATACAAACCGATCTCCGCGCTAACTCAATTTATCTTCATTGCTCTTCTCCACCTGCATGAGAAAGCAAGATTTTGAAGGGTTGACAATAGAGGAATTTTGGATGCTCATTCTTGCAGCATAACGACTTGATGACGAAAATGACCAATGAAGAGAATGATGGATAGAGATGGAAGACTGATTTTGACAGATTTTGGATGCTAGATGATTCTCCCCTTGAATGGATTGTGAGAGGTTGCATTTATAGAGCCGTGATGTGGACAAAGATAAGATTTGACAAGATTCAATAAGGATTTGATTTTTGGCAAAAGAGGAAATACAACGAAATGAGATAAGATGTCAAAAAAGATAGAAATATTTTGATTTCCTATTTTAAGGGAAATAAATCTTGAAAAAGACAAGAAGGATAATTGATGAATTATCTAATTAAATAAATTAATTAGATACACATGAGTTTCAATTTTGGAAAGAAAGCGAGAAGATCTTTTTAGGATTTTATTAATTAAATAAATATTTTATTTATTTAATTAATGTTTAATTTATGATTTCATTAATTAAATAATATAAATTATTTAATTAACATTAAGAGGAATGGATATATTATGAATGAATTAATTAAATAATATAAATTATTTAATTAACATTAGAGAAATGGATGGATTATGAATTAATTAATTAAATAACATTAGAGAAATGAATGGATTATGAATATGAATTTAATTAAATAAATAAAATTTATTTAATTAAATAGATGATAACATGGGTACCTAGGGCAAAGCATGCTACAAGATGCCTAAATGATGTAATGCCGAGACAGGTGTTGTAAGAGGACAATTTTTTGATGTCTACAATTAAAATTACTTGTATCATCATGTCTGGACTAAGATTAACAACAATATTTCTTAGGATTTGAGAAAGGTGTGGATTCATTTAATAAATCTTGGAATCCATTTTTCATAGGTAGTTTTATATGACATTATTTAAGCATTATTTATTCCAACGAGATTGGATTTCACTCAAAAGAATTCCAAGTACATGTACAAATTTTGGTAATGTATGACTTTTATATTTTTTGTACTATATCTTTTGTGTAGAAATTATTCTATTATTATAGATTTCAATATTTTTATAAGCAATTTTTTTCAAGAATTTTGAAGTATTATGATATCAAATGCAAGTAAGAATTTGATATTTCAATAAAACCAACTCATCCTATCCAACTTTAAAAACCTTCTTTTGTTAATATTTCTTTAAGTTCTTAAATTTTAAGAATATTTTCTTTTAAAAAACAATTTTATTACATACCAAAATTATAATCCTATTTTAATAATATCTATTTTTTTTTCAATTTTTTACACATAATAATATTCTAATACAACTTCTTTAAAAGCCTTGTCTTCTCAATTATAAGACTCTCATTCTTCATACATTAAGGAGGGCCATACGTGAAGAGTTATGATGGAAGACCACACCTCTAAATTCTCTGTCAAGCTCTTGGTTATTCTTAAAATACCTTATTAAATTCGGGAAGAACACGTGCGTAATTGACGTACTATATAATAATAAATTTTCTAATCCATAAGATAACAAAGAATCTTCAAGACACTTTGCAATCAATATCGAAGCGTTATACCTATTAGTTGAGTAGACGCGTAAAATATATGGTTCCAATTCAGTAGAACCTCGCGTTTGTGACTATGTTTCTTCAGCCGACCAGACATTGTGACAGAAATCTTGATTTCCAGTAGTATTTCTTTATATAAAGGTCTCTTAAGAAATGCACTAATATCAAAAGGAAGGAGACAATATATAAACAATATGTCACTGACACAAATTGCAACAGTTGAAAAAATTATATACATAACAAACATAAGAGTTATATCAGTACCAACAGATCCTTATAGGGCATAACGACGCCTCGAAACATCTCTTTTTCTTTGACGTTTGTGTCATTAATTAATCGAAGAAAACATATTCTATCTCCATAAGCCTGATGGTACGATATTCTTTATTTGTTTGCTTCCCTGAGAAACGGGAGGGGACTGTTAGTGTACTTTGCTCTCTGCCATCTTTCATGAAATTAAGCTTTTCTGAAATAGACATTAAGCCGAAGCATACTTTCAGGTCAATACTTTGTGTTCATGGCTCATGCTAAGAAAATAGATTTGCTTTGCCTTGAGAGTCAAGCATCGTCCCAAGTCATCCAAGCCAAGCCCTAGTAAGTGATCTCTCGCAAGCTTCTGTTTAGCTCTTAGGTTACTTAGGAGAGAGCAACATTTGGGGTGTGTTGTGCCCCCTTCGATTTTACCTTGCTAAACTCACTAGTTATGTGAAATTGTTGCATTGTAGCTTATCAATAGTTGTGGTGTATTATTTTTCAATGTGATCATTCTATTTTTTTATTAATTATTATTAATTAATCTATTTTATAAATTAATTATTATTAATCTATTTATTTATTTTGTTACTTTTACTTATCTGATTTGTGACTTATTTTATTTCCTATCTTATAGGTCAAATAATTATCCTAAAAATTGAAATGGTTATCCAAATATAATAAGAAAAACTTCATTCACAATGGTATAATGGGTTAATGCATGGAGTCTATGCTTGCATTCTTCACAACATTACGAGGCCTAATAATGAATTTACAAAAAAATAAAATAAACAATGGATTAAAATAGAAATATATATTAAGATGTTATATATAATGAATATGGTTTACCATATTAATGGTTTACAACCCACTAACTACCATTCATAAAAGTTGAACCACTTATTAGTGACTGAACACTAATCACCCACAAATCACCTAGGGATTTAAACATGTACTTTGTATGGTTAATTTTGAAGCGTCATAAAGTATGTAGTTGAACCATATTTTTGGGAATGAGGTGTATAGGCTACTCTTGCACTCTTAGGATGTTTCACCTAAAAGGAGAGAGATAATCCTCACTAAAAATCAATGTGGTTCACTCAATCTAATGTACATATGATGTGATTAAGACTAAATGAGATGATCTAAATGCAACTAAATAATATAATTGATTGATTATGAATGCAAAACCTAAGAAATATGTAATGTTTGAAAATACAATGTGCTATGCAAGCATGAACTAAAAGATAAATGAATAAAAAATAGAAATGAAGAAGGTTGAATCAGAGTGCACCAAGGTAGTGAATGTTGAATCTGGAGTGATTTGAATGCTAATAGAATTAAATGAAAATCACTAGTGGGACTCATTCACCACTAATGGCGAATCAATCCTACTTTTAGCAAAAAATTCTAAAAATTGGTTTTCAGTTGTCGGGATCTGGAATCTAACAGAATCTACTTTTCTAGCCTTAAGGTGGGACTCATTCACCACTGATGACGAATTAGTCCTCTCCCAAAATTTTGTGAAATCAGGGACGAATTCTATAGCACCAGATCTACACTTGTCTTCTTGTCAAGTTGATGGAGTCAAATCTATAGAAAACAGACTGTAGGTTGTCTCCAAACTTGAAATAGGATGTAGTTGACTTGAAACACTTTGTTGACTTCTTGACCATTTGTCAACACCTAATTACTTGATAAATCTTCATACACAAGTCTGCAAACACGCATGCAAAAGGGGAAAAATGGTTAAGGGTTAGGTTATAGAGATTTTCCTTGGTCAAATCCCACTTTGGTAATCAAACCCTTAATGAAGAAATGGAATAAAATGAACAAGGAAAGATGAATAAAAAACATGTAAATGTCCTAAAATTACCACAACCTTGTTGAACAAATATAAAGTTATGTCAATGGTTGCTCCAAGATACTTGATTGATGCTTGATTGAATGATGCAAAGTGCTCAAATACTAATTAAATGCTTAGTGAATGAGGAGATTGCTTGAATGAATTAGGAGATGTAAAATGAGGAGAAAAACACTTATTTATACACACTTGTGCCTTAGCAACCCGATGATACCTCATCATAGGTTGACATGAAGTAATTTTGAATAAAAACCCAAAAGAAAATTTGAAATATTTTGAATTTTGAGCCAAGAGGGACTCATTTGCCACCCAATGGGTCCCACCTTGGACTTGAAAGTGGGTGTCAAGAATTATCTTTCATTTAACGTTGTTTGTCAGGTTTACATTCAAAAACACACTTAATTAAGCCTTATAAGGGCATAAAGGGGTCAAATAAAGCATAAGAAAGGTGTAAATAGTGAAATAATGCCTAGAAAAGTGTGAAATCTTGTTACAAGACTTTACAACACTTCAAAACAGGACTTGATAAGTGATGAAAAGGTGATTTTTAGGTGAATTGTAATTAATAGAGTCTAGAAAAGTGTAGAAATGTTTTACAACACTTCACAACACCTTCATAAGATGCCATAATTTGAATTTTAAGAACCTAATGTGAATGTTTAAGTCACATTACAACATTAAACCAAAGCAAAATGGACCAAGCATCGTGAGAGAAAGACCTAAAAGAACATGAAAATGTCCAAGAGCCATTTTTCTATGGTATAGTAGTGTTACCATATTATTTAATTATAATTTGAACTTTGTTTTTGGTGTCTATGAACACTCTTGGCTATGGATTAGAGCATCTCATGTCATCATTATAATTTAATTATATATGAAATATTGTTGTATTTTATTCTATAAATAAAAATTAATTATGTTGGTTAAAGATATATATTGGATCATTATATTCTAGAGTTAGATGAAGTGATGTCATTGAGTAATTTATATCTTATCTTCTTATATGGAATTTGGTGGTGCCTTACAATATTGCATTGGATTCTACTAATCTCAAATATTGGTGCAAAGAGGATGTAGATCTTTAGTTTGAGATCCATAGGGTGAGCCAACCACATTAATATAAAAATAATATTCAGTATTACACCAACTGAGCATAAGTATTACAAGAAAAATTGTCACTTAAACTTAACTCATTCTTATCAATACTTTATATAAGAGAAAATCCTCTCTTGAAATAGTAATATTATCAACTAAACTAAGTAATACCTATGTTTGAGGATATTTTATCAAGAATTCTTCCTCAAGTTACTATATAAGAGCAATCTTTTATGGCCTCATATTTATAAGCAAGTATCAATTTTTTTTATATAACACTGTGGAACAATTAGGATCCTAAACTACATAAGTGGTCCTCACAACCATCTAAGTAGGTTATTAATTTTTGGGTAAATTATTATTCTTGTTATATTAAAATGGTCAAACTCATTATGTTTCACTAAACACAATGATGTCATGGTGAATCAAAAGGTGAGGTGAAAAAATTCAAACTCTTACACATCTGTAGACAAAGTAGAATTGCATAAAATTTCAAAGCCTATTTTTCTACTTTTCTTTTTGTTCTCTCTTGAGTGTTAATTTAGCTAAAAAATATTATGTCGTTTGGGAATCTTCTAAATTTATTGAGTCTAAGGTACCTACTTAAAATAGGTAGTTATCATCCTAAGAAACTGTTTAAGGGGATTACTTAGAAAGGATAGCTCACTTGTTGCTCAATTTTTTTTACGAATCATTTCCATATAGCAAGATTATTTTTTTCTTAAAAGAAACATGAATATTTATTCATATAAATATGTTTATGAAAATCTCATATGATCTCACTAATGATCATCAAATTATTTGTAATAAAATTGACAATATTCTACATTTATGAGGAATACTATATTCTCATTGCAAATTGATATATACATATTAAACGTATTTTCTCTACAACATGAATCAACTTTATTTGAATATTGTGTTACTAACTATGTTGGCAATTTCATTTATAGGAAATCTACCATAGAATATGTCTTCAAAATTAATGGTGCAAGTTCTCTTACACATGGATGGTGTAATACTTTTAAAAAAGGCTATCTACTATCCATTTTTTAAAACATCCAAAAATACCAAAGTAGCTCTTAAAGAATCAATGCTGCTTTGAAGATCTATGGATGAATTTCAACTAGATACTTGTAAAATTACCATCTTACTATATGATAGTTGAATTTATTTTACTCATGCCAAAGAAAATATTTTCTAAAGAGATAAAAACACATTGAAGATCATGGGCACCTTACTCAAGTGAAAATGTTTCATTATAAAAAAAATCTCTAGTTCTATTCAAGTGGAAGTATGTTATGATCATAATTAAATAGATTAGAGGCTTAGTGATGCAATTGTTTCTTGGCTGCAGTTGACCTATTGTTATTTAGGAGTTGATATGCTATTCTTTATGGTCTTTGCAGTAGGAGCTGATTTAGGGGTTTTTAATTACTATTACTTTGCAAGTTGTAGGAGTTGATTTAGGGTCTTTTGGTTGATAAAAGGGCATAGTTGTTAATGTAGGAAGAGAAGTTTTTTAGAGAATTTAATATACAGATTTGGGATAATGAAAATGGAGTATCTTCATATTTTATTTTATTTTTGTTCATTTATGCTTATTTCCATTGTTATACAAATGGTGATGTGAGAAAAATGGGTAGAGATTATAGAAGTTGCATAAGATTATAAATGGGATAATATCCTCTATTCTCTTGTTTTCATTCCATAAGCTTTTACAAATTTATAGGATTCTCATATCCTATTTTATGGTCCAAACAACCTATATCAACTCTCCTATAAATATTGAGTTGTTTTTAACAACTCAATATGTACCACTATTATAATAACATATTTAACAAACTATAACAACTAATTATTGTATGCATCATTATTATATGCATCCTATGATTCAATATTCCTAACACTTATGTGAACACTGATTCCCAATCCCCCCTTAGTGTGAACATGAAGTGAAAGTACATCACAATACTTGATGACCACACATAGTAGCTCATCATAAGGTATGAGTAGGGACATACACATCTACTCATGAAAAGTGATAGTGGAAGTAGCCTCACTATGCTTTGTATACGTTCATCCAAGGATAGGGACAAACATATCTACCCATGGAACCAAGGATAGGGACTAACACATCTACCCAAGGTATTACATCAATTTGGATAGGGAAAAACACATCTATCCAATATCAAGGTTATGAAAAAGGACATACACATATCCTCACAACAATTATTATAGGGGACACACACATCCAATCATAATCACCAACTCATGTGACTAGGGACAAAAACTTTCAATCACTTATATCATCTTATGAATGGGGAAAAACAAATCCATTCACAAAGAACAAAGAAATGTGATTGGAGACATACACATCCAACCATAGCTTATAAAATTTGAGAACCAAGTCCTTGTTGCATATGCTACCACCATTATAGATCATTGCCACTCTGATCACAAATGATATGAGATGGTTGTCACTGCCACCTGGAAACTGATCTTGGTTTTAGTCATTTTGGCACAAATAGTTTTGTCACTAGTGCAATTCACGACATCATCGCTAGTGACTGACGAGAGGTCATTGATTGTCCTTCAGCCTCCGTTGCCTCCAGCCTCCAATAAAATTACTACTTAGGAAATTAATCTTTTGAGGCTCATTTCATCAGTTGTGAGGAAAGAATATATCCTTGCTCCCTTGATGTGAATGTCTTACAAGGAGTGTCAGGTACCACTGATCATGCACTCCAATTGACATAATTTATTTATTTAAAAATTTTAACACTTTTACATTCACACATACTTTTGATGACATGAAAATTACTAACTCTAAAAAATGGATCCTATTCTAGAATGACACAACACAAAATATTTCTATAAGAACTAGTAAGACACCTAAATTAAACAATAAAAAAACAACTAATTTAAATGACTCAACTTTTTAACTTCAGGAATACTAGCAAAAAACATTATGGAGCATAATGAAATACTATATCCTCCAAAATTCCATCCTTCCCACCTCACATCGGGTCCAATATTTCTAGAGAAAATCGAGCCAAAGAATGTTCCCCATTCATTACACTCAGAAGAGTAGAATGATATAGGCCTCGGGTATGGAAATGATCCACTAGACGCAATAGATTGTATCCACCAAAAATACCAAAGGAAGCTCTAATCTGAGAGGTGCTCGATGAAACATTTTCTCTTCCTATTCTAGCTTCTTCTATTGCTTGATGAACCAATGCAAAAGCAGAAATATGTGCACAAATTACCCTGCACCTTAGCAATGATAACTTTATTCTTATGAATTTGTTGACATAGTGGGTGCTCTTCCAATGGGCCCAAGTATACTTTTATCTTCTTGTCGTTGGAATAAAGCATGTAATTTCTCTATGTGAAGGAAAAAAATTGTGAGTGTTTTTTATCTATTAAATTAGGGAAAAAATTGTAAGTTTTTTTATTTTTGTTGTTTATCCTCGTCCACCCCTTCACTTGTTCCCATAATCCTTTTGCTTTAAACCACGTCCCTTTCATTGAAGAATAAAATTGAGATCTACATGAAATCATACTACTTGGAAATGAAGGTTTTCCACGTCAACCCAGGCAACAAATGACTGGATAATCGAAGTGCAATTGACACTTTGGGAAAGAGAATGGAATCGACAAAGATGTCGATGTCAGTATTGGTGACCTGGGATCCTCAAGATTTTTTTATATCAAAGTCATTTGTTGCATTCAACTCATTGGGTCTCGAGCCCTTGACCTTGACCTCAATATACAAAAATTCAACTTAGATGTTAGATCTTTCTCTCAGACATCAACATAATGCAATGCAAGACTACAATGATTGTTTCTTTATTCATCACATAACACCACACTTTGGCACTAAATAGAATAGAATAGAATTTAAAAGATTGAAAAACACTATAGAAACCTGATTTGGGCAGATCGCATGCCTTCCTACAAATTCTCATTATTTTTGGCGGTGCCTTGTGAATGACGTTCTATAATGCAATGCAAGACTGCAATGATTATTTCTCAGACATCAACATAATGCAATGCAAGACTGCAATGATTGTTTCTTTATTCATCACATAACACCACACACTTTGGCACTAAATACAATAGAATATAATTTAAAATATTGAAAAACACTATAGAAACCTGATTTGGGCAGATCGCATGCCTTCCTACAAATTCTCATTATTTTTGGCAGTGCCTTGTGAATGACGTTCTGTAGGTGCCCAGGATATCAAATTTTTATTGAACCTTACACCCTGCAAGATTCAAGAAATAATGATCTTCAAGCGCCATTCAATTCTAGTGAAGATATTCTTCCAAATTTACCATTGCCTAACTGGAAACATTCTTGACATTACAAACTCAATGCACAGGCACACAAGAATCAACATTGCTCTCATACCATGTGAGAAAAATGGGTAGAGATTATAGAATTTGCATAAGATTATAAATGGGATAATATCTTATGTTTTCTTGTTTTCATTCCTTAAGATTTTACAAATTTATAGGATTCTCATATCCTATTTTATAGGAAATCACCTATAACAACTCTCCTATAAATATTGAGTGATTTTTAACAACTCAATATGTACCATTATTATAATAACATATTTAACAAGCTATAATATCTAATTATTTTATGCATCATTATTATATGTATCCTATGATGCAATATTCCTAACACCTATGTGAACACTAATTCTCAATAGTGAGTCATTTAATTTGTAGGATCTAAAGATTTTCTGCATTAGTTTGGTATCAAAGCAAATAAGATCAGAGCTCAAGTCTATGGGAAGAGGAAAGTTGTGAAGTACAAAAATGGAGTTATATCATGATGGGATAAAGAGGATAACCAAGGTTGAAGAAAAGATAAGACAAAGGTGGAGGTAGAATCTAACAAAAGATCAGAGAAAAGAGTTACAAAATTTAGAGTATGAGTTTAAGGAATTATGGTGGATGTTAGATGAATATGAGACATGCAATCATAAGAAGGAAAAGACATAAATTTACAGAAAATGTGCTAACGAGTTGTGAGAAGATGAAAAGGAATGATCAAGTTAAATAATCATCTTGTGAAAAAAGGTACATTCGAAGAAGAAAGTCATAGAGGCAAGGGTTAGCCAAGGGATAGAATTGTTAGAATAGAGATTTAAATGAAATTCCTTGAAGAGTTAGCAATAATATTAGTGGATAAAATACCTATAAATGTGTTTTTCTAAAAGTTCCATAGATAAGAGAGGGATGAATGGGATGAGGATGAAGAGATAGATGAATGGGTTGAAGATGAAGAGATGGATGAGTTGGATGAAGCTATCGAATTGTGTTACCCCAAAAAAGGGGAAGGTATTGTATATTACAATACACGAGGAGAAGAGTTTGAAGACTACAATGAATAGGAATGCAACCTATCACAAGAAGAGGCCCAAAATGTTGTAGTAGTGGAAGTGATCCGCATTAGAGAGGAAGATACAACAAAGATCAAGATCATTGGCTGCCCAATATGTTCAGGTGCAATGGGATAATGCAAAGAAGGAGGATGCACTTATGGGAAATTGTTATTCCCTTAACTTTACTTCTTTTTTTTTAATTATTTATGTGCAAGTGCAATAGGACCTGGTATGAGTTAAGAAAGGAGAAATATCAATTTTCAGTGGAGGAGGACTACTAAGCCTTCAAGTAACTAGGAAAAGAGGAAGGGATCCAATTGGAAGAGGAAGAGGATCTTTATTAAGGTGGATGCACTTATGGGAAATTGTTATTCCCTTAACTTCATTTTTTTTTTGATGAAAGGAGAAATGCCAAATTTTAGTGGAGGAAAACTACTAAGCCTTCAAGTAACTAGGAAAAGAGGAAGGAATCCAATTGGCAAAGGAAGAGGATCTTTATTCCAACAAGAGGCTGGAAACAAAAGAAGAAAAAATATGATGATTTGCAAAGATATCTAATTTGGTGGAAGGGAACGTCATGGCTTGGTCCTTTAAGTCAAAAATATGGTTCTACCAATTATTCCAAAATCTTAAGTAAAGCGAGACAAATAACTTATATGACTCTAAACCAGGAAGTTCAAAAATTCAAAGATGGGAAGGATGATGCAACTATTTCTTGACTATGGTATACCTACTATTATTTAGGAGTTGATCTGTTGTTCTTTGTGGTCTTGATAGGAGTTAGATTAGGTGTTGATTACTCTATTTTATACTACAGCTACTCTATAGTCTTTGTAGGAGTTAATTTAGGGGTTTTGAATTGTTGTTACTTTGCAGTTCATAGGATTTGATTTAGGGGATTTTGGTGAATAAAAGGGCATAGATGTTAACGTAGGAAGGGTATTTTTATGGAGAATGTAATGTATAGTTTCTAGATAATGAAAACATAGTATCTTCATATTAGTTAGCGTAATTATAGAATGTTGTTAAAGTCAATTGTATCTATATATATGTAATATGTTGATGAATAAAATAGTGAGTTCTTTTATTTTTTCCTTATCTACACTAAATTCTACTGTTAACATTTTATATTTTAGTAACAGAGCCTACATTTTTTGCATGTATACAAATTGGTGTTAAAAAGAGCTATGAATTGTGTAATCATGAAAGAGTTACAATTGGTTAAGATGTAGTGCTAAAGGAAAGAGAGAATAATTTTCTCCATTGTGAAGCTTTAAATTGTATTCTTAAAAATATTTTGTAGTCAAATATTTTGTGATTGAGCTTGAATGCCTCAGAATTGAAGAGCTAAAGAAGCTAAATCTAGTGTATAAGAGAGAAATTTCTAAAGTTGATTGATTTCTCCTTACTAACATCAGACATGTATTGAGTGGGAACTTTATCCATCACCCTACTAAATCTATGAAGGAGGAAATACCACGCATGAATTGTATCTACCTTTGTATGTATGGGTAAAATATGTGTTGTTAAAATGTAAGCTAAAAATTAAAAAAAGGGCATCTCATAAAAATTTTGGTTTCAAATGGAAAAATCTCAAGTACTCATAACTAATAGAATCAAATAAGTTAGATGACACAAATTATATTAATTAGAAGTTAAAGATGAAAAATATAATGGAAAGACCTACAATGTGTAAACCATTGTAAATGGTACTAAGACTAAACTTGCTACGTCTCAAGATGCTAAATTCAAGATTGGGAGAAAAGAGAATTCAAAGCTAAGATTATCTTATGCATCTCTGTAAAGGAATAAATAATCCCTCCATCTGAGATATCACCATATTTGTCAATACAAGGACAACTCTAAAAGTTTTGTATGAATTACAAACACAAATGCAATTCTATTTCTAAAGAATATTTGTTTTTCTCAATTAAAATGGCAGCAAGGTAAAGTATTAGTAAGTATTTTCTAGATTTAAGGAATTAAGGGACAAATGAGGGGATATTGGTGAAAAAAAATAGGTAGCAATTTAGTTATTATTACTTTAAAAGGCATGTTGATTGAATATAAATTTTAGTAGGTATCTTTCTACAAGAAGAGAAAATGAAGAAGCATATGGATAGTAGAATTTATACTATAGATTCAACATGTTGATGGCCAAGGATAGGAAGTCATCTAATAGAAATTAGAAGGAAAAGATAAAATAAGGAAAAATTGATGACAAAAGGTATCAAGATGGGGGCATCATCTAAGTCAAATTCTAATGTAAAGAAAATGAAAATTGTAACTATTATGGTAAAATTTCAACACTGCATATGAATATCTAAAATATATATTAATTTGTCCAAAAATAATAAATATGAAGGAAACTTTATGGATGGTGAGGATGAGATACATGATGACCTTCATGATCTAAAGATGTTTATTTTAGATACTACTATTTCTAATGAAATAAATAATTGTAATTCTTGGTTTAAAGATTCAAGGACATCAATTCAAATTTCATGTCATAGATATTAGTTTTAATTCTTTGTGTCACCAAAAAATGTATAGTTGACATTTTTATGCTCACTTAAGTCTTTCTTATGAACTTTGGCTTGATTTTTCCTAGATTTAATGTTGTAATGTGGCCAACACATTCACATTAGGTCTTGGACCCTTGTGAATCATTAAGACTTCTAGGATGTCTTGTAAAGGTGTTGTGAAGTGTTGTACAACCCACTTTCACACTTTTCTAGGACCCTTTCATTGTAATTCACTTAAATATCCCCTTTTTATCACTTACCAAGTCTCTTTCAAAGTGTATTTTTGAGGATATTCTCATTAAACCTTATTTAATGCACTTTAATTTCTGAAACCTAGTAAAATTTCCCTAGTGGGACCAAGTCACCACTTGGGGCGACTTAATCCCACTAGGCACAAAAATCAAAATAATTTTAATTTTCTAGCAGGATTTTATTCTCTTACCCTTGAGGTCGACTTGTGATGTGTTATTTTTGAGAAATAGTGGAAAATTAAGTATAAATAAAGGGTTTTCCCCTCATTTTATATCTCCTAATTCATCCAACACTCAAGCAATCAATCTCTTAATCATTTTCAAGCATTCAAACACTCTAAGCATAATCAAGTCATCCATTGGAGCACTTCATTGCATATCTTCAGATTTACACATCAAGGTTTTGGTAAGTTTATGACATTGCATGTTGTTTATTTATCATTCTCTTCTCATTTCATTTCATTATCTAGGGTTTGATTACCAAAGTGTGTTTGCAGGTATTGTATGCAAATTTTTCAAAGAGGAAAGCGTTAAAAAAGTGTTGCAAAGTCATCAAAGTCAACATAACCCTAATTGAAGCTTGGACACTAGTTTCAATCCACTTTTTGCAAAATCTAGACAAGACACTTGTCAGAAAAGAAAGTGCAGACCAAAAGCTATAGAATCATGTTCCAAATCTCAAAAAATTCCCAAGTGGACTAAGTCTCAATCTATGGTGAATTAGTCCCACTTCTAGGCCTGAAAAGTGGTTTCTGTATTTCTGAGTACCCATTTGGCAGATTCTTGTTCTAGTAGATTTTCCCCAAAACTGGACTAAGTTGCCCAACTTGGTGTAAGTGTCTCAGTCAGTATTTCTAGTCAACTCTACAGGATTCTAGAGCCTCTTTATATCAGACTTTAGATTCCAGGAGCACCTATCTAGTTTTGTTTAATTTTGTCATCATTTTTTTGCATTCTCAGGTGTTTTTGCATACATCATTGTGTTTTCCAACACTTTTCATTTCTTAGGTTTAGCATCAATAATCATCTTTCCTTTTCAATTTATTGCATTTAGGCATTATATTTAGATACATTGCATCCCTATTTACATTAAAATTGAGTGTAGACAATAGCATTTTGGGCCCACTTCCCTCCTTCTAGCTAAAAAAACCCTAGAAGAGTTAGAGAACCATTGGATGCCCAAAACCAGTCTCCACATTTTGGTGAACCTGAACTTTGAGCATTTCCTTTCTAATTTCAAGTGCATTTGCATCCTAGGTTTAATTTGTATCAACATTACATTAGGTGTTGCATTGTTTAAATTACATCGTAGGGTTTTAATAATTGCATTAGTGAAAAGCTCATATACCTTGCATTTTTGCATTATATTTCATTGGAAAACAACAAAATTCTACATTTTCATACTGTAGTTGCATCTGTGCATTCGAAAAATATCAAACTGCATTCAATTTTTTTGAAAAATATCAAAAAAATCATCATTGGGACTAATTTGCCACACTGGGTGACTTAGTCCTTCTGCACATTTTGCACTACAACTTCTAGCATTTTCTGCATAGTTTCTGCATTTTTGTTCTTTGTTACTACATTCTATCACAGAGCTATTTTATTTTATTTCTTGCATTTAGTTTGCTTGCATCATGGATTTTTTCTTTAATAAGTTTTGGATGTCATTAAAATCTTTAGTGGACATGTCAAATTGTGTCTTTGGAACTGATCCTAATGACCTTGAGCTTCCTCATGCCCCTTCAACTTCACATGAACTTCCTCCTCATGATGTTTACATCATTGGAGAAGATGATGACAACATGAATAACTTCTTAAACAAATATCTTGACATCCTTGAAGTCAATGCATCCTTTTATCCATCCATGAAGCAATAAGACCTTCCTACCATCTCCCCTCTTGATATGTTTGGTTACCTACACCCTGAAACAAATGAAGGATCTAAGTTCCCTCCAACAAGTGGACCTAGTTCCTCTAAACAAGCAACTCCTCAACCATTCTATGATAACAAGGTTACAAACACACCAATCAACCTTCAAGAAACTTACGTTTTTACAATCTTAAGCAAACAAGGATGTGACACAACAACTAAACATAACATTCATCAAATTTTAGAAAAAAGTCCAAAAGTTGAAAACATAATAGGGTTAGGCTATCAAGATCCTCCTCTTGATAGCAAGTCTCCTTTAGAATATTGGAGACTTCATGATGATGGCACAGTGATCTTCAATTACCCTCCTGATCTGAATGTCCTTCTTCCTCCTGAACAACCCATGACTAATAACAATGACAAGGATGCAAGAATCATCCTTGGTCCTCCTTTACCACATTCAATCCCACTTATACCTTTTCAACTTCCTTGTCCTAAATCTAATAATGAAAAATCATTGCAACTACTTCTTCGCCATGGTTTCATTACTCTCCCACCTTGTTGTAGACTCAAATTTGTAAAAGACACCACAAAGTCTTGTGCCTATCACCAAAATATTGGACATCGTGTACTAATAATTGTAAAGCTTTACAACATATATTGGATTGATATAAGGTCCTTGATCCTATTGAATTTATTGAATAACAAGTACACTTTCCCACACCTTGTCATGTAATAGTTGTAGAACATTCTATTCTAACTATTAAATGACCTTTGCCACCACCTATCTCAGCTCATTCTTGCCTTGCACTTAGTGGGGGCAAGAAGTAGATAGCCTTTTCCTATTAATGCATTTCTCATTGTCCCTTAGTTGTGCTATTCACCTTCCTCTTATACCAATTGAGATTGGAAAGTGGACGACTTGCTTGACAATTGACTTGCATTTTCATTACTAGTATTTTTCTTTTTCTTTTTTGTTTTCATGTTCATATCGTGTTCCCCCATGATGTGAAATTTGATGTTCTCTCTCTCTTTGTGGAATTATTCTATTTGTACCCTCATTCTTCTATATTTCATACATTGTTTTCTTTTCCTTTTGGGGATGACACAAAGCGTTGAGATGCCCTATGTCTCTTCCATGTTGACCCACTAGGTATTTTAATTTTAGTTTTTTCTTTTGTTTTGTGTTTTCCTTTTGGCGATGACACAAAGTGTTGAGATGCCCTATGTCTCTTCCATGTTGACCCACTAGGTCTTTTTATTTTCATTTTTTCTTTTGTTTTGTGTTTTCCTTTTGGGGATGACACAAAAGTTGAGATGCCCTATGTCTCTTCCATGTTGACCCAAAAGGTCTTTATATTTTCTATTTTCACCTTTTTTTTTTCCTTTTGGAGATGATGAAAAGCGTTGAGACACCCTATGTCTCTTCCATGTTGACCCAAAAGGTCTTACTATTTCCTTTTCCACTTTTGTTTTGTGTTTTCATTTTAGGGATGATGCAAGGCATTGACAGCGAAATGTCTCCTTCATCTTGACCCACAAGGCTTTCTTTTTCATTTTGCCTTTTCTTTTTCTCTTTTTTCCTTTTGTTTTGTGTTTTCCTTTGCGGGATGACACAAAGCATTGAGACGTCCTATGTATCTTCCATGTTGACCCAAAAGTTCTTTCTATTTTCTCTTTTCGCCTTTGTTTTGTGTTTTCCTTTTAAGGATGACGCAAAGCATTGAGACGCCCTAAGTCTCTTCCATGTTGACCCAAAAGGTCTTTCTATTTTCTTTTCCACTTTTGTTTTGTGCTTTCCTTTTGGGGATGACACAAGGCATTGAGACTGAAATGTCTCCTTCACGTTGACCCACAAGGCTTTCTTTTTCATTTCACCTAAATTGCTTTGCTCTTTCCTCCCTTTTTTTGTGTTTTCCTTTTGAGGATGATGCAAAGCATTGAGACATCCTATGTCTCTTCCATGTTGACCCAAAACAGATTCTTTTTCTTTTGTTTCCACTCTCTTTGTGTCATTCTTCTAGTTCTATGCGTATTTGGGGAATGATGACAATTTTGAGCTCTTTAATCAATACATTGCAACAACGAACATACTGAACCCAAATCCATAGATCACTTATGTGTTTGGTGTGTTCCTTTTTGGGGGAAACCCCTCTTTCTTTTGTTCACTTTTCCTTCACATGAAGCAACCTTACTCAGAAATGTATGACTTGGCATAAGGGCTTTCCAAGTTGGCTCTCATGTCTTATTTCTTTTTGCATTTTTGTTTGCTACTTTAAAGTAGTTGCTCACAAAATGGTGTGTAGCAATTCCTTTAAAGTGGGAGCATAAAAATTGGCATTATTCAATTTGCATTTTTATTTTTCTTGGTTCTTAGTGCACCCTTGTTGCTTTATACGATGCATTTGTCACTTTGTGGATGACTTTAGGTGTGATGTCTTTCATGAGCATGATCTATCTCAGTATATTACATTCCTCTTGGTGGTCTGATGTGATGCACTGCATCCCCTAGTTTGTGAATATTATACTTTTTGATTGGTCCTTTCTTGGAGACACTAGACACAATGTTTTGTAAGTTAAAGACATCGCATGAACTAAGCAAGACTCCTTTGAAAATTCTTTTGCATGTTGCATTTTGCATCTATATGGCCACCTTGGATAACACAACTTGCATACATGTGGTTCCATCACATTTGTTCATGACTTCTAAGCAAACAAAGCTTTGCTTGTCTCATGAAGCACAATATTTTTTTTCCTTTGTGGCACCTTATTAAAGTTATCAGGAGGTATAACTATAGTATAGTTGAGCGAGAAGCCCATTATGAGGCATGAATTTTCCCCATAGCCACAATCCTGTGTGTGAGTGCAAACTAGCCATGAGTGTATGTTTCTCACCTTTTAGGCCTTCTCACCTGACAGATAGCCATGATTTTCGTCACCCCAGAGTGAGTACAAATTTCTTGTTCCAAAAAAATAGCCTAGATCTGATCCACAATAGGCTAGAAAAATGATCGAAGCCTTCTTTCATTCCTTTTCATCATTTTTCATTCCTTTGTTTTAATGTTTGGTTTGCCATGGGATCATGATCCTGGGGGCTTGATCATCCCTCTTGATTATTGTTGTCTCATATTACCAACATGAGTGCATTTGGATCCCTCTTGATGTGCATGTTGGGCTACTTTAGTGTGATTTTGAAGCAAGTTCATCCTCTCACTAAAGTGGGGGCTTAATGTGTCACCAAAAAATGTATAGTTGACATTTTTATGCTCACTTATGTCTTTCTTATGGACTTTGGCTTGATTTTTCCTAGATTTAATGTTGTAATGTGGTCAACACATTCACATTAGTCTTGGACACTTATGAATCATTAAGACATCTAAGATGTCTTGTAAAGGTGTTGTGAAGTATTGTAACCCACTTTCACACTTTTCTAGGACCCTTTCATTATAATTCACTTAAATATCCCATTTTTATCACTTACCAAATCTTATTTCAAAGTGTTGTAAAGAGTTGTAACAAAATTTCATGCTTTTCTAGACTTATCATCACTAAATTGACCCTTTATTATGTTTAAATGACCTCTTAATGAACTTTTCAGCCCTAATTAAGTGTATTTTTTAGGATATTTCTGTTAAATGTTATTTAATGCACTTTAATTTCCAAAACCCAATAAAATTGCCCTAGTGGGACCAAGTCGGCACCTAGGGTGACTTAGTCCCACTGGGCACAAAAATAAAAATAATTTTAATTTTGTGGTGGGTATGTGCAGGATCATGATGGGCCAAAAAGTGGTGATATGATGGGTATTTGTAGGGTATGTGGCTAATGACTTTTTTTTACCCAAAATTAATGAAATGAAAAGAGATTTTAAAGGAGATTCTCAACTTTCCACCAACATAAATTATGTTGTACTTTGAATTTAATAAATAATTATTATTCATTTTCTATTTGAATTATGACCAAAGTCCTAATTGATAGGTTGATTGAAAAACATCTATAGCTTTCAAATGGTATCACATTTTTTGAATCCAAAACATGTGTCACATTCTATGCTTAGTATATTAGAGGATTAAAAAAAATGAATTTCATGAAGTTTTGACCAAATTAGGGTGGTTAGACATACAAGTTTTTATATTTTTTAAAAGTTGTAATAAAAAAATTATAATTAATTATTTACTTGGAAAAAAATTATAAAAAGATATGCATCACATCGGGGCATGAGTCCTATACTTATATCTAAAATCTTATAAAAAAATATTATCATTTTATTGTGGTTAGGGTGGTCAGATAGACACCTACTTTTTATTTTTTCCCTGAAATTTAAGTACTACTACATTGAAATTTCAAATTTTCAGCAAATAGATTTTGTTTCTTAAAAAATAAACCTAGTAGTTTAGAAGCTACATTCAATTTTGTATAAATTCTATTCTTACATATTTTTGAAATAATATAGATAACTTATTCAAATTTTAACGTCAAGTTGCCTAACTCTGATTTTTCTAAATTTTTTGCCAAGGGCTTGTTTTTTCCATGATGATCCTGCACATACCCTGGTAGGATTTTATTCTCTTACCCTTGAGGTCGGCATGTGATGTGTTATTTTTGGGAAATAATGAAAAATCAAGTATAAATAAAGGGTTTCACCCTCATTTTACATCTCCTAATTCATCCAATACTCAAGCAATCAATCTCTTAATCATTTTCAAGCATTCAAGCACTCTAAGCATAATCAAGTCATCCATTGGAGCACTCCATTCCATATCTTCAAATTTACACATCAAGGGTTTCATAAATTTATGACATTACATTTTGTTTATTTATCATTATCTTCTCATTTCATTTCATTATCTAGGGTTTAATTACCAAAGTGTGGTTTGACCAAGGCAAACCCTTATACTTTAACCCTTAACCCTTTTTCCCCTCTTTGCATGTGTGTTTGTAGGTATTGTATGCAGATTTGTCAAAGAGGAAAGTATTAAAAAGGTGTTGAAAAGTTATAAAAGTCAACATGACCCTAATTGAAGCTTGGAGACCAATCTCAATCCACTTTATGTAGAATCTGGACCGAACACTTGTCAAAAAAGAAAGTGCAGATTGAAAGCTACAAAATCCTATCCTAAATTTCCAAAAATTCCCACATGGACTAAGTTTCCATTTGTGGTGAATTAGTCCCTCTATCAAGCCTAAAAACTGGTTTCTATATTTTTTAGTACCCATTTGGAAAATTCCTATTTTGGCAGATTTTCCCTGAAACTGGACTAGGTCACCCAGCTTGGAGTAAGTGTCTTAGTCAACATTTCCAATCAACTTTGTTGGATTCCAAAGACTCTCTGCATCAAAATTTATATTCCAGGTGTAGCTCTCCAATTCTGTTTAATTTTTTCATCATTTATTTACATTCTTAGGTGTTTTTGCATACATCACTCTATTTTCTAGCACTTTGCATTTCTTATGTTTAGCATTAATAATCATCTTTCCTTTTTAGTTTATTGCATTTATACATCATTTTTAGATACATTGTATCCCTATTTACATTAATCTTGAGTGTAGACATTAGCATTTTGGGCCCACTTCTCTCCTTCTAGGTGAAAAATCCTAGAAGAGTTAGAGAACCATTGGACACCCAAAATCAGTGTCCACATTCTTTCATAAGAAAAATGATGATAGTAAGATCTATTTAGGATATTATACATCTCATGACATAAAAGGTTATGGTGATGTGAGTGTACCAGTGCCTAATGGAAATGAAATAAAACTTGTAAATGTGATGTATGTTCCAAGAATTAAGAATAGTGTGATATTAGTTTTAACCATTACTGATCTAAAGGATTAAAATTTTAATTATTAAAGACAATTTGGAAACAAAAGGATATGAAAGATCACTATAAGTTGATTTTTAAAGGAATTCATCAAGCAATGTCTTCTACAAGTGTATCAACTAACGAACTATGGCACATGACTTGGTCACTTGAATCTTATAGATTTTATTTATCTACAAAGAAAAGATATAGTACAAGGTTTTCTAGTATTTAAGAATGCAAATATAAATATTGATCCAGTTGTGTATTGAGTAAAAAGAACAGGAATGAATTTCCAATAAATAAAAAATCAAAAGCAAAGAAAAATTGTTGAATTAATACATATATATGTGTGTAGTCTCATGCAAACCTAGTCACTTGGGGGAGAATACTATTTTCTTATATTTGTTGATGATAACTCTATATATACTTGGGTCTATTTCTTAAGAAATAAGAGTGAATTTTTTGATTGCTTCAAAGAATATATATCTATGATAGAAAAAACAAACAACTCACACTTTTAAGATTGTTAGATATGATCAAGAGGAGAATACACTTCAAAAGAAATTTGAAATATTGTAAATAAAATGACTCTATTAGACTATACATAGTTCCTCATAATATAGAGAAAAAATTTGTGGTTAAAGAAAAAATAGAACTATAGTTGAGTATGCTAGGAGAATGCTCAAAGGAAAGAATCTCCCTAACAATTTGTGGGTTGAAGATGTTAGTACAATTATATATTTTTTGAGTCATAGAAGACCAACCAAGTATCTAGAAAATAATACTCTTTATGAGGATTTCATTGGTACTAAACATATTGTTAGTCATTTGAGAATTTTTGGAAGGAATTATGTCATATCCAAAATAAAATAAGAGGAAATATGATACAAATTCAATCGAATGTATTTTTATTGGTTATTGTGTTGATCATAAGACCTAAAAAATGCATTTTCATATTACTCATCATGTCTTTGCTAGTAGAGATGTTATATTGCATGAATACACAAATAATATTCAAGAGGAAGAAAAGGAAGAAAGTAATATCTCATGGAAAATTCTTGAAGAAGACATTGAGAGAATAGATATTGTAAATGAACAAACTTGTGATCAAAGTGGGCTTGAAATAAGATAAAGTGAAGCTACTCCATCGAACAATGAAACATTAATAATACTAACGAGGCAAATCAAGACACCAACCAAGTATAATGACTATGCTCTAATGGCTTAAGTAATGAATGTAGATGAACCTTCAAATTTTGAAGAAGCTAAGAGTCATAAAGACTAGATTAATGGTATGCAAAAATAATATTGTTCACTAATGGATAATGATACTTAGAAACTCATTGAATTGCCTACAAATAAAATTCTTATAAGTTCTAAATGGTTTTTTAAAACTATGTTTAAAGTGGATGGTAGTATTGATAAATTCAAAGCTAGATTGGTTGCAAAAGGTTATTCACAAAAGAAATAGATTATAAATATACATTTGCACATATAGGTAAACTAAATACTAATAGAATTATTATTACACTTGCTACTAAGTCTAGTCAAAATCTACATCAAATAGATGTTGGGCTAGCATTTTTAAATGATCATTTTAAAGAAGAAATGTATCTTGTTCAACCTAAAGGATTTTTAGAGAAGGGAAAAGAACATTTGGTATTCATGTTAAAGAATACATTGTATGGTATAAAACAGGCACCAAGGTCATTGTATGTGAAAACTGATAAATTATTCTTCCAACAATGGTTTATCAAGAGTAAGTATGATCCAACTTTGTACACAAAGAAAGATGAACATGGGAATGTTATTTTGATTTCATTTTATGTGGATGACTTAGTCATAATAGTAAGTGCTATAGAGTTTATTGATGAAATAACAAGATATCTACCACAGGCATTTGGAATGATCTTGGAAAAATATAATATTATTTAGGAATTCAAGTATGGAGACAAGATGGTAAGACCTTGATTACTCAAAGTAAATATACGAAGAAACTTATCCAAAGATTTAATATGTAAGATTGTAAAGCAAAAACTACTCCATTAGAAAATAGTGTTAAGTTGTCTATTGATAATGGTACTATAGAAGTAAATGGGAATTTGTATAGATAGATGGTGGGAAGTTTGAACTACTTAAACACATCAAGACTTGATATTGCATATTCAATTAGCACACTTAGCCAATTCATGGATGAAAATATTGAGCCCCATTGGAAAGTAGCAAAGAGAGTTATTTGATACCAACAAGGTACCAGAAATTATGGTATTGAATATACTAACTATTGATAGGTTAATCAGATTTTGATTGGGAAGTTGGTCCAAATGATCATAAATCAATGCATTCAACATAGGGTTAGACATTATTTCTTGGAGCAATAATAAACAACCAACTATTTTCTTGTTTTCTATTGAGGTTGAGTAAAAAAAATTGTGTAGTACTACTTGCGAAGCAGTTTTTCTAGGTATATACCTAATGATATAGGAGACAAACAAAAAGGACCACTCCAATCAAGTGTGACAATCAAAGTTCAATCAAATTGGGAAAATAATCTAGTTTATAATGCAAGAACAAAACACATTGAAACTCAACATCATTTTGTAAGAGAAAGAATTCAATCGCAACAGATAGATTTGTAGTATTGTAACATAAATGCAAACATGGCTGATGTATTCACTAAGACACTGAGAAAGATAAAGTTTGTACTCAATAGAGATATGTTAGGAGTCCATCAAAATTCATTTATTCATTGAGGGGGAGTGTTAGAGAATAATTCTTAATTGAATTATTCTCATGTCAATAAGTAGTTGAACATGTGTCATTCACGATTGTAATGGTGTCCATTTTGTTGTCAGTAATTTCAATTCATCATCAATAATCTATATATATGTAATCTATTGATGAATAAATCAATGAATCATTCCTTTATTTCCTTCTTTGTGTTTCGTTGCTATTACTTTTTCTGTTTGAAATATCTAAAAAAACATTTGAACTTGCTGAATAACATTGAAGCCAAACCCAAACATTTGAAACATTCTTACAATGAAAGGCTATTTGATTTGGTGATGGGCCTTAACAAATTCAATCTTAATAAAAATGGCTTGTTGCTAAGAGTGTCTAGCCCATTTCATACTCTCCCAAGTAACAATGATCTTATCTAAGATATAGTGAACTTTGATAAAGCAAGCCTGCTCTGCTTGAATGATGAGAAGAAGCAAATAAAAAATATGGAGTGCAAGTGCTTTGCCTATAATCTTATAAGTGTGTAGGAGGATAATCGGATGTCAACTACCTGTCCACTCAAGATCATCAGCTTTAGATATGAACCTGAACTTAATATTTTCGTTGTTTATAATAGCTCCCAAAAAAACTGTAACATAGGCTTCCCCTATGAATTTTACAATTAACTGTGTTGACTGGATTTTAATGGATTTAATATTAATATGGATGCAGCCCATAGATTGGGCTGCAATCATTGACTATCAAGAAGAGCTATGGATGCAGCCCATAGATTTTCCTACATTGTTTGATGGCATTTTACACGGTGCAAACGAAAATTCGGATCAGGCAATTCGGGTCTTCATATATTTTGTTTTCCGAGATTCAAGAATCGTAGGCAAGCATTTGAAGCATACGAAAGATCTCAATGAGGATTTGCGAAAAGCGGTATTAAAAGATATGTAAAAAGTTGTTCAATTGATGGTTTCTGGTGCGGTTTTGTGTTATTAGTTTATCACATGGAATAAATTATCAAGTAAATAGCACGTTTCTATATGTTTGTTTAATGGTCTTACCTGCTCAAAAGTTACAGAGAATAGTTGTGTTTGAATGTATACCGTAAATAAAGAAATCTATATTTGAATGAGATTTAGGTTCCTGCTGACCAAGAAGAACCGTGACGAACTTGTCTACGGAGAAGCGTGATGAACTTTTCTACGTTGGAAGAAAAGTAGATGCCATGAAAACTAATCCGATGATTGGCATGGAAGTTCTGAAAATACAAGCACTTACAGATTTGGATGTTCTTGGAAAATTCCTATGTTTCAACCACTAAAAGAATTCCAATTAATTGAATCCTGACTACCAATAGAATTGAGCCGTTGAATTTGCATACCTCTGTTCACTTCATTTGCATTTTTATAATGTTAATAAAATAAATTTATCTTTTCTGTAATCCACGCTAAAATGTCGCGCGAAAGAGGTACACTTGATAATTATGTTGATAGATGGTGAGCAAATTTGAGGAAGAAAAATAAAAATTTATATTTTATTTTCATGTGTAGTGATTTTTTTAATTGAAGAAACAACATCACAATATTCTATTTTTATTGTTTAACTCGATAATTTTTGTCTTTTTCATTTGATAATTCATGCAATATTTATTTATTTATTTAAAAAAAAATAGACACGTTGATATATATATATATATATATATATATATATATATCTCACATGTAGATTAAAAAATCTCAATCTATCCTTGAGTACTGCCTTAACATAATTATTTTGATACAATTTTCATAAGTAAAACTACAAATAATAAATTAATGTGATAATTTATTGAAATTTAATTATGTAATTCTGGACAATAAGGTTTTATTGACTTATTTTTGAGTAATTATTTATTAAAAAAATCATTTTTTGTGATTTTTAATAGTTCATTTATCATTCATCATATTTCAATGATATTTACACAAAAGAAGTATTCAGATTTTTAATTTAAAGATATTTAAGCATAAAATTTATAAGATTAAATTGGTCTTCCTATCTGATAAATCATGACATCAATGAAAGTTCGTATAGATGAAATTGGTTAGACAAGGCAAGAAATTATTTGAGCTTCCAATGGAATAGAAAATGATATGGTTAAGGAATATAAATTGTAGGGGTTATAACCATTTCCAACATTATTTGCTTGACCTAGAAAAACAAAGAAAAGTTTTGCTTTCCTCCTTTAATTTTGTCCAATATTGACACACATGGTATGTTTATGTGAAATGATTTCATTTTTAGTGGTATTTTGATTCATCTTCTCGTTGATCTCTAGTACGTTATTTCCATAGACTTGAAAACCTGTGAAACAAAGATCTTTCTTCAAAATAAAATGTATGTTTTATCATTTTAAAACACATAAAACTTTGCAACTATAGTGTGTGGGTGTCTTTTTGAATTATGCTTTTTTAAAAAACTTATTCTTAAAATAATATATAGATACGACAAGAATAGATAAATCTATATGCTAAATATTATGTAAGAAAGACAAAAGAATATTATTTAAGAAAATATTTTTTAAATAATTTAATAAAATATTATTATAATATTTTATTTTATGAGGTACAACCATTTCTTATCACTAATTTATCTATTGACACTTAACAATTGAAATTGTGTTGTAACAAACTTTCAAACTTTGTAAACTCCAAAATTGAAATTAACACTGACAATTCTCCAATGTTAGAAACACAAGCACATATGGATGTTGGATGTATTGTTAGCTTTAACACCATGTTATAGTAAAAGAACAAAATGTTCACTTCTTATAGATAAATATCTTCTAAACTATCAAATGAGCATGCATCTCTTCCTCTTGAAACAACACTTAAATGGAAGTATGTCAAAGAAACTTTTGAATATGTTTAAATGTATTTTAATAATCTTATTTTTTATTAAAATAGTTTTATTTTTATTGATCTCATCAATAGTGTCTCTCAACAAACAACTTGCTAGGAGGATATGATACATTAGGATGATGATGCAATAATTTTATTGGAACAAATTGGTGATTGAATGAGGGAAAGAAACACACATTACACCTTGATTGGTGATATGAATGAGGGTAGTCTATGAACATTGCACCAATATTGGAAGGTGATAGTGAAGAGCTTAAGGATTTTCTCAATGAAGCGAGAAAATATCACACTAGGGAAACCTCCTACTTCTTTCAAGATATCCATAACTATACATATCTACATCTAGATTTCAAATAACAACACCATTTCATGGCAATGTGTTAAGGTGCTAGAATATGCAAGTTTCAAAACACATTGTTATTTCTAACCCACATTTCATAGTGTTCCAAAAAAACACCATGTTTTGTAACATGTACTATGAAGAAGTATATTCCCTTTTTCAAAAAATAGAAACAATGGTACTTTTGTTGATATTTGACATGGTCATAGACTTGATGTTCTTTTAATAATATTTGTATATCAAATTCCTTGTCTGTAATCTAGGATTACTATTATGTGCTCAAAGAATTGAATTTGTTAACTATACCAATTATGTTCAACAACCATATAGAAAGAAAATTCTCTTAATAATTATATTTTTTTGTTCAACAATGCTTATAATTGCATTTTTTCTTAAAATAAAATATAAAATTCATACAATGCCTAGAAAATTTAAAGAAAGTATTTTTATATACCAATTAAAATAAAGAGATTCCTAACATTTAGCCATTATTTTAAGTCCTTACATGGTGTTAAATAAAAAGAAAATAGTATGATCTTCTTTTTAAAATTTTCATGATTGGAAACATACAAAGTAACCAAGACATTAAAACAAATTAGAATCAAATAATTATACAAAACATGATTTATCAATTTGACTAATTATTATTTGTTGTCTTAGACCTTGTCCTCCAAAATATGCCATTTTCCTTCTCTATAACATCTAGTGAACATTTGTGTTATACTCCAATACCAATTGATTTGAAGGAAATAAATTGTGACATGTTGTATGGCATAGTCCTCTAATGCCACAACTTTTTTTCCATTCACTTTCATGGTAGTCACACAAGTAATCATAATGTGAGGGAAACTATATTGTCAATAGAGAACAAATAAATTTATTATATCAACCTAGCCATCATAATCAAGGATAGTGGAAAACCAATGGAATGTTGGAAAATATGAAGGATCTGAATATTGTGGTATCTATTAATCATTTATCAAGTGCATTTATACAAGAGAGTAGGAAAGTAGTTGAGCAGTTACTTAACTATATACACTTGTTAGTTACACCTGCCAATTACAATGTAATACAATAACATTCAATGCTAACATCCCCCCCTTATTACAATGTTCTTGAAACCACAAAAACACCTTGCCTAAGGACCCCCCCTTAAGGCTTACATAACAAAACTTGTTGATTACAAAAGTTTATACATCTTTGTTGAGATCTTTATTGAAGAAACAAATCCTGCATTAGGTGGAACTCCATCAAGCTATCTCATGACCTTCAGAAAGGTGTAGCCCCTAGCTGAATTCCCGAGTTCTTCCTCCCATGAACTCTCAAATCACAAATTCTCAAATTATTTGACAACATTGATCCATATTGAGCTCTCCAAACACATGGCTCCATCAAGTTGTCTGATGACCCTCGATAGGGTATAATTCTCAATCACTGCCTTGAGTGCTTGTTGGATAACCATCCATAGTGAGCTCTATACCAAACCCATTACTTGTCTCCAAAAACCAAACTTCACAATATATGTATTCTTCAAATCTATCAGCAACAACAAGGAAAAGAAAAAAACTAAAGCCAAAAATGCTTCTCATGCAAAGAATCATCTCAAAGTGGGAAGTTGACTTGAGATGATGGAAATTCTTCCATCCTCTAGTGCCACCAACCTCCAATATGACTTTGTTGTACACCTTATCTATTTGATGTTTTGGATGAGTCTTTAGAGGCCTCATCAGATGTAATAAAGATAGCCTTGAAAATCCAAGCATAACTCTTCTTAGATCCATTGATAACATTGATAAACTCATCTACATGAATAAATATTGAATATACCAAACTATGCATACAATAACTTTCTTGAACAAAATGAATACCCAAAAATAACAATGAAAACTCACTATTAAATGTTGTTATAACTGTACCTTACACTTAGCTCCAATTTTCAAGTATTTTGACTTTATGCCAAATAACACTTCTCAACCCTTTAAATAACTACCTCGAAACAATAATATTCCTTCAATATTTAGGCTTTAAAAAGTTGACACATAATATTCATATGTGATTAGCAAAGGCAGTCAATCACTTCAAAAAAGACGACTTCGAAATGTCCCATACACCTTTTGTCTAATTGTTCAATGATAAATCACTACCAACGAAAAATAGAACTTTCCCTTAAGTGCAATAATAAAAAAATTTAAAATCAAATCATGCACCTATAGCTAGAAAAATGGCTTGCTAATGTCCTCCCACATAAACTCGAGTCCATCTGTATTCTTGCTTTCACTAAATAAAAATTCACAACAATCTATACCATAACGAGCCTTTCTACGATACCATTCTTTGAACTCCTTCCTTATTGCCTATGGAAAGAAATGAACATCACTTTTAAAGGAGCAATAAAAAAATATATTTTGATCAGACAGTACTCTCTGGTAGTTTCTTCCATTTCATGCGTTGCTTCATCTTCTTTGATTTGCTTACTTTGTTAATATACGGCCTTTGAAATCTTGATACAGTTTCAGCCAGCACCTATAATTTGTGTACCCTTTCTATAATGGTTTTTACATTGCCTTCAGTGGTTTATCCTTGCGCGACTGTTGTAGCTTCTTCCACACCTCCTCCACACTACTCTCGCATATAGGCTATTCAAAAATACCCAAGCATTCTATTACTGTTGGCACGCCTATCAAATGAAAGGTTTCTACGCCTCTGCAGATTCAAATACCATGGCGACGTCTCCAAATGGGCCAGGATTTTATCTGCATCCTCACCCTTATTTTCTAAGCAGAAATGTGATAGATAGGATGCCTCTTTCACACGCCTATCTGTATTTAGATGTCTTTACGCACATCAGCATCAACATTAAAATGTCTGCAACTTCACCTGCCCGCCATATACAAACACCAATGCCTGCAATGAATCTCAGACAAATGTCCAGAAACAATTAAACAAAAATAATAATTAAACATATAAATTTTGGATTAGATTATCTACCATGGAAAATAAATGTTATTAAAAAATTAAACACTAATGTACTTAACTTTTATATAGATTAAAAAATTAGAATCTATAAATAAATAAAAATATAATTTATAAAACATTTAAATTTAGAATAAAAAATGAAAGATAAAGAATATGACAAGTGAATTGAGAAAAATGATGACAATGGTTAATCTTAAAGCATGCAAATGAAACAAATGTGTTTTAAAGTAAATTTATATTCAATAATTAAAAATATTTTAAATTTATTTATTTAATATTAAAATGAAAAATGAGATTCGGTCAGCTCTCTCTAGGGAGATAACATTATTAAAGCCTTATGCATGGGACTTAGCCTTCCTTCTCCTCATGTCTAACAATGTAGGATATAGTGTTTTAAATACATTGATCTTGTAGATATTTTGTAAGCATAAAAAAATGGTGATTCTTGACAATTCTTGGGAGATCACGGGTTCTCACTATAAAAAATTATCCTCTTAAAAAAAAAGATGATCTATTATTTAATATATTTAATGTGAGTAGCTATGGTGAATGTAAATAAATAGCCAAAGAAGGCTTCATTTCCTACTAGAGAAGTAGCATACTCTTGTTGAGAAAGAATATATAGTCAAGTGAGAAACATGTTTGTTTGTTACTTAACCCCCATTTTTTAAAGCCTGTTTACTTTGATGTCACTTGCCTTACTTTCTAGTTAATTTGTATTTTACACACAAATTGCAAATCTCAAATATATATATATATTTCTTTTTCTAACTAATTAGCAACAAATCCTTATTCTTATGCATGGAATTGATAATCGTGGGGAATTTCCATCTAATCCTACAATAACAAGCATAATATGTTTTGCAATTGTAGTCAATATAATTCACTCTACTACTTAAAAATTTACCAAAAACTATGAAGTATATACATAAAAACATCAATTTTCCATAGTGCATAAGATTCAAATGAAGAGCTTCCAAGAAATCCTGATCAATTCTTGCACCCAATTGATAATTGTGGGGAATTTCCATCTAATCCTACAATAACAAGAATAATATGTTTTGCAATTGTAGCCAATATAATTCACTCTACTACTTAAAAATTTACCAAAAACTATGAAGTATATACATAAAAACATCAATTTTCCATGGTCCATAAGATTCAAATGAAGAGCTTCCAAGAAACCGTGTTCAATTCTTGCAACCAATTTTGAATCATAAGAGATTGCTAGATTAGTTCAATAAACTAGTCAACAAACTCTCCTCACACTTTGACATTAACATATTTATTAAGCTAATCTAGAAATTCATAGTATCCGTTGTCATTTTTTTCTCATTCAATTAATGGATTGTGAAGTGTGATTAAAGATTGAAAATATATTTGACTAAATGCATGAGGGTGTGTGCAAGAAGTTGAGTCCACTTTTTGGTCAAAAAGTGGAAGTGTTTTCTCTAATTTTCAGAATTTGTCACATTTGACCTTAAAATTTGAAGCACTTAAAGATTGAATCTTAAAAAATTCACTAAATATAAAATGTAGAAGTTAGAATCTAATTTTAAAATATGTAATTTAGTTTAAAACCTAGTTGATACAAATTAATTTTGAATAGGAATGTCTAAAACCACTATTTAAAAGTCTTTTTTTACCATACCATGCACGTGTACGTCATCCATATTTTGACCTAAATAACCTTTTCTTTTAATCCTTTTGAAAAAAAATATTTGTAACATACTGAAGAATGTGGATGATATTTTTTGTAATTTTTTAAAATATTTTTTTTGTTAATTTATTATTGACCATATTTATTGTTTTGAAAAATCCTTGTGTATTTCATACATATGATGACCTAAACTGATCAACTTTTTATTTTTTCAAATTGAAAAAAATTATCTAAAGAATGTGGATGTATAATTTGTTTTCCAAAAAAATATTTTAAGAAAAGGTTATTAAAATGCTAAATACCTTGGTATTTTAAAGCTTATGGACCAGTTACATAAAAAAATATTTGAAAAATAGAAAAAATAATTCAATTGTAAAAAAATACATATTTGGAATCTACACAATCTCATCTATAATGGGTTTTAATTTTGTTAAATTTTTTTGTAAAAATCATTTTCAGACATATGTCCAAAGAAGCTCTTTTCTTGTGACACTAACACAACCTTCAATTTATAGGTCAAAGCAATTCCAAAGCTTAGGTTTGAGTCCCCAAGCCTTTTTTTCTAACCCAAAATCCATAGCAAAAACTAGGTCAAAAATTTAAATTTTTAGAAGTGAGATCTAGGTTGTTTTTTTTTTTTTTTAAATTTAAGATTTTATGAAACAGGATCCCATTTTAGAACATGATCTCATTTCTAAGAAATGGTATCCCATTTATGGCTCAGGGTCCCAAAGCGAAATGGGATCCCGTTTTGTTTTGCCTAATTTTGAGTTTTTTTCCAAGTTTAAAACTTCCACTAGAAGTGGATTCATCTTCTTGAATTTACCCTATAAGAGAATAAATATATAAATATGCCCAAAATGAATTGGAATTCACAATTGTATGCATGAAACTTCATGTTAGATGAGATTTATAGGTTTAGATGAAATTTGGACATGAAATATGTATAATTTTGGTTGCAATATATCAAAATTCATACAAAACATGAGTTGGATATGGCTAAATTCACATGTCTATATAAATATAAAATGGGTGTAACTAGAACTATATATGGTCACAAACAAAGTGATAAATTTTACATTTGGTTAAATAAAAATTAGGCATGGAGAGGTTTGCATAGAGCACATCACTTATCAGATTCAAATATAGCATATCATAATACTTTGGAACAATCAAAGTATACATTTATTCCTTTCATAATTATTATTTACAAGTCACTCTCCCCATAATTGAATAAAAATATTTTGTCCCATTTTAGCTCTAGCAATTTAGTGCTCTCCTAAGGGCCTCCTTGAACAACTCTAATCATATTTTTATCCAAGTATTTAAGAATAAAATATGCAAGGATATTTGACATAGCAACAACCATTTTCAAGGCCTTGAAACCATATCATTCCTAGCTATAATATCCCCTATTATTAGTTCTAAATCCAAATCTATATCACAAAAAAAAACTAGACATAAGTACATATCCACTACTAATCCTAGGTTAATAATGTTTGAGCTAGAACAACACTTATTAAAAGAAAATTTTCATGCAGATAATATTATAAGTATACCAAGAGAATTTGTGATCACTAAGACTAAACCATGATATGCTATAAATGAGAGAGAAACCTACCTCATAAAATTAACCAAAACTAATGACAAACATCCTAAAAAATAAATTATATACATAGAAAAGTTCAAAATCCTATCACAAGAGTATATTCATATAGGTTCCATCCACTTATCTTAGTATTTAAGAGAAAATATCATTTTTTTTTTCTATAAGAGCAAGTCACAACAAAAAAAAAACTATGAAATTAAAAACTTCAAGTATCTTGTTAGAAGTAATAAAGTCCATCTTTGGGAATACAAAAAATCTAAAACTAGAATATAACCTCATCTTTATATGCTTCAACTTGATTCTTGATAATAGTTTGAAGATGGTTTTTCCTCCAATTTATGGACTAAGTCTTTGAACTATTGAAACTATATTTTATTTATGTTGAATTATTTTACAAATCCATGAGTGATAGGCAAGGACAACTAACTCTACACCGTACTGAATTGAATTGAAGATTTGAAATGTATCTCTATTTTTTTTGAATGAAAAAGTAAATACTTAATATGTTTAGTTTTTTAAATCGGTATTTGGTTTGGAATGTTAATTAATTAATATTATAATGAAAAAATATAATTCACTAGATAGACTTGATACTTAAAGTAGGTAGGTATCTTCTTTAATTATGCAATGCTTATAATATATTTTTAAAAAATTGTATATTTAAATGTATAGATTTGAGTGACATAGGAAATCTCAATTAAGAAAACAACATAATTTTAAAGTCAACGATACAATTTTATTATGATGTATACAATAGTGGGCATTTCATTCAAGTCACTAATAGTAAAGAAATTCAATCCAAAAAATTAAATGCATTGGATATAATTTATAAATAATAATAATAATAATTCGATTTCTGCAGTAACTATTCCCAACATGAACCACTAAAAAGATAACTGTTTTTGAAATTATTAAATAAAAAAAGTAATTATATACTAAAAAATTGTTGCTCCAAATTTTTAAATAATTTATTTAACTAATAATTGAATGCAGAGTTGGCTGGGGCTTGGAGTTTGCATTCCTCGCAGTTGACTGGTGGGCCTGTATGCCCAGGTACCCAAGGTATGAACTGCTAGACCGCTGGACTGAGTCACAAGGACACCCTTACCCTACAAAAAAAAAAAAAAAAACCAATACTATTAACAACCTTTTAAAAATAAAAATAAAACAACGAATTAAATCTTGTAAAGATTACCTGTTTTTGTCAGAAAGGTGTGGCATGTCCTGGACCGTATTTTCAGAAAGGGACCACCACTAATTCTTATGACAGCTTGCATGCTGGGTTTGTCGGCTTTGAATTTAATTTTTTTCTTGTACATGACATTATCAGCAATCCCAATCCACCCTCCACATGTATTGTGATCATGGTAAACCGATGGCACGTTGTGGTATTGTGGTCAACATAGACCACAACCTGTCTGCGGGTCAAGTTCTTCCATGCAATTGCGCGAGTAGTCCGGCATAACTTTTCTTGAAGATTAAGAAGAAAGATTTGTGAGATGGGTACCAGGCGCTGAATTTCAGAAGAAAGAGCAGAGGCTTATATCGCCATTCATTGCTTATGAATTGCGAAGGCAAAATAGATATTTGTGATGACTGGGTAATCGAGGATATGGGGATTTTCAATCAGAGATGAGTTTACAGGCTTCTACAAGTCCAGAGGTTAGCAATTAGTTACATGATCATGTACTACTTTTGAATTTTTATCGAGAGGTAACCATGTTGGGTTTTCTGGAATTATTATGATGTTAAATTGTTTGATATGAGGCGCGGTCAATAACATGAATTATTCCATAACTTCACAGCTCGACGGAAAGGGGAATTGTACGCAAACATGACAACGCCATTCTATCTTTTGTTAGTTGTACTTCTTTGTCTGCCACAAGACCATTTCAAAATTTGGTAGTCCCAAAAATTCGTCAGCCACAAGATCATTTCAAATAGTGCTGGTTGTAGATCTTCGTCTATCATGAACATTTCAAGGCATCATGAACAGCATAACAGGTTTAGGCATCAAACTCAATATGATACAGGTTTGAGTGTTAATGGCAATTTCATACACTTATAATTATTACAATCTTGATAACCCATAATTCTAAGCTGTTGATTTGGATTATCAGGTGAAACAGGGCAGATCTGTAAAACAGAGCGCAATGGATTCAAGACAGACAATGGCTGCTCTAAGCGACAAGATAAGTCTAAGAAGTTAAATAGGTACCAACAACCAGAAACGCCACTACCCACCTATCTCAGGGTTGGTAAATTTCTAAAAGAAACTGGCACTCAAATCTTTAAAGGATGGGCAAAGGCTTCGCCTTACAGAGAACTGAAACAGTTGGTGAAGAAGATCAGACCATCTGGGCATGAGTTCACACTGAAGGAATTGCAGCGCGCAACAAATGGGTTTGGAGAAGAAATTGGCAAAGGGGGTTTTGGCACAGTTTATTTGGTGAGTTCCTTTCCAAATCAAATAAATGGATTGAATATTGTAGTGTTTCAAAGATTGAAAATAAATGTTAGTTGATATCCTGTAAAGATGTTCTGCTTCTGTTTTTTCAAGGGAAGTTTCTCTGCTGGAAGAAAAGTTGCAGTAAAGGTCTTCAACGAATATGAAATTAAACGCCAGTAATATTGGATGAACGAGTTGGTAGTTGTAACAAAGCTACACCATCCAACCATCTTGACGTTTTTGGGATATTGCTTTGAAGACAATTTAATGTTAGTCTATGAATACATGGAGGGAGGAAATCTGTCAGATTTAGTTTTTGGTAATCACATTTCCCCTGTTTGATGTCAATTTCTTCTGTTAAGGGATAACTGATATCTTATCTCCAAAACTACAGAGATCTGAACAGTTTGATTCAACAGGCCCAGAAATTAACCAGATTATTGACTGGCGAACAAGGATGAAGATTATATTAGACATAATAAGAGGAATCCGGTATCTTCACGAAGGTACCGACGAGTGTATGGTGCACAGAGATATTAAACCATCAAACATTCTGCTGGATAAGAATTTTAATGCTAAGATTTCAGATTTTGGCATTTCTAGAATACTTCCAGATGACACCCAATACGCCCCTCTGGAGATTTCTACAGATGTTGGAGTATCTCCAACCCATTTAACCAATTTATCTACCCATGTAACAACAAATACTTCTGGAACAATGTATATTTAACTTGTCCCATCACTACTAAATAAGAATTGTAAATATTTCACCAATATAGATTCATTTTCTCTGAGAGTAAATTTTTCTTGTTAGCTACTTCATTAATGTACTTTTCCTTCTGTGTTTTGACTCTGCAGGGGATATATAGACCGCGAGTGTTTTGAAACTTGTCGTGTGACAATTAAATCAGGCATTGACAGCTTTGGAATGCTGATGTTAAATATAGTATCTGGGAGAAAGTTAATACAACAGAAAGATGAGGGCATGCACATTCTATGTGACCATGTAAGTACTTCACTGGTATAAAGCAGTCTCTACTACTGATTTCTGGGGGCTCTGGCAACCCAGCTGAGCATTTAATTTATAGCTTCATATGTTGATGCAGGCGTGGAGGTTACATAAAGAAGGGCGCCTTGTTGAGTTAATAGACCCTCAATTACTCAACACTGAAGGTTTTAATCCAGCCAGCATATTAAGAACAATCACAGTAGCCCTTTAGTGCATTCAAAGAGAATCCAAAATACGCCCATCAACATCACAAGTGTTTGATATGCTTTCAACAGAGGAGGAGATTCCTACCCCTCCACTTCCATAGCATTTTTATTGTTCAGAGAGGGAGGACAGCAACATGATTACATTTATTCACATTGTTAATCTTCAATTATATGTAATTCAATGATGATCAATAAAATATGATAATTATTTATCACATTTTGATAAAGATGATTATCACGTTTTATACAATTACTATAAAAATAAATATTTAAATAAAATAATCTAAAGAATCTCTACCCACTTAATAATATTAAAACTAAAATCATTGACTCCATTTACCATTACAATATGATAAGTCTTGTAAACCGTTGGAGCAATTTACAATCTTATAAGTTGTAAAGTTTTCTTAGTCCAAATGATAAGGAGAACTTCCAAAAGAATTGTGGGAGAACTATATTTTAAATCAATGTTTAAGAAGTCAATCACGATCCTCCATAACCAAGATTAAAAAAAGGTAAATGTACAATGCCCACTAGATCTTGGTTTGAAGAATAAAGAGTTTCAAATGATCTACTAGTAATAATGCATATAAAACATAAAAATTTGCAATGTCTATTAGATCTTATTTTGAAGGATGAATGCGATGAAATAGAAAGATGTCAATATTAGAAATAATAACAATGAATAAATTGTTGGTTAGTTTATAAATATTGATAAGTATGAGTTTTAAATAGTCTATTAGCGATAAAGTATTTATTGTTAAGAATTTATTTTAATATTAAGTTAATATCTTTACTTAAAATGTTATTATGTATGTATATTTTGATGCTATCACTTAAGAATTACATCAAATAATGATTCATAATAGGAAAAAAATTGTGTTATTGTCAAACATAAATGTGTTGTCATATTTGAAAGATTAATTTTTCAATATTGATTTAATTATGTATTCCCTTTTTAGATAGTTATTAGTTCTTGTGTGTGGTATGTATTGAAAATTGTGTAAAGGAAAAAAAAAATAATGTTTGCATGTTATTTTGGCTTTTCTTCCTAAAAAATAGTTGCAATTCAATTTTTATTTTTGTGTTGGACTTTTTGAATAAATAAATTCCTATATAACTTTCTATTAACATAAAAAGATAATAGTATAGGCTAGTAAAAAGGCACACCTTCAAAGTCTCAATGAGATAGAGTCTAAAACAAAAATGACAAACATAAAAACAAGGTCCAAGCCCACACAAATATATGCAACTAAAGTATTCCTAGCAGAAGGGGGGTCCTAATCATCAAGATTTTCCTAGAAAACTCTAGGAACCACATCATCAAAATTATCCCAAGTAATGAGAGCACCCTCCTCTCTAGGAGTATCTTCCAACTAAGTATAGAGTAAGGAGATGGTTAGAGCCGAGTGAGAAACCTTGTCAAAATCCAGACCACCCAATATCCTACCCATGAGAGTGTTTGTGTTTTCCACTACACCTGAGAGATCTCTAAGGAATAGCCAGTTCCTATACTCAAGACTCTTGAAATGAATGGCCAACTAACAAGATCTAGTTGATGACTAAGATCTTTTTCACTTAGGCTCTATGGGACCAAGGAGGGTACTCCTAGTGTGTTCATTTAAGATTTAGCTGTGTTGAACACATCATGACATAGAGCATATTTGGATGAAGGATAATTATGCAACAATTACTAAGAAATTGGCTCATTTCTAAGTAATCTGCTACCCGTTCATCAAAATGAAGACATTCTTAATGTGAGTTGGCATACATGAATATTTGAAACAATGAATTTAAACCTTGGCTGCAGGTTGGTCATTGAATGATTATTTGATTAACCCCTTAGGTGAATCATTAAGGAACATATCAGTGTCATATTTATTGGGCAAAAATGGAGTCACATGCAAGAATCAGTAAAACAGAAATGACCCAATAATAAAATAGACTACTCTCACAATACTTTGCATCATGGAGCTCAAATTTTATGATACACCACTACTTATCAAATCCTTTGCACATAAACGTAAATTGATGGCCCCATCTAAGTATTTAATTGATTACTCAAATCAACACAAAGATCAAAGACATGCATTTGAACAAATATTCAAAGTAGAATAAAATATCATTAATATTTCATTCAAAATTCACCCAAACTCACAGGAGAAGAGAAATATATTAGAATTATATATATTTACTTGTACTTGAATCATGTCAAAGAAAAAATTTAAGGTAATTGCCTAAGTTCATTCATAAAGCCCAAAGTTGACAAACTACTCTATTCCTATCTACCTGTATATGTTCGACCAAAACCCTAGCCAAAGTCTATTTTCTTCTATCTCCTTTTTAAAAATGAGCCTTGGTTTCCCCTTTATAACACAAGGGAAGTGACAAGCTCTAGGCTCAGATGCAGTTTCGATATAGAATTTTCATTTCATCAAAATTTCAACTACATTTCTTTGCATTCCAAAACCCACAACAAAATATAACTGCTGTCCAAGAAGAGAAATGCAAATTTATGCCAAAACTCTCCTTTGCCGCCATCTACACTACCTCAAACCAGGTACCCAAAAATTCCACAAAGGCACACAACTAACGTTGAATACCAAAAAGTGCCACATATGCCAAAACCAAGACCACCATAGCACAATGCATCAACACAAAAATTACTAACCCGACACACAGTTCCCATCACTAGCACCATGCCCACAATACACATGACCACTCCTTGTCATTGCCAGAGGAAGGGAGGACACCTCAGATTCCTTCTCTTTCCTTTCTTCATTTATCACGGTTCAAGTTTGATCATTAGGGGTCTTAACTGCTAGTGGCATAACAGAGATCACCTCCTCATCAGAGGGAAGACCATCATTCAACAGAGCCAAATATTGACCGTAGGCAGAGTCGGTCTCGATATCACTCTTAGATTCATTGCTCGTAAGGTTGATGGGTGAATGTTGGCGTCCATAGGAGCCACATCCATACCTTCCTTTCTATTATGATCCAGTAAGAGACTACACTCGATGTTTTCCTCTGTCGCCCATTCTTTCTACAACATCACCCTAAAATTATAGTCTTCGACTACATCTACTAGGTGGTATTCTAGGTTTGTTAGAAGAACTACCTGCCTTCATGGTGGAAGCAGACTCTTGTACATCAGAACCAGACCTTAGGGAACCCAGGTGAACAAATTTCTTTACTATTTTGCTCATCTTCTCTTCTGATAACTGCTTACACAAGAAAACTCCTAACTACTAAGTGGCAATGACACAAATAGCAACTACCTTTGTTGTATTTATTGAGTGAAGCAATGGCATTCACACTTAATGTTTATTGCACATGCATAACTGTGTCAGCTCGTTCGCAGATGCACTAGCATCATTTAATTCCTGGTTGCATGGAATCCATAGACTATCCTTCATGATTACTATCATTTGCATCACCACACGAATTGAGATCGACTCAATCACTTTGTAGGATACTAGCCATTAATGCAAGTTGGTTGCATAGAATAAAAATGGCCATCACATGCTATTTTTCCAACTTTGAATTCTATATGTCGATCCTCTGCTTTGATGGAAGATTGGCTAGCCATCTTTTATTTGACCACCTTTGACTTCCAGCGATGATTTGCTAAAGTATTCACAACCAATCATTCTCATCCATGTCGAAGGACACCATCACTATGTGTGGGCTTCATGGTCTGAGCAAGTGGAGATAGGTTTTGAGATCTTGCTAATCTCGCTGGTTTTAACTATCGCTCACTTTCATTTAGCGAGTCAATAGGGAACGGTGAAGATCGTTCCACCAGATTGATCTCAGCCACTCGTTGAACATGTCATGCCAAAGGAGTGGTAGTGGGGAGTGGGCCCCACACTTTTCAATGAACATGTGCCAGCCTCCCGCTGACCTCACTACATTTAACTTGTTATCACTTAACTCTCGTGGGCTGGTGGGGTACAATTGAGATCTTTTCCCTGATCTTTGAATCTTGAAATATACACATTTCATAATGTTAGCATTAAATGGATAGACAGATGATGATGTGACCCCCCAGGGTTAATGGCTTGATGTTGAAGTCACCAGGTTAAATTTAAAACCCAACTTTGGGAAAAGACTTGATATGATGGGAAAATTTGATGATTGGTTCTTTGGGCTAATGGGGTCGGTAGATAGACATGCAGTATGGATCGAGAAATGACTTAAGGGGTCGATGGCCAACCGAGCAGGTCAGCCAAGAATTATAATGATTACACACCTTTGAGGATGGAACCCTACTCACCTATGAGGACAAGGGTTTATTGAAGAGGTAGACGAGACTCATGGAGAGAAAAATCCATCAGGATTTTAGAAGCTCCAATAGAGAGGAGGAAAACAATTGTTGAAAAGACTGACTATTATCTTTAGAACCTAGAAGTTTAAAGCCATGGTTCTAGGATTGTCTATCATATTTGGAGGACTAAGTATGACCATGAATATGCCCTTAAGGAGGAGAAGGGTCAGGGGAACTCTATCAATAGTGTAGGATGCATTCATATGATCTATAAACTCTTGAAGATGAGAAAATTAAAGTGAAATTTTTTGAGCTTTCACATAAATCTACCTAAGAATATTAGAATATATCATAGCCTTAATGTATATAGAAAAATTCTAGTCTATAGAACAAGTATAAAAATAGTTCAATTTTTATTTTATTTTAAATTGAAGAGAATTTTGACCCTTAAGTCATTCCAAATTTGGGTTTGCTTGAATGGGAGATAAGGTCAATCTCTTGATGAAACCATATTCCAAGAAAATGTAGGCTCAAAAGGCCTAAAAAAATCATGTATCCAAAACAAAGCTTTATGATCTCTAGAGAAAAGCTAGAAAGGTGCTTGAGATTCTTCAAATACTAATAAATTGGACAATGAGGATTGAGAACCACAAATGGAGCCAAATGAGCATGAATAGAGAGACCTTGATAGGGAATACAGTAGTGGAAACAATCTAATTTAGGTTTAAGAATAGTCAACTAGACACACTAGAAGTGGTGTTACCATGAAGCAATAGAGGATTGAAGTTGTCAACAATGGTGAAACTAATTAACTATAGGTAGATGAGATGAAAGAAACATATAATTGGAATAATGGTGAACCAATATGTACAATAATCTATTAGGAACATCCAAAAGATTTACAAAAATGAGATCTATGTAAATTGTTATATTGTCTTTAAAAGAGTAAATTATAGAAAATATAATAAAAAGAATTATCCCTGCTATGAAACCAAGGATAAAATCCCTAAGTTATATAAGATAATGCCATGTGTCCAAATCCTATGAAAGAAGACAAAAATAAAAAACTACCTAAGTAATATTAAGAATAAGGTGTGAATAGTTCCTAATGTCTAACTAGTTAGATAAAGTATCACATTCACACCAACAATCCCCCCTTAAGTACAACTTAGGGAGGGTAAAAATAATGCATGAAAAATAAATATGGAAATAGGCTTGATGAGGTACTCATGTACATAAATTATCTCTCATAAAGGAGAAAAGGAGAACCTCATAGGAAAAAATCCTCTCCAAGAGAGATTTTTTTTTTTTAAGTGAAGACCCGTAAGAATAACTTCCTTCACCCTAAGCATCAATCATCATAAAATATAATGAGGTGACATTAGAGGCTCAGTGAAAATGTTTGCAACCTATTGGACTCTATAAATAGATACTCTAAGCTCAAAAAGGAACCCTATATGATATTTTTGATTAAATACATATGGATCTCAATATGCTTAGTCTATTGATGCTTCACTTGGTTTTGTGAAATGTGAATGGTTCTTTGATTGTCACACCAAAGAATAGTGGGACCATTAGAATGCAATCCAAACTCTATCAACAATTATCAAAGCTAAATAACCTCCTAGCTAGTTGTAAATACTTCCCAATACTTAGCCTTTGTAGATAATAAGTTACATTAGAATATCTCTTATTGCAAGACTATACAATGTGACCAAAACTAGGGAAAAAGAAAAAAGAAAAAGTAGACTTCCTATCTTTAACATCACCAACTCAATTTAAGCTAATGAAGTTGTCAATCTAAGAGTCTCTTGATGTATAGTGAGTTCCAAAATATGTTGTACTATAAAATATTTCCAAAAAATACATTTGGTATCCATTCAATGAATCTTCATGTAGAGTATGAGAGAAATAGGAGACAAGGCCAACCAAAAAATAAAATAGATCATGATGAGAATGTTGTAGGTACAAAAGACTACTAGAACTAACTATGTATAGAATTTAACATTGATTGAAAGAGTAGAACAATTGAAAGACAATCACAATGATCAATAGAACTCAAAACATTACAATCAACTTGCATATAAATGATCTCCAAAATAGTGTATCTGCTGCAACACCAAGTAAGTTCATGAATACCTTCACTCGAATGAGGAACTATACCAAACAAATGAGGCACTAGATCAAGTGATTGAAGATGGTGGCAGATCCCATCTCATGATTGTGAATAGTTACCCTTATGCAACATAACCAAAGGAGTATATGCAAGCCCCATAATAAAATTTCTCCAAAAAACACATACACTGACCTTCAACAGCAAAGAAAGACTTCCAAAGATGATGTGCAATTGACGTGATGCTACCTGGATCAAAAAGTCTTGTCCCAAGCTTCAAAATAACCAAGTTATTGATCAAATGCAATAGATTGAAAAAAAATTCTCATGCAAGAGTACCTGGAGCTACAAACAATCAAGGGGTCTAGACTAATGAAAAAAGCTCTAAAAAACCTTCCTGATGCCACTAGAATCAGTGAAATCCAACAAACGGTTGTGAAGATATGAGCCTTTGAGTCCAGATTGGAGGATTTAATTTAGTTGATTGTAGAAGTTTCTTGAAGCAAAATTTTTCAAAATGGATTGCACCACTGGAAAGTACTCAAAATTCCCTTTTTGACAGTATCTCATTTGTCGATTTTTGACACTATAGGTGAAAGTCGTGATAAAACAAAAAAAATGCCTAGAATTGGAACTTCATAGGCTAACTAGGTGCAAAATTTAGGCACCTTGAGCTAAAAAAATTAGCCCTTGGTTGCTGATATGACTAGGGGGTGGGTTGTGGCAACAAAAAAAATCTCCCCTCTTAGGAGTGGCATGGGGCTGCAGAATCGGGTGGAGTGGATGGTATGGGTGGCGCCACTTTGAATGTTTAGTGGATCCCGTGGACATGAATATAACTATTCGCATAGAGAATAGGGGCTGGAAAGAACTTCGGTCAATAGAAGTAGCAAACATCACACGTTGATGAAGGGAAGCAGACAATGGATTTTTGGTAGGTCAGCAGGAGGAACATAGACTATCATTGACACGATTGTCAGAGGATGGAACACCAAAGTCGGCGAGAGATGTTCAGCCAGAGAAATGCCGAGAGATAGGACCATTGATAATGAATGCATCCAATGGAGGTACATCCCTCTGTACAAATTTTCTAAAGTGATTGTCTGGTTTTTAAATATCTGGAGACTTTGATTGTAAAGCCGGCTAATAGAAATTTTTTCTTTTTTTTTTAATATTGCAACAAATTACAATTAAAAAAATAAAATAAGCCCTATTATATGGAATGTTAACAGATATAAAACAATGCCCATGATTTTTTAAAACTCAAAACCCCAAAATTGCTAATGGATGGATGCCAACTTATGAATAATATTGCAATCGATGTGATAAATTTTCTGCAAACTATATAGATAGCCCCCCAAAAAAAAAATTGCCAAAATATAGAGAAATTGCCCTAATTTTTTTATGAAAAAACAAAATGGCCTACATATAAAATCTTTTTGCCTTAGAGGACAACTAACTAAGATGATTTTTCACTACAAATTGTATGGATGATACGATTGATTTTGCAAACCCAAATACCTTTGATCACTCTTCGGTTGATGAATTTGATTTTGATAATTACACAGGCGATCCTAGGGTTTTGAGGCCTTTTGAAGACAATGGTGAGCTCAGATCTGACTCTATCTACTTCAGAAATCAGCTTGGTCCTCGTGTTGAATCAAGTAGCCTTCAATGGAAACCTCTAAGCCTGTGAAGAATCCAGGAATCTAGTATGCCAACTTTCTTGATCAAGGGTTGACATTTCACTAGACAAGCTCTAATACCATGTTGAGATTATGGATGCACAGGGTCCTTGAAGCTATAGTCTTCAATTGAGGACATTTTCCAGGTAAGATAATCAACCACCTAGAAAGTGTTGCAACTAGGCATGCACAATAGAGATTCTATTGATATGTTTGATATTGATATTTGATATGTTACAAATGAACAAGTTTCTTGATTATATAGGCAAGAGAGAAAACCTAAGATGCAAGAGATGTTGCCATGTGTCATGAACTAACAACATGTGACAACATGTGAACCCTATCTAGATGATTATTAAATGTTGAGATAAGCTCTAGAAGCACAAATCATCTTCTAGAAGGAATCTTATCCCTACAAACATGGAAGGAAATATTACCCTATTTATTAAATGATTTATTAAAAACTAACCTAGAACTAAATGATGAATGACCTAAGTTAACTAGTGTAATAATTAATTAATTAATTACACTAACACTAATGCTAGCAAGATGAGACAAAAACAATCAAGAGGGATGATCAAGCTCCCAGGATGGAGACCCCATGGAAAAATAAACATAAGAACAAAGAAACACACATTAGAATGATGTCAATGAAGAGGGGGAGAAGGAGAAGGAAAGAGAGAGATTCAGATCAAGATGTGATTGCTTGTCTATCCCATTATAGATCAGATATAGGTTGTTTGTCTGAAAATAAAATGCATACTCACTCTGAGGTGACATAACTCATGGCTAGCCACTGGGTGAGAAGGCCCAAAATGTGAGAAATATACACTCATGGCTGGTATGCACTCACACACACACATAGGTGGCTATGGGAAATTCATGCCTCATAATGGGATTCCCACTCAACCATATAAAATTTATACCTCCTAATAACTTTAATAAGGTGCCACAAAAGAAAATGACATTTTGAACTTCACGGGACAAGCAAAACTTTGTATGCTTGGAGCTCATGAACAAATGTGATGGCACCATAGGCATGCAAGTTGTGTTATGCAAGGTGGCCATATAACAAATGCAAAATTCAACATGCAAATAATGTTCAAAGGAGTCTTTCTTAGTTCATGTGAGGTCTATAACCTAGGAAACATTGTGCCTAATGTCTCTATGAGAGGACAATCAAAGAATAGAAAATTCACAACTTAGGGGATGTAGTGTGTTGCATCAAGCCACCAAGAGGAATGTAATATGCTAAGATAGATCACGCTCATGAAGGACACTACACCCAATGTCATCCACAAGGTGAAAAACACATCGTATGAAGTAAGAAGGCTACACTAAAAACAAAGAAAAAGGAAAAGAATGCAAAATGATAATGCTAATGTATTCCCCCACTTTAAAGGAATTGCTACACATCGTACTATGAGAAATTACTTTAAAGTAGCAAATAAAAAATTCAAAGAAAAAGAAGACATGAGAGCCAACTTGGAAAACCCATATGCCAAGTCATATGTTTCCAAGTAAGGCTATGTCATGTGAGAGAAAAGGAAAGGAAGAGGGGTTTTCCGCAAAATAAAAACACCAAACACATAAGTGATCTATGGATTTGAGGTCAGTATGTTCTTTGCTGCAATGTTGTGTAAAGAGCTCAAAACTCTCATCATTCCCCAAATACATAGAACTAGAAGAATGACACAAAGAAAACAAAGATAAAGGAAAAGAAAGATACATTTGGGTCAACATGGAAGAGACATAGGATGTCTTAGTGCTTTGCATCATCCCCAAAAGAAAAACAAAAGAAAAATGAAAAAAAAAAGGTGAATGAAAATGGAAATTTTTTTGGTTCAATAAGAGAGAAATTTCAATCTCAATTCCTTTTGTCATCCCCAAAAGGAAAACATGAGAAAAGACAAGGAAAAGAAAAATAAAAGGGGCCTTTTGGGTCAACATGAAAGAGGAATGGAATGTCTCAATTCCTTGCATCATCCCCAAAAGGAGAACACAAGAAAAAGACAAAATAAAAAGAAAATAAAAAGAAAAGACCTTTTGGTCAACATGAAAGAGACAAAAAAAAATGGCTTTTCTCAGAGTCTCCCACCCAACAAATTCAGATTCTATTGTCTTGAACTCTTCCTTCCTGGCTGTGTTACACCTATCCTACCTGGTTGCATTGTCAGAATGCACTTTGGTGGTGGATCTTTCTAATCCTTCTCTCCCTATGGCTAAGGGTGAAGTGTTTCGGGTTTCAAAGTGTGGTGCAAGCCTTGTCCTTTCTGTTCTACCAAAATTTGTTGTGCATAAGGCTTCAACTTCTCCTATGCCCTTAGTTGGTGTGGTTGGTTTTGTTCCTTTAGATGCTGTGTTCCCCTCTCTACAGTGTGGCATGGGGGTTGGTTTTCTAGAGCATACGGTTGATTCTTTAGTGGCTATGGGTTCTTATGTTGTGGCAGTAGGTACCTCTGTGGCTATGGGTGTGGTTGGGGATCCCTCTCTTGGGAGCCTGTGTGCCCGTTCTGGTCCCCTACCTTCTTTTGTTGAGGTTGTGAAGAGGAGGAAAAGGGAGGGCTCTGGACGTCCCTTATTGTGTCTTGATGTTGCTCCTATTGTCTCACTAGGTAAGGAAGTTGCTGATAATATTTCTTTTTACTCCAAGAATGCACTTATTTGTAGATTTTTCTTCTTGTGGCCTTCCCTCTCTGACTTGCACCTTTGGATCACCAATTATTGGGCTCATTTGGTTGATGGTCTGATGGAGATTTACCCTTTTGCTAGGGTTTTTTTTTTGTTATTTTCAACTCTCCAGAGGATAGACAAGCTATTTTAGACAATGGTTTGTGGGTGTGGGATTCTCATCCCCTCTGCATTAGACCATGGGTTCACTCTTTTAACCCTTTGAATGAACCCTTAGATGTAGTGCCTATTTGGGTAATATTTCCTTATCTTCTCTTACAGTTCTAGTGCTCCTTAGCCTATGAGGGAATGGGTAATGCTCTTGGTAGATTCTTGAAAGCAGATTTGGCTTCCAAGAATTTTACTCACACCTCCTTTACTAGGATCTTGGTGGAGGTTGATCTTTCAAAGTCTCTTACTAGTGAGGTAGTTTTTCAAATTAATGGTTGGTCATGGTCTTAGATCGTGGACTATGAGGGTCTCCCTTTTTGTTGTAGATGTTTTTTTGATGTTGGTCACTTGGATCATGATTGTTCTCATGGCTCCCACCCAACTTCCTCTACTACTTGGTGGAAGAACTCCCTTTGTGAACATTTAACTGTGCACCCTATTGTTGATTTTTCTCCTACTTCTTCTAATGAAGAATCAAGGCCTCCTTCTCCTTCTAGGAAGAAAAATAATGATTTTGTTATGGTGGATGATGCTCTTCCTATGGATACATTGAGGGAATCATTGGTATGGTTGTTCCTAGTGCTATTAATACTGCTACTCTGGCTCCTCCTATTTCATGCATGGTTTTTGATGCTTCACCTGAAGTTTTAGCTATTCCTATGGATGTCACTCCTATGGATACTACTCTTCCTACAGTATCAGCTTCAGGCTTGGTTTCTTATGCTTCACCTGAAGCATCAACTATTCTTGTGGATGTTGCTCTTCCACTTGTATGCTACTCTAGCAGGGAGTCTTCTCCCTTTGTTCAAAATTTCTCTATTTCTATTTCTCATTCTCCTTGGAGAATGGTTCACATAAAAAAGAAGCACTCTTCTCAGAAAGCTACAGTTTCTTTTATCTCATCTTTTGAGTCTTTTCCTAGTTCAAGTGTTGCTCCTTGAACAATTTCTCACTGTCTGGTCTTTTTGAATGGTCATGTGTTTGTTGTTGTTTCTCTTGGTTTGGTTATGTTGTACTAGTCTATTTTTTTGAGCCGTATGGCTCTATTTTTTCTTTTTTGTATGGGTCAGGGCCCTTCCTTTCTTATCTAATCAAAAACATGAAAGAGACATGGAATGTCTCAATGCCTTGCATCATCTACAAAAGGAGATCAAGAGAAAAAGTTGAAAGTGATGTATGACATAGAGAAGAATGAATGTACAAATATATGAATTTCTCAAAGAGAGAGAACATCAAATATCACATCATGGGGGAGCACATTATGTACACACAAAATAAAAAAGAAAATGTAAAAGACTAGTAAGGAAAATACAAGTCAATTGTGTAGTAAGTCATCCGTCTCCCAATCATGTTCATGATATGTTGAGGGCATGAAACTAGCCAAAGGGACAAGAGCAAGTGCTGAAATAGGGGAAGAACCAGGTTCTACACTCTTTATAGGGGATTTGTCATTTAAGCTCATGGAAAAGGAAAATAACGTATTCAGATCATTATGCACCTCTTCATCTATTTTAGTGATCTTATCATTGTCATCTAGATTAATCACAGCAAGAGGATGAATGATAATGTCCAATGAAGGATGTACCTCTTTTCTTGGTTTTTGTATTGGATCATTTTGTTGTGATTGGGGAGAATGGTCATCATTCATTGCTTCTATCAATTGTGGATTTTATTTTCTTCATCTTGTAACTTGTGAGCAAGGGCATGATGTCTACAGTTATGCTCCCTAGCTCCTTTGTTTCTTTTGTTTTTATTGTCGAGTTGTGTTTTTGAAGAAGCGGGTTGATCAAACATAGGTTGTTTGTCTTCCCTAGGGAGAGGAATGGAAGGAACCATGGAAGGTTAGTCATCCACTTTCTCTTTTTCTTTGTAAACTTGTTTTATGTGAGGAGGCATGATGGAGTTGGTGTCATTGTCTCATGGTCTCTTGAACGATGTTGGTGAGCTTTCAAGTGTTGGTTGAGCTTGGTTTGTTGGTTCTTGTTAGAGTTCAAGCATTGTTTCATCTAGGATAGGAGTGTCAGAAGTCAACGGGGACATGTTGTAGAGAGACAATTCTACTATTTTCTTTGCTTTAATTTTTTGGTAAGCAATTGAAAAGAAGTCTTTGCGAGGCATTATAGGTTCCATGGGCTCAGGCCAAAAGGATTCTAAGGAAAAGTTTCCTTTGGAAGAAAAAGGGTTAAAGTCGTTATGGTGAATAGTGAATATTTCATTGTCAAAGGGAAAATTTAAACATCTGTGTATGACCAAAGGGGAAACTTTCTCTAAGCAAAGCCATGGATGGCCTAGCCTCAAATGAAACTGGTCTGACTATGGGATGATGGAGAATGTAACATCCAATTTTTTTGGTCCTATCTATAATGGAAGGATGATCGAACCTATCATAGGGCAAGCAAAACCATTATGTGTTTTGATCCATGCTATCTATTTATCATAATCATCTTGATAAAGATCATGTAATACCAAAAATTCCTCGGTGATCACATTCTCTCCATAGGTAGATTCCATGAGTATCCCATTAGTAGGCTTATCATAGATACAGTCGGCTATGTAAAGAGGACCATTAGGGATATTTTAAAGTATGTCCTTAGAGGATAAAGTAATATCAAGATATTTCTTAGGTTGGCCATTATGAGGGATAACTTCTATTGCACCTACCATTTCATCCATAGGATTAATAGTGGTAATGTGTGGAATGGGAGTAGGATGTTTTGTATGAACATTCATCACATCATTCTTTGGAGTTTCACTAGCTTTGACAAATGAAACATTATGTTTGGGCATTGGATCAATAAAAAATTGTATGTTTTAATTTGGAGGGGCAACAGACTTATTGCCTTGATCATTAACACTTGCAATGGATAGATTGTCGGAATCAATGAAGTCTTGCACAAGGTGTTTAAGACAATTTTTTGTGTCATGTCCATTTTTTATATGATAATGGAAATAAGCATTGGATTTAAAGTTTAGAGGTAAAGGCTTAGTAGGATCGGGTTGTTTGACAGTAGGTAAGGTAATCATTTATTGTTGAAAAATTTCAGACATTGTATTATGAAGGGTGTCTGGTAAAGGTGTAAATTGTCTTTTTGGATTTCCATAACTATAAGGCACCACAATTTTAATAGATGCTACTTGGTTGTTGATGGGTTGAGTTGGTTGTTGAGGGGGGTTGAACTATAAGAACCCTTTTGTTTGCTTTCTAAATGGTTGTGAATTATTTTGGTGGGCATGTTCAGACTTCTCAGCTCAGCTAGAAGTGGACTTTGCATCATGACTACTAATTGAATTGTGATAATCACAAAGGGCAGTACATAATTGCATAAACGAGAGAAATTTCATCATAGTGAGTTTTTCCTAAGGTTTGTTTTGAAAGTTTTTGATAAACATCTTTTGAAGGTGTGGATCAAGAATCTTGACATCGATTTGAGAATAAAGTGATTGATAGTGTGAGATAAAATTAACTATCTTTTATTCTTCCTATTGATTGCATCTCATCAAATCGGCCAAGGTATTCTTTGGAGTCATATGCACTTCAAAATTATTTATAAATGCATCAACTAGTTCAGTGAATGAACAAATTGAATTGTTTGGTAAAGATGCGAAACATTCCAAGGCAGTGTCTTTTAGAATCCTAGGAAACAATTTTGCTAACAACTTATCATTAAGGACAAAGTCACTACATAAGGCGGTGTAAGTATTAACATGGTTAGAAGGATCTCCCTTCCCTCCATATTTCTCAAATCTAGGCATCTCTATTCCTTGTGGCATCGATTTTCGCAATATTTCCAAAGAGAGTGGGCTACTTCAAACATAATAGGTGGGTGGCTTGTTTTGATTTTGGTTTATGGTGGATTTTTTTTTTTGCATAGATGAAATTTTTTGAAAATTTTGGGTTATGAGGGGGTTAGTGTAAGTGGTATGAGGTGAAAGGGAAAGTGGTCATGGAGTGTATGTAGTGGTAGGGAAAGTGAGTGGAATGCTTATATATGGTATGGTAGAAGAGGATAGAACATGCGATGTCAGATAGGAATTATGAATGCTAGTAGGAATAGTCGAGGAAGGAATCACATTACTAACCGACTACATTGTTGTTGTTACTTGAGGAATGGTATAGGTAGGTATGGATGCTATAGTTGAAGGAGGAGGAGTGTGAGGTCCTCCTTGGCTAACCACAGTGTTTATTCATTGAGATGTAGTAGAGGTGGAAGGAACATGTTTGTGGTATATCTAAACTATTTGTTTCATAATGTCCAGGCCTTCATCACATTCAAGCATGCAATGGATGTTTTCTATGGTAAGAATTGTAGTGGTTGAAATGTTTTTAAGACACACTTGATGTAGAAGATGTGTTAATTCCTCATGAATGTTAATGATTTTTTCTTGTGGAATGTGATCGTTTTGTGTGTCAACTTGCATGTTATTGGAAGGCAAAGAGTTGTTAAAGGTAGTATCCATGCCTAGTGTACTAGTTGAAATACTATGAGTGGAAGCTTTAGATAACCCAAGATCCACAATGAGTGTATTATCATGGGATAACATGAGTGCAAGTGAATGCCAATGCAATGTAAACTAAGAGCAATAAAATGTTGATAACTAAAATTTTGGAAAACAACACAAAAAAGCAATAACATAAAATAGAAATGCAGAAGATGATCTAAAACTGACAAAAATTACAGTGAGGAATGTGCAAGTGGACTAAGTCACCTAGTTTGGTAAATTAGTCCCAATAGTGATTTTTAAAAAAATCAAAAAATTTAAATAGAATTTTA
>VDFB02271358.1:370740407-370971057 GCA_007258455.2 Sequoia sempervirens
GCACCTCAACGAGATGCAATGGTTACGCCGATAGTAGGATATAGTTCAGCAATATATTGAAGGGCGGGGGTAAAACTCGCAAAAAAATGTAAATTTGAATCTACAAAATGTATACATTTGAATCAAATATTCCCCACAAGTATAATGCGTGCATTTAATTTTTAATTAACTATAATATAAGTGTAGCTTTATGCATCACTATATACTAAAGTAAAAAGTTGTAAGCATGTCCAATCACCTTATCTAAAGACCACAATCAAATGGATAGTTAGTAAAGCAATATGAACACAAAGATGATTTAAATCGTTTTACATCTCTTCTAGAGCCATTGAACACGTAAGATGATTTAAATTGTTTTGCATCTCTTTTAGAACAAATGGAGATAACAATCTATAAATCAGTTCGATTCACTTCGTTTTGACTGGCTCAAAAGTGTGGTTTGTCTTCTTCCAAAAATGGTTGCCTAAGATGACTATGATTGAAAATAATTAAAATTGTAAGGAGATTTTCTCATAATTCATCTGTCGTTTTGGTGCAAATCAACCTCTGCTCCTGCAAGTTAGCCTCAGGAAACCATATACTTTACCAATTTGAGCTCCAAAAACTATACTTTTACCCCGCATATGAAACTCCCAACAGAAAATGCCCTGTTTCTGCAATTCATACTCAAGATTGAAAATAGTACCAGAAATGCAGAAAAACAGAGGAAGAAATCATGCTGAGGATATACCAGAGGAAGATATGGAAAGATTTCCTTTATTCATTACCAATAACAGATACAGAAAATTGAACGCACATAGTGTAAATTTATTGAAAAGTCTAAAAAAAGAACAATTCCACAGTACCACATTTATTATCTTCAAATACGTCTGGCTTCTATTCCCATAGATCACTCCCCTCTTCCCGAAAAAACCCAAACCTTAAAAGGACCCCAAAAACAAATTCGCCAAAATCCAACAATAAAACTTACCACCCCAAAATAAACACACAACAGCCACCACTACAAGCCGTTACAAAACAAAATTCCACACAAATAAAATAAAGGGACAGAAGGGTGAACGGAGGACCCTGCAATAAAGAGGGTGGTTACATCTCATTCTCAGGTATAATCGTATAGGGTAAGCTTTAGAGGAGATAAACAAATTCTTCCCTAGGTCTGTAACAACATGTATGCTAGCATGGCTGAAACTAACAGGATATTTTGTATTGTTCGAGCTCAGCAAGTGGGACACAAAGCATCATCCCTAATTTGCCAAAATTCCGGCAGCATTCTAGAAGTGTTATCCATACGTATGAAACATACCAAGGACGGAATTTTTTCAGAGGTGCTGAACCCCTTTCTCCATATTTTCACGGTTAGAAGAGTCTTGTCCCATATATCATGGGGCATTCTCAAACACCCATTTAGCTCTTATAAACCATTTAAACACATTTCTATAATCACTCTACTTGAGATTCCAATCACACATCACTGACTTATTCATGGTTCCTAGAGAACGTCTAATACCCAGAAATTGACAAATTCAAGTCCTATCACTAAGTCCTTGAATTTAAGGACATTACTCTTAACATCAATAACTGGGAACAATCCTTTCTGAGAAGAATCCCATTGTTAACAGGGGATGTTGGAAGCCTGTACCTTCACTTTTTGGAGTAATCTTTTTCTAAGTCTGTCAAAGTGAAGGATGTAGTCGGGGCAAAGCTTCTTCTCCATACAGAGCCTTCACTCATACCAAATTAATACCGAATAGATCCCTTTTCTTGGCCACAGATTGATCTACAAAAAACAGTGTTGTTTACAAAGGAACATGCAACTAAAATCACAAAAGCCTGTTACCATTGGTAAAAGCAGAGTAAGCTCTCCTGTGTAGAGAAGCTTGTCCACAGAGACACTGGCATTACAGAGGGAATCTTCAAATTTCTTACAAAGGAACTTCCCTAAAACTCTATAAAAGTGAAACAATTTCCACTGTTGGGGCCATCTTAGACGAGTCCCTAATAAGACAACATTTGTTTGAGCACATGTCTGGAGGCTGCTACTATTAACTGTAGTAGATTGCCTGAATAGACTTGCACAGTTTATTTGATCATCATCAGCTTACCAATGCAAGGAAGATGAGAACCCGGAGCACCATAAGGCCCATCTATTGCAAGTTTGGGAAATTTATTGTTGATCACACAAAATAACAACATACATCTGAATCAACATTCCTAGAAATAGATGACTTATATATACATACTTTAAAGCTATAATTTTGAACAATGGTATGCTAAGCATAAATAAATATCCATGCCTGGCCTAAGTGTTTGACCAATACCTTGTATGTGCATATTGGTCGATTTCAGAATTATCATTTTCAGGCACCTTCAATGCCTGCCAAAATCAGAGTGCATTACAGACAACCAACATTACAGAGTAAAAGTAAACCATTAACAGAGATAGAAAACAGAGAGTAGATAAAAGTCATTACTTCAGCTCTTTAGGGAAAATGCTTCTTGTTGTATAACGGAGATCCTCAATTTCTATGGTTTTCAGCTCTTCAAACATTGGGCTTCTATAGCTTAGGTAAAGGCATCATTACAAGTCCTATTTACTAATTAAACTATGATCATTTAGACCACACTATTGGCTTGCGACACTTAAACAACAGACTAACATTGATTTTGTGAGCATTTCATGAATTTTACAGGGGTAAATAGGGAACAAAATAGTAATCAATTAAAAATTTCCACACATTTCATTCAATTCACAGCCAATAACAAACAACAAAGCTGTAGCAGACAGCAACGAGCAAAGGAATTATAGCAAAGAGAGAAGGCTTTCTGCTGTTTAAATGCAATGTGTGGAAGCATGAACATAAGCATAATATGCATCTACAGCCCCAAATCATAGGCAATATAAACAACAAATTCCCTCCCCTGACTTGGATATCCGGCGACTCAGAAATTGCAGACAGCTTGCTTGCAGCGGTTGATACTGCCACAACGTCACCCTCTGGGATCTCTTGCACTGACCACGACCCAAGAGGCTGCTGAAGTCATTACACATAGCAAACACGTTTTAAAGATTCACACAACAAAAATCGCTAAGGGGAGGTCGTTGGAGGGTTTTAATGTCGTAGCTCTTCTTGGTATAATCCACCACCAGATCTGCCCCCAGGCTTTTCACAAATTTCGCTTTACCCGCGCTGGAAGTGGAAACAATTCTAGAAGCTTCAAACACATGCTTTGCCAGTTGGATGGCCAGAGTCCCCACGTTGCCTGCGCCTCCCACAATAAACACAATCCTACCCACATACAGGAAATCAATGAGTGTGAACCTTTGTTGAGATAGGTTGACAATAGAATCAAAGATTATTTAAGCCTCTACTACATTCTAATTCCAAGCACTATAGGTTGTGACAAGTTGCCATACCTCATAATACAGAGCCAGTAATTGCAGAGAAGTTGATTTCGCGTTCACCTTCCCAACTGCTTGTGCGCCGCACAAAAACAGTAAACGTGGAAGCCATCTTAAAGTAGGTTGCATTTATTAACTCAGAAAGATTTGGTGACTTTGTAAATGCTAGGCAATGCACGCAGACTAGTGGAGTGGTGTAGAATGCGTGAGCGGCTCCTAGCCATACGGTGACGTGAAAGCGGGGAGGAATGGCCATGCACAGTAGCGGAAGCGGTCAATGTATAGGAATCATAGTATATAATGTGCCGAAACTTCAAAACCCTAAGCGCACCTTTCTTGGCCCTTACGCGGGGATTTGGTGAGCTGACCATTGACTTCAGCCCGATATTAGCATACCTAGCGTACAACACGAATAGAGAGGAGATTAGAGAATTATTATAATAAAATATATTATCTCAAACAGAAAATGTGGATGGCATGTCTCAAGCGAGAATCCAAGCGAGGGAATAGTCTCGGTGACATCGGGGCAGTGAGACTTTTAGTTAATTCTCACCTATAACAACCCTATCTCGTCTAATAACAATAACATCTGAAGAAAACATCTATGCTAACATAAAGTATGCCAGAAATAATTGCCACCATACAATATATCATCACATCACAAAATAAATCCACCATCACTCTAATGTCAGCAATCAGTACATCAAAACAAAGTATCGGGGTTTATCAAAGTAAAAACATGCTAACAATAAACATAAGAAAAATGGAGGGGTTCTACAAGTTAAGGCCCTAAAATTTTAAATCAAACCCCGTAAAAGCACCAAATACAAGTTAAAAAATCTATCTACTGATGCATATAAGGAATCAATGCATATAGAACTTGTACAACTTGCACACAATAAGAAAACTCAGAAAAACACTGAAAACTATATGAAAACAGAGTAACTTCAATGTTTATTTCATTCCCTTAGCTTAAAAAAAAACAACTCAAGCCTCTCAAGGAATTACATAGTATTTATCAACTTCCTCTAACTGACCGGCGCCCCCTAACCACTAAGCATCCAACTTTCAAAACATATAACCATTGGGATTACAAATTTGTTGCCTAATACAACTCACAAATTTGGAACTTTTATTATTTTCCTACTAAGGACTCTAGGCTTATAACTCCATTATCTCATTAAGAACTCACCCTTTCTCATTTTATACACAATCTCTCATATTTTCCTTTTACGCTTACAAATTCAATTTGGTGAATTATTCTAATGCAAGAGTGTAGTTGACCACTAAACATAGGAATTTGTAACTAGATGATTAGCTGCTCCTACACCACTTCTTCATTCTTTCAACAAATAAATCTCTTAGTTGTGATAGAACTATCTTAAAAGATCCAACATTTGAATTTCATGAAAATATTCTTTTCTCCTCTCCTAAAAACTCTCCTACTAATGAAGATGTCATGGTGCAAGAGGATGATAGCATTGGTAAATATCTTTTAGACAGTAGTGATGTGGTTTCCTTATATGATGATGATAAGGTGACATTAGACTTACCCTTGCTAAATAATCATCAGAATAAGGATAAGTCTCTTGAGGTTATGAATAGTATATCTCCCTCGAGTTCTGTAATTCTTAGACCTCCTACAAGTCCTCTAATTATTGGACCTCCTAAGTCATCTCTTGAACCACTTCTTATCCATTATACACACTCACATCAACCTTGAGCTCAAAACAAACCTATTCTTATCATACAACCACCTAAAAGGAAACCATTAGCTCAAGGAGATACCTTGAACTTTATAAGGAAACATGATAGTAACAATGTTTCACAACAACTAAGTTATAATACTATTGCTCACTCATAGAATACAAGGAACAATAGACAATCACAAACCATTCCTACTTCATTACCATTACCTCAATAATATCTCCCACCTGCACCTAATAACTTAGAGTGTAGTGGAAAGGATTATTACCTTTTGGAACAACTTATAAACAATCCTACTAAGATATCCATATGGGGTCTTCTTCAAGCCTTTCCTAGTTATACTAGAATGCTTCAAACGGTTTTGCAAAAAAATGTAATTCCTCATGTACTACAGACCCAAATAATATGGTGGTCCTAATTCAAGGAATGAATTCAAATATTTTTTTTAACCAAAGTGAGTTACCTCCTTTGGAAATTCAAAAGAAAAATGAAGTCTCTATGATAGTGGCTATTTATAATAGGACTGAGATAAAGTGAACCCTTTTTCACAATGGATCAACCCTTAACATGTGTTGCATAAATATTTTGGATAAGTTTGGCATAGATAAGACAAATATTGAGCCTAATTCTTTGTCCATTCATGGGTTTGATAACATAGGAAAACAATCGCTTCATGTGATCACATTACCTATTATAGTTGGAAAGCCGCATTACAAACTTCTATCCATGTTATGGTTCAAGATTTTTCATATAATCTTCTTTTGGGAAAACCATGGATTCATGAAATGCATGTAGTGCCTTCAACTCTTCATCGTATAAGGAAGTATGTTTATCACAATAGGGTTTATATGATAAAATTTGATCCCAAACCATACAATTATTTACAAATTGAAAAAGGAATGAAAAATCCTCTTCCAACGTTGACATGAACTACACAAATAGAAGCCATGCAATAAAAAAGAAAAGATAACAATACTAAACAAGTCACAAAGCTATTAGAAGGTGATTGGGGATTTTTAGATTTCACACCAAAATTTGATAAGCAACCCAAGATTATACAATTAAAGTCAAAAAATGAGAAAGAAACTACCATAGTATCAACACAAGTTGAGTCATCCAAAGCAAATGAATCTACAACCTTTATCAAAAAAGAAAACAACATTTACACATCCGCATATGAAGATTGTATCATGAGCAACCACCCCATCCAAAAAAAATGAAAAAACTTTATGGAAGAGGTTATGAACTTTTTAAACAACTTGGTTATAATGAAAAAGGATGTGGTGGTAGAGAACAAGGTATTTGTGAAGCGAAACTAAATTCAATTTAAAATGCAATGATTTAAAATTGTTTCCTAAAATTAATTCCCAAAACTTTTTATGCAGAAATTTTAATATAATAAATAAAGCTTAAGTAAAGAGACTTTGAAATTAAATGCATATAATAAATTGATCAACAATTTCATCCAAATACATTCAATCATGCTGTAAATAAAATATTAATTCAAAAAAGGATTTAAAAAGGTTTAAAAAACTTTATTGCTTTCAGATAATTCCAGAAATTAATACTTATCTTTGAAATGTGGAAGTAATCCCAACTATTGCTGGAATGGTCCTTGGTTCAGCCTCTTCCGTCTGTGAGTAGTCTGGGAGGAAAGCAGACTTGGCTGCTCTACACGAGTGCTGGTTCCACCGGAACAATGCTCAACACTCATGCCACAAAAACCATGCCCTGGCCAGGACCGTCCTGAGTGCACGCACTTGTACCCCAGGTTGGACACCCACTGTAGGAGTGCCCCTTCTCCGTCCTACTCACAGCCTGCTAACCTTGAAACCCTATTCCCGCAATGTGCTCCACTTTATTTTCCTCTTTTTTCATGCCTCAAGAATTTAGTTTTCACGGGTTTTATACAACACAAAGGGTAGTTCCAACCGACACACCCTTTTACAAATAATAATTACATCCCGTGAAAACTCTAATTATTATTTTATTGCATTTTCTTTCTAGAACTATTACATTAGTTCTTATATTTATTTACTTATTTACTTTTATTCTATTTTCTTTTTCTTTTTCTTCCACGGGGAAAAAGTCTCATAACAATTCTCCCCCTATTGTTTAGCTGCTGCCCTCAGTAGCTGGATGATTTTCTGCATCACACATACATATATAAAAAAAATAGCCTTTAGTTAAACAAATGAGGATATTGGTCTTTAATAAAATAAACATTTTCCCAAGTAGCACTATCATTATCACAATGACTCCATTTAACTTTTACTTCATTTATAACTTTTTCTTCTCTTAATTCATAGATATCTCCCTTTTTTAATTGTATTTTAAGTTAAGTAATTACAAGAAAGCATATATATATATTTTTTCCAATGACAAGAGTTGTACATACATAAATATTAGGAATTTACAATCAAAGAAACTAATGGTAGTCTATGTGTTTACTCACATATATTTCAACCTTATCAATTTTCTCTCATGTTACCAATTTTCTTTAATATAGATATTTTAAATCTTATATATGTAACTTCAACATTAAATCTATAAAATTATTAAATCATCTCTTGAAATATCATATATCTAGTGAAACGACATACATATCCCATACTATGTAGTCAACTCATTGATGAACTATATAATTGATATACTTCAAATATATTCTAAGATGATAATCATGTATTCCGGACTACATGAGTATCCTCTTTTCCTATATGTCAAGTATAATTGAATGAAAACAAGTAAAAAGTATCCCTAAAAAGAGTTCATATCTTTCAATATATGCACAAAGTTATTGGGTTGATCAAGTCCAATAACAAGGTACAATAAAATAAAACATGGTAATCTTTCTAGGTATCTTAACAATCATACATTGAGTACTTTCATAGAAAAACATTAGGTCTAATATTTCCTTCACTGTTAACACAAGGGAAAATATTGGTTAAAAATTATACCCCTATATATGAAAAAATTGCATGCTAGTTTGACAATCTCTATCTTTGATTTATTTATGCCCTATATAGTATTTTATTGCATATCTGAAACCAATCATAAGCAATCACCCAAACCATATATCATGGTTTATTTGAGGCCAAGAAATATGTCTAACATACATAGTGTTCCCTAGCATAATAAAGTGGCTTAGTAATTATCCCTTTTTACAAAGGTTGTCTCTTATAATCCTGAATCTCTCTTTTAAAAGAGTTTTCTTAAATATTCTTCATTACTCTATTTTTATTTTATTTTAATTTAGGAACAAATATCTATTCAATAAAAATAAATTAGGGTTATCTCTCCCCCTATAAAACTTCAACATGTTTTTCGTGTTTAATCATAAAACATTATTCCATTCCAACTAATGTATTTAAACAACAAAATATTTTCAAGGTTCAAGATGTAGAGAAAAACTCACCTATGATTTTATATCCTATAAATATGTTATTCTCAACAATTTATTCTAAACATAATATTGTTTCTCTAAATTTAAAACATGAATCTAAGGACCTATGGGTTATGGGCCCACAATGTAAACTATATTATACTTAAGTGATAAAATATAGGTGTCACTTCTTCTTTACTTTTCTTTTTTTTTAAACTTGCAAAAGAAAACTCAAAAGATAAAAGGGTGAAACTAAGGTTTCAAAATGTGAATCAATTTAGAGGGTTAAATTTGCTGCCAGTAAAAATTTAGCGCGGAAGTCCCATACAATGTAATTCCAATTTTAGTCTATTAGTCTACTATAATTTTCTTTATATGAAGTAATTATTTGTATTTAATCCCTATCGTGAAGATGGAGGAGATCTGTGTTGGCTGTGACTTGGTTGTAAAAAACAAAAAAAAATAGTTTTTTTCTTTCTAGGAAGTGAATATTTAATTACAAACTAACTCTCCCAAAATTTATGAATGGTAATTAGAAGGTTAAATCATTAAGAAAAATAAATAAACAAATAAATAGTTTCTAATTATTTGGAGATCTACGTATGGAAGGTTTCTATTTTTCTCAATTCCAAAATAAATAGTTTATTAAATCTAGTAGCAAAAATGCAATGATAAGATTTAGTTATGAATTTACTATTTAGGGTGAAAAAGAAAACAAAAATTATTAAATATCCAATTTGAAGTTTGATGTAAATTCAAAAACCATAAGTTACTAAAAGTAAAATAAATGTAAATTCAAAAACCATAAGTTACTCCAAATAAAAGTAAAATAAAATAGGTTTGAGTGAAATTTTATTTTATTTTCTTTTTAAATTAATTTCCCGTGAAAATTTATTTCTTGGTATGATGAAATTATTTCTTACCTAATAATTTAAACTATTTTTCGGTAATTTATTTCTTTTCTAATAATTTAAACTATTTCTTCTGTAATTATTTCTCTATTAGTAATTCTTAATAGTTTCTTCGGTAGTAATTTTAAGTTACTTCTCTTGTAAATTGATTTACAATTAGGGGTAAAAGTTTTATTTGTTTAAGTAAAACATTTATTTTATTTTATTTTTACTAAGCACCTTACAATGGTAAAAAAATAAAAACTATGTACATCTATCATTAAAATTTGATTTACCTAAATTTATTATTTCAAATATTATCTAAGTGATATTTGTTATAAGCTCCCACAGTTTAATTTCAAACACAGCAATAGACTATTTTTTTTTTTGGTTTACCAAAATAATAACTATATCAATAAATTTACGGAGGTATTAATTTTTAGTTATTCTAAACTCACCATAAACGAATGTTATTATTATTATTTTATTTAGGGTTTAATTTCTAATGCACAATGTAATTAAATGTGCAGTGAGTAAGGATCAAAGGCTCTGATACCAAATGAAACGAAACTAAATTCCGAATTTAAAATGCAATGATTTAAATTGTTTCCACAAATTAATTCCAAAACTTTTTATGCACAAATTTTAATATAATAAATAAAGCTCAAGTAAAGACTTTGAAATTAAATGCATATAATAAATTGATCAACAATTTCATCCAAATACATTCAATCATGCTGTAAATAAATTATTAATTCAAAAAAAGGATTTAAAGGATTTAAAACAACTTTATTGCTCAGATAATTCACCAGAAATTAATACTTATCTTTGAAATGTGCAGAAGTAATCCCAACTATTGCTGGAATGGTCCTTGGTTCAGCCTCTTCCGTCTGTGAGTAGTCTGGGAGGAAAGCAGACTTGGCTGCTCTACACGAGTGCTGGTTCCACCGGAACAATGCTCAACACTCATGCCACAAAAACCATGCCCTGGCCAGGACCATCCTGAGTGCACGCACTTGTACCCCAGGTTGGACACCCACTGTAGGAGTGCCCCTTCTCCGTCCTACTCACAGCCTGCTAACCTTGAAACCCTATTCCCGCAATGTGCTCCACTTTATTTTCCTCTTTTTTCATGCCTCAAGAATTTAGTTTTCACGGGTTTTATACAACACAAAGGGTAGTTCCAACCGACACACCCTTTTACAAATAATAATTACATCCCGTGAAAACTCTAATTATTATTTTATTGCATTTTCTTTCTAGAACTATTACATTAGTTCTTATATTTATTTACTTATTTACTTTTATTCTATTTTCTTTTTCTTTTTCTTCCACGGGGAAAAAGTCTCATAACAATTTATTGTACCTATAAAGCCTAACACACAAGAAAAATCTAGTGGTATCTATTATTGTCATTCAAAAGAAATAAAAAACATCAAAAAATCCTTCACTCAATATCAACACTCTTACAAAACATTCTCCCAAGAAAACTTCCACTTTGGTTCATCCTACACTAATAGATACTATATATACGAATATCTCATTAGATATGCATAAAATTGATACTTTGTCTACTCATTAGAATCAATAACATTAGCTACTACTCTTTTTCATGTAGTATTTATAGCATCATAGCATATTCACTACCATGCATGAGGGTATAAACTTGTCTTTATGTGATCATATTTCATTTTTGCAAGGAGCAACATATCATCATCTATTTTTGACTCACCTTTTTTTTCCCTTGGGGGGCAAGGGGTTAGGTAGTTGTGACCTAGCATGGCACTTTTTCATTGTCTCTTTTGGCTATTTTACCACCTTCCATATATATAAGAGCAAGCTTGGGATACAGACAACATGCCTTTAGTTGGCTCGTAAGTGGCATACTTTACTTCTATGTTACCTCTAGCATTACATTTTGGGGAAAACCCTTATTCATGATGTAGCTTTATTTGGAAACATATGCTTGACATAGGGATTCCATGTAAGCTCTCATGTCCTCTTTGTTGTTAGCATTTATCATTTTCTACTTTAAAGTAATTACTCACAACATAGACTTTAGCAATTTATTTAAAGTGGGGGCATACATTGGCATTATCATTTTTAAATATTTGACTATACCTTATGTTTCATAGTGTGGTCTTCTTAATTCATCGTATGATGTGTCCTCTTCTTGGTGGTGTCATTGGGTTTGATTTCCTTCAATATTGCAACCTTTCTTGGCATACAACATTCCTCTTAGTGGTGATAATACGTGTTGCACTCCCTAAGTTGTGAATCTTTTATCCTAAAATTCTCCTCTCTTGGAGACATCAAGCACAATGTTCCCCAAATTTATACCTTTCATGAACTAAGAAAAATCCCTTTGAACATGTCTATTTGCATTTTTTTCATAAGTTTTTAGAATAACATAGCTTTCTAACCTTATGAAGATCGAACCCTTTTTTCCATAAGTGTTTAGAATAACACAACTTGCTAATCTTATGAAGCTCAAACCCTTTTTTTCATAAGTGTTTAGCATAATGGCGCTTGTTAAGCCTTATGAATCTCAAAGTTCATATTTTGTGGTTCCTTGTCAAAGTTTTCAGAGGTATAGCTTTGGTATGGTTACGAGAACATAATAAGATTCTCTCATTGGCCTCTTTTTGGGGCTCACTTAATGAATAGTGAATTTTACTAGCCCATGTGAGTATGCATTTTGTTTGCATATTAGACAAAAGGTTCCACTTGTAAATTTTATTGTACAAAGAACTAAGGCTTGATCCACATCAAGTTGGACTAATGGTCAAGGCTTGATCCACCCTTTTTTTTTTCTTTCTTTGAGTCTTTAACATTGTATGATTGAGTTTCTTGTCATTGCTGGATAGATATGTTTAACATGGGCATGTGTCTTTGTGTACCTTTCTTGGTTTTTCCATGAAATCTTAGATCTTGAGGGCTTGATTATCCTCCTTGACATTTTTCAGCTTATCTTTCTAGCAATTCTACAATTAGACCTCTCTTGATTATCTACTTTAGTGTGAGTTTGGCACAAGTTCATCCTCTCACTAAAGTGGGGACTAAATGTAGTATATAAAAACGTATTCCTTTACATTTTCACACTTTGTTTGGGCCCTCCTAATTAAATTGGACTTAATTAGGCCTTAATAATTTGTATTTTACATCTACAAGCCTAATAAATTACATTTTCCAAAGGGGAATCCTAGCAATAATTAATGCCAATGCATAACAATTTACCTTGAGCAATGTGTGTTCCAAGAATAGGGACTTGGGACCCATTCACCCATGGGCGAATGGGTCCTCCCTAGGCATTTGAACCCAAATTTAAAATATGCTTTTGTTGGCATTTTAACATCCCAAAATCCATTTTGCAAGGTCAACTTGTAATATTTGAATTTTGGAAAATTAAGGATACATACCGATAAATACAAGGTTATTTTCTAAGTTTCACCTAGTATTTTTTAAGATATCTCAAGAGCATTCAAATGTATAATTATTAGATATTAATTGCAGCAATTAGGATCTATTCATAATGTCAAAGTCTTCCTGCATCATGCATTTTTTTGGAGCTAACATTGTGATGTAGGTTTCAAGATCCAAATCAAGCATTCAAAGCATCATTTCAAGCATTATTTGTATCAATATCCACATCCATTGAATCTATTTCATGCAATTTTCCAACCTCCTTTCAAATGTTTATCTAAAGGTTTGGTGAGTGGTAACATAGCATTGTTCATTCAACATTCCTTATTTCATGTTTCATTTCAATTCAAGGTTTAATTACCAAAACTAGGTTTGAGCAAGGCAAATCCCTATTCACCAAAAACAAGAAATTTTTTCCTCATGTTGTGTTGCAAATTTAGGTTGAAGAAGGAATGAATACCTCTTGAAGGGAAAGATTGAAGAAGTTTTTAAAGTTGCAAAAATTGTAAAGGTTGTCATCTCATGGAAACTTTGATCCTAAAGTTATTTACAACATTTTGAAATTGAAACCTAGAAAAACTAGAAGTTACAAATAAACATTAGAGGCTCCCAAAAGGTTTATAAAAACCCTAACAAAAGACCCATTTACCCATGGGTGAATGAGTCCCAAACAACTTCCAGAAAGTGAATTTTGATGACTGGTACACATCTCTTTGCCCTTCTCAAATCTACAAAAATTTTTTTGGTTCTATTAGCATTGACCTTTAAATTAGTGTTTCAAGTTAAAACTAGCATAAATAGGTTGATTTTATATTTTTCATTTATCTCCCAAAATTTTTGTTGAGGTTGATACCCCCATCCACACACACACACACATAAAGGAAATTGTCAGATCTTCCATAGAATTGACTCACCTAAGGGATGAAAGTTAATTCTATCTTGGAGGTTATTATTTCCTTAATGAAATTGAAAATAGGTAGGTTCATTACACTGCATTTTACCCTTTCTATTTATAGTAAGTTTGGTGAAACATACCGAATTAAGTATAAAACCCTATGTGTTTAATCCCTAACCCATTTTTCTATGTTTCAAGTCATTTGATTGATGGGCCAATTGGGGCAATGAGGTGGATGAGCTCAAAGCCCTTATGGGAACGAATGAGAATAAAATGAAATTACAGAAGGAGATTACTAATATTCACAACAACCAAGATAAAACTATGCAATGTCTCCAAGAGATTACTGATAATAGCAAGGAGGTTGTGAAGAATACCACTCTAACCATCTAGGTCATTCAACAAGAAATACAAAATAGTCATAGAAAAAGGGTGGTTAAGGATGGTTTGGATGATAGCCACGCACAAAAAAAAGACAAGATGGTGGGAAATTTGGCTCAAGACACTACCATAGAGACCTAGTCTATTCAAAAGGGTCCCTTGTCATTCAAGGAGAAGCTCCACTTCCTAGGTAAGGAGTGACAAGAAATTAGTGGTCTTAGGCTTTTGGGAGACCAGTAGCTATTTCAGTCCCCTGTTGGTTTTTCTCTATATGTTGTTTTTATTTTTCTTGCTTGTCAGTTAGTTGTTTCTTTTATTTTTTCCTTCTAGGTATTTCACTTCTTGTGAGCCCCTTGTTTCACCTCAATGGTTGTTTTGTAAATGGGTAAAATCCCTTCGTATTTTAATCTCATAAAAATATTTATTGCATGAGGAAATTTCCTCTAATAGTTATTTTATTAATTATTTGATAATATTATCACTATAAGTTTACTTAAATTTAATATAAAAATTTCTAAACGCTTAACATATTTATATTACCAATGTGCAATGTGTCAATACATCTAAATAATTTGTCTTTTTATATATAATATTAGAATATAAAATAAAGAAGACATAGATATGTGATACCCCAATCATTATCTTGAGAACACGTAGATAATTATATTAAATTTTGTTACAAAAGGTAAGACCATTTATTTTCTTGACGTCAAGGGCCTATTTGTCAAGAAAATTTAAAATAAAACATGAATACCAAATCACATCATAAGGTACTATAAATAATGTTTAGTTGATAGTAATGAACAAAGTTTCTACCAAGAACAAACATGCACAAGGAAAATTTATAATGAAACTAACACACATATAGAAAGGAATGCACACACGATTTGATTACCTTATTGTTACATTTTACCTTATTTGGAGAGGTTACATCTCATCATTCTTTGAGTGGTTAGGATCCAAACTAATTTTTTAATATGTTTCAATCAAATGTTTGGAATATGAATTAGGCACTTATGTTTAATTTAAAATGACATGAAAAGACTAGGTTCTTCATTTTAATAAAACAAAACTTATTTTTCTTTTATGATATATTATTTATCCTCTCTGTAATAAATTTTAAAATAATAGTTTATGATGTATGTCTTCTTCATTTTATTTTCAACTATTGTAATTTAAAAAATATTACAATTTTTAGTTAGATATATTGATACACATTCATTATCAATGTAATGAATAATATGTTAAAAATTTGAAAATTTCCATCAAAACTCTTGAAAGTTATAAAAATGTGATTTATATAAATAGGTGTAACACATTATCTCACAATTTATATTTACATTTATTAATGAGAACTATACCCCTTTCTTATGTCCATCCCTACTATCCAATCATGATATAGTCAAATTTTGCATTCCTACTATACCATATGCCACCATCATCACCGTATAACCTATTTTCATAGAATAATGAAGTACACCACAATTCTAGTTTGATAGCCATGTCATAAAATTGTTCCTATTTTTAGAAAGGACAATCAATTGTTTCTCAACGTCATTTTATTTAAATAAAAATTGAGTATTATTTTCTTTTATGTTGAACAAAAAGAAAGAAAAATCTATCATTTATAACTATCATAATTTATTAAAGAATCCATCATATGCAATTCTCTATTTGGGGCACCCTATTTTGGCTTGTTCAACCCTTTCGAATATATTTTTTGATTTACAATAATGCTACCCAAAATTTTAATGAATCTCTCCCCTTACATGTTCTTACAAAATTCTAATGAATTCTCCCTCTTACATATTTTTACATGATATAATAATTTGTCATAAGTAACTTCTATTTTACAATGTCATAAGATGCTCTTACAAACTCTTACACACCTCCCAACACATGGCAAAGAGTGTCACCTCATAGTGCAATGTTTTACTTCTAATGTGAGAAAGAATAAAGAATATTTATAAATTAAATATAACAATTAAAATATACAAATATTAGAAATGCAAGGTTGAAACACCCCTTCTAAAGAATAATTGACATAAAAGTCAAAATAGAAGCAAAATATAATGATTGAAAATTATACACTCTACACTTTTCCTATTCATTTATATACACATATATTTTACCGCTTTCTAGTTACCGTGATATATTAAAATCAACATTCATAAATAGACATGTATTTACATGATGGTTTTGACATATATATTTTAGTTTTATATACCTATATACAGCCAGAGCCATTCACGCATCCCATCACAAGGCCACGATTTCCGCGAGCCAAGGGTGTTTTAATATTTGAATGTTGCTTGCCGCTTTGTCCTTAGCAAAGAAACTGCACTCGCGTGATAGTATTTATTTTGATGTTCACTGCTTTTAAGTCACATTACATCAATGATCATGAAATTCCATAATAAGTCTCCACAATCATGGATGCTCATTGAAAGATCGGAAACAAAATACAACTATTGTTTACCAAAGAAAATGAGGATTGATGTTGATATGCATCAGCCCTCATGTTGCTCGTGTAATGAGCAGATAAGAGCAACCACTAATTTATACCTAGAATACAAACATTAAATCTTTGAACGAAATTCAAATATCGTGAAGCTTATCTAATATGGTCAGTGATACTAGTGGTCAAATTTCCTTTCAGCAAAACTTAAGAAGATTAGGTAAAGAAACTTTTCAATGGAAAGGTTGTTGGCTGCCTATGTCTCAATCTATACTAACTTACAAGTTTAGATATGCCAAAGCATGTCAATTCTGAACTCGACCTTTCACCTAATACCGTGAAGCTTATCTAATATGGTCGGTGATACTAGTGGTCAAATTTCCTTTCAGAAAAACCTAAGAAGGTTAGGTAAAGAAACTTTTCAATGGAAAGGTTATTGGCTACCCATGTCTCAATCTACACTAACTTACAAGTTTAGATGTGCCAAAGCATGTCAGTTCTTGCCTTGACCTTTCACCTAATATCGTGAAGCTTATCTAATATGGTCGGTGATACTAGTGATCAAATTTCCTTTCAGCAAAACCTAAGAAGGTTAGGTAAAGAAACTTTTCAATGGAAAGGTTGTTGGCTGCCCATGTCTCAATCTACACTAACTTACAAGTTTAGATATGCCAGAGCATGTCAATTCCGGCCTCGACCTTTCACCTAATATCGTGAAGCTTATCTAATATGGTCGGTGATACTAGTGGTCAAATTTCCTTTCAGCAAAACCTAAGAAGGTTAGGTAAAGAAACTTTTCAATGGAAAGGTTGTTGGCTGCCCATGTCTCAATCTACACTAACTTACAAGTTTAGATATGCCAAAGCATGTCAATTCCGACCTCGACCTTTCACCTATCTCACGTTATATCACCTTCGTCCATATGTCATATGGTGGTGGGACGGGAAAGTAACGTGTGATGGATGATGTATTTATATCTCCTAAGGAGGTTAAATATCTAGTTAGTACATTACGATTTTTAATATTCTTTTATAATTTTATGTATGGCGATCTTGTATATAATGATGATTGTACATGATTTTATTAGATTTTATATTTATTTTAGAGTGATTGAAGATTGTTTACATATGTTTTTGGTTTATTTTTAAGTCTTTAAAACTATTTGAAATGTTTTGGAACTAATAGCAACAAGTCAATGCATAAATAGAATAAAGTGAATAGTTTTAATCTAAAACTTATCATGAGAAAATACATAAGAACATATCAAAAATAATTTAATGTTATAATATATAAAAATACATCTAGACATAAAACAATATAAGACTAGACAAACACAAACTACTTAATTTTAAAGAAAATATCAAAAAAGATTTATAAATTGAAAGAAATAATTTTGATATAATTACCAACAAAATTATAAACAATTTACATAGAGCTAAAGTGATCCATCCCTATAGAAAAAAGTCCAAAGATTTATACTAAAACAAATGCCAAAAAAATTCTTGTTCTTAACAAGATTTAAAACACTCTAATATATACAAAATTACTTAATTCATTTATTTAAATTTAATTCTTATATTTTTATACATATTTGAGTAGTAAACTGGTGTCCCAACTTCTAACTTATTATTATGATATATTAAATCCAACTTTCTTACATATGCATTTCCATCATAATTTGGTGGTAGCATGCGCAGCATGTTGGACCATTCTATTTTTTTTCTTTAATTGAATAAAATCGAAAAAAAATTACAAATAGAATAAAAATCAATCCAACAAAAACTGAAAAGAATATTAAATTTAAAATAAGAGACATACAAAATCCAGCTATAATTTTTACAATTACAATAATCCGTCTATTATTTGGAGAAAATTATATACACAGCCGGCGCCATTCCCACATCCATCCTAAGCCGTACGATATTCCACGAAACGAACGATTCTTTAATATCTGAAAGGTTAACAAGACAAACCCCATTCACGTGATTGTATTTATTTTGATGTCCAAATCTTGTAGATCACGTTACGTCAAAGTTTTATTTTAATATGCACCGCCCTTGAATCACATTACATCGAACCTGGAAAAAAAAAATTCCTTATTGTCATTATAAATAAAGACGCAGGGGTAGTCCGGTGTGGAGAAGAAAACTGTACACTCTTCCTCTGCATTTAGGAACGAAGACATTACTGGCATTAAAATGGCACAAGTCTTAGTTCTTTTCTCGGTAATGCCTGCATTTCTTTCTAATCAGAATGCAAGAGAGAGATTATAGTGGTGAACTCTTTACCTGTCATTGTGTTGCTGCAAAGCCAAATACTTGATTGCTAATTTGATGAGGTGAAGCTTCAATTTCAGCGCTACTTCCATCAGGTGCGCACTAATACATCCCTGTCAAATTACGTTGCAGAAATCTTGTTCAAATTTGTGACTCTAATGGTCTTTAGACATTCAAGTATTTGCTGTAGTTCTGTCCAAGGTTCACTCATGTTTGATATTTTGTTCAATAAATGAAGGCAGATGTGCTGCCCTATCACCTGCTGATAATTAATATCTTTAGACATACAAGTAGTTTGCAGTATACTATAACATTCAGTTTCAGTTTTATTTTAAATTTAAATATATAATATTAATTAATTTAAATCAATCTTTGAAAGTTAAACGGTTGGAACCTGCCAATAGTAATAGGCATAAATTCAGCGCAGAATGTTTCTATTATTGTTTGCTCTCCTTTAATTACAGTTTTTCAGTTAATATTGTGGGAGGTTTATTTTATTTTATTGTGAATGAAGCGAACAAATTACAGTTTACAAACAAAACTGTTACAGCAGAGGTAGCTACAGCAGAAAAGAAAAGGGATAGTTTTAGAGTTATTATTTTTTAATATAGTCGAAAAGCAAAAGTTATTTTTTCTGTTAATGTTATTATAATAAATTTCAATAAAGTGAAAATTGCAGTAGAAAAAATTGGATTATTAATAATAGATAAATAATAATAAATAAGTATTTAAAGTAGAATTTCTTTTAATAACTTATAATTTTTTATTATTTCTATTCATTATTCTCAAAATTATTTTAAAGAGTAGATTTTATTTCATGTAAATTATAGTTTTTAATATAGTTTTTAATATAGCTAGTTTCTTAATTTTTATATGATCTGTTTTTTCATTATTTAAAAATTAAGATTGTTATTTTTCAATGTGCAATTCTAAGATTTCTTTTAAATATATAATAATATTATCAAATTTATTTGGCATCAGGAAAATCCACTCCCCACAATTCACCCCCAAAAATTTACGGCAATCAATTTCACGCAAGAAAATTCACCGTCATGACAAATTCACCTCAAGGAAAATTCACCACCAACAATTCACTGTCACAAAAAATATTAATGCAATGAATTTTCTAGAGTGGTGAATTTTCCTTATGGTGAATTAGTCATGGTTGTCACAGTGAATTTTCCTAAAGCTAATTTATTTAGATCTCTTAACTTTAATTTAAATAATAACATGGTACACTTGTTAAGTTGGAAACATTATTATTTTTCATGGTACTTATCATTAATAAAATATATTCTAAGTGGAGTTTTTTCTATTTGATATTCTAGTTGGAGATAGACTTAGGTATAAGAAGATTTCACACCCTATTTACCCATAGTGTCATAAAATTTAATCCATGGAACACAATTTATAGTTTTCTCTTCATGTCCAATTGACTTAGAAGTAGGTGAATAGATTTTTCATCTTGAATTTTTTTCTCTTTTCCAAACATATAATTCCATCAAATTTAATAAATTTGCAATGTTAATTTTTCTCAATTATAAAAATAAAGAAATAATATTATTTTCAATCTTAAAGCTTTTGAGTTCTATATTATGTGGCTAATTAAATTGTTATTGTTCTAAATTTTATGCTTGAAGTCCAAATCCAAAATTATAAAAGAAGTGAGTTAAGGAGGTGGGGCATCTCTGAAATTTTTTTTGATCTTTGGAAATTCTCCATGATTTATTATTCATTTCCCTCCGCATTCTTCTTTCTATTATTTCCACCACAAAGGTCCTTTCGCGGACATGATAAGCATTAAACTTGGAGTTAGTTGTAATATTCACAACATTCAAAGTGTCTTTCTCTACATTGCAATATAAATGGTCATGGTAGTGATAGTTTTGCCTAAGCTAGTACGAAGCACAATAGATGTTTTTTGCTTTGGTGTTGTAGACTCCTCTTTGCTTTGGCTATTTCATATTCTCATCAAGACATTAAAGTAAAAGAAAATATTTTTATTTATAAAGAACATATGAAAACATTTTTATTAATTGAGAACATATATCTTATTATGAAAAGTTCATTTGAAAAAATGATTAAAAGAACAGAAATTGAGACCGATTGTTTGAAATACACTTACAATTATTTAAAATGAATTGTAATTTATGACATCTGGTATCCATTTTACGCTTTCCTTTTATTATTGTCAATCACACAGTCCTAGATGTTGTGGATCATTTAACCTTTTCAATCTTGTGGCATTAAAACTTTGATGTCTGAAAGTTGATAGGCATGTGTTGATAGTGTAGACATGTAAAATTAGCATATTGCATTTAATCAAATCCATTCATCAAATAAACCAAGTTCATTAAATTCAATCTCTAAAGTCATCCAATTAAATTAAATAAATCAACTTTATTTAATTTGATCCTAACATCACCCTCCTTGATTAAATAAATCAAGTCTTTACTGAATTAAATCTGAAATCATCTTCCATCTCCTTTTGATTTAGTTTAATCCTTAAATCTAAGTCAAATGAGTCAAATCACCTAATACTCTTTTAAATTAACTAAATCGGGATTAAATCTAATCTAATGCATGTCACATTCTCTAGATTTTCCCACTTGCACAAATAAAGGATTTCAATTATTTTATTAAATCTTCATTTTCCCTCAACAAGGCATCTTTGGAGAATATTCCCTCAAGTTTGAATTCAAATCAAGTTGACTTGTCCCTTCCAACATGGTATTAACTCCCCTCTTACATGTCCCCACTTGGCATTTAAGTCCCTTTTTCTCCCTCCAACAAGCCAAATTTAAAATTTGAAAAGGCCAACTAATGTCATTTATTGGCACATTGACAAAAACTTGCACATCCTCCATCCACTCACATTTAGACAAGAGGCTCCTTCCTATTGGTTGAACCTTTGTCCCACATTCACCCATTTTGTATATCTCTCCATCCTATAATTTTATAAATTGGAGATCTCATTCCTCATTTTAGCATCCACAATCTCATGCAAAGTTACTCTCTTCACATTGAGAGCTAATTTTTCCCATTATCATTTGCAACATTGATTTATCAAGGGTTGGGAAAGGGTCACTATTCACAACAAAGTGACACGAATCCACTATGGAATAGGTGTGCATTGTGCTTCTATAAGATCTTTTGGTTTATGTTGTTATTTCATTTTGATCATGAAGTAGGATGCATTATTTCATAGGAGTATTTATAGGTTTGTATTTGCATGAACTAACCCCACTAATGAGTGTTGGAGTTTAAACATTTGCATATTTTATTGGTGCTCACATACGGCACTAGAAGAAGGACCACTTCTCTTGTTTTGCAGGAATACTGAATTACTTGTTCAATTTCATCCTCAAAGTTGAATGGGTCATTTTCTAGAGTAATAAGGTTTTCATGTTTTCTCTTGTGAACCCTAGATGAAATGTATAGATGAACTAGTAGCTTTAGAAATTTTCGCTTTAGGACTACTTTTGTCCTAAACACCATTTTGCTTTTGTCTTTTACCCCTGAAAAAATCCTTAATTGGGGAATTCTTTTTTTTTCCCCACTCTATGGAGTAGTTTCTTTCTTTGCAGTTTGAAGAGAATTATTGTTAGGTTGCACAAGCTACATTAAGCAGGAACATCAATCACCAGGCATATTGTTCAATACTTTTTGGTGTATCTTGCGAACACTTCATGTCTGAACTGGTCACGTTGTCAATACCGGATCTCCTTGAATGCTTTGGTACTTCCACGCCTATCTGTGGCTTGATTTTAGTCGAAGACTTTGGAATTCCCTCCTCTCCCAGTACTTGGTTTTATTTCAATATTTTGGCATGTTCACACTATCCTCTCCACCATATTCTTTGAATGCTTAGGTGTTTGTTCATCCTATTACATTTCTTGAAAATTCAAAACTAGTTTCAAGGAGGCCCTTTCCTTACCTGATAAATATGAAAAGTTTACAATAAATGTTTGCTCAGCTGACAGGTAACAATAGAGGCACTCCAGATAGTAAAAAGTAAAAAAGGCATATGAAAGTCTCTGAGGCAGTGCACTCATAGACGATTTGTACATGAGGCTATTGAGGTTGGGAGACTCTAATCTACATTTTGTTTCTATTCATTAAATATTTGTGTCTTTATGTATTCACATTTTACCCTTGAGGTAACTTGTCAAAATAGTTCATGTATTTGTATCTTCCCTCGCATACATATCTACCAAATTGATGGTAATAGTATTATCTTTGATACTGTCAGCTCTTCTGGTGCTTAACGTATGCTAGGTTCCTCATGATATTTATTATTTATGCTATCAAATCGTGTGATTTATTTTGACATGTCGATGCAGATTTAAAGAATCATTTTAGTGCACTGTCCAACATTTAATATTGTTGTTCAAATCATCATTGATCAGTTTTATTAACTTCTTTTTATCTACAAAGTACAGGGGATGAATATACATTATCTCCATTCTGTGACACGCTAAGGCATTCAATTGAGGAAATGCGAAGAAAGTGTGTGCACATCTTATCATAAAGAATTTGTAGCTTTGGTATGCCTATCTCCACTCTCTCCAACTGATATGTTAAGAACCAACTTTTGCGCCTTAGTTTCCCTCATAGGTTTCTTCAGTTTATTAGCCATGATTTTCTTGAATTTGGTAGAATCCTCAAAAAGAAAAAGAAAAAATGAGTGAAGAACACATTCCAATGCCCCTTGTATTTTTTTATTTTTTTAACTGCTCTCACCCTGGCGCAAGTAGTAGTATGGTGGTCTAATGTTGTTGCATCCCTAATCCATGTGACTTATAAGTCAGTTAGCTATAACAAATTTACCAAAATAGAAAATTAAGGAACTTTAATCAATAAACTTTATCAATAGATTGTGAATCATTAATGGCATGCAAAGTTTAACCAAGTATAGCTTCAATTTTAGGAGTACAATCATCAGTCATAAAGGCATTGCTTGCTTCTCATGTAACACCCACCTTGATTTGTTATTGAGTCCCAACACCTTCTATTTTTCTCTTACTTAATAAGTTGCATTAACTTCTTTGGCTGCCTCTCTAAAATTTATTGATATCAGAGCCTTCAAACATGTCGGGTGCAGATTAATTCTAGATCTTGGGATGCAAAATTTTCAATCGAGTACTTGTATTCTGGGAGAATGCTAGTAAAGGTTGGGGAATTCATTGTTTACACCAACCAAATGCATTTGCTTGAGTGTTTATAAAGATTTTATCTCATGTAGTTTAAGTTCTTTTCATTTGTCAGTACAACTAGCTGGTGCACATATCTTCACATAAAATCACTGTGGTCTGTAACTTATCTAAATGTTGTTTTTATTAAAGTGAACTAAGTATCCTAACTTCACTCTGGTATCTGATTCAAAGAGCCACGCGTTGGGAATCCTTATAAGGTCTTTTGCATCCAGTAACATGATGATAGTAGTTTGATAATGTCAGGACTTTGAGTAACTTTACAAATTGTCGACATCCATCACTTCGCAATAAAGATTGGAAGGATCTTCTTATGACTGGTGTGATTACCAAAAATTTGTCATTAATTGTTGTTCTCTGTGACTACCAATATTTGTCGTTAATTGTTGCTATGTCTTCTCAATGCTAGAGATTATAATGAGATTCCACTTCTTAAACAAAAGATCTTACATAAAATGTGTTATTCTAGCCATAGTAAATGTAGCAGATGGATAACTCATTGATTCGATGAAGGAAGGAAATCATAGTGGAAAGTATTGAATGTAGGCCCTACCAAAAAAATGTTATAATACACAAGTTGAGGGAAACGTGTTGATCAAATTCAAAGGAAGTAGGTCACATGAAAGGTTGTGGTGCCCAAGTCAAGTTTCGGTGCTCAAAAGGAAGGATATGTGCCATCAAGTGTTTCTTTGCTCATTGTGAAAAATCTTGATTTACTATTTGAAAATTGGATTTAAAAGAATTTTTTTTGATATTTTTTTCTTAGGAGAATGCATTTGATTAGGAAAATAGGAGAATGCATGCTCCCTCTAAGATAAACAAAGTGAGTAAACATATTCATAGTTTGATCAACCTTCATTTAGAAACAAAGGGAGAACACATGCAATAGGTTCCACTCACACTTGCAAATTTTTTGTTCAATTTTAAATCCAAATTGAAATGTGGAGGAAATATTTTATGCAAATTAATGTCATCAAAAAGACTTTTGATTCTCAAGATCACCTGAAGTGCTTTTCTATTACAGACAAAAATTCCACTATCAATGTAGAAATAGCAACATCAATGAAATAAAAATTTCATGACAGAATTTTTTTTCCTCTTTGTGCATAGTCAATCTTTAATAACAGAAGCAACCAATATTAATGACAATAAGACCTTTCCCACTCTTCAAAACCAACCTTTTTGATAATGTTACTATTTGACATGACAACATTGCTATTATCTTATTCAAATATATGGAGACAACTTTGATGCCTCTATCATCAGTTTTGCAATCAATAAAATCTTAATCATCTTGTCTAATGGTTGCAAACAATGGGTAGCAAGAATATCAATACCAAAAGATTGGAAAACTAAAGGTAATATCAAGTGGGTGGAAAGCTGCATGGAGAATTAAGAAATGGGCAGAGTGGAAAAAACTAATAATGAAAAATGATATGAAAGGCCTAGATACACCATAGGTTTACAAGAAAAAGAATCAAGTAAAGTATCACAAGCTACATCCCTATCAACAAACATATCACAAGCAATAGCTTCACAATCTATGGTTTCTCAAGTGATGTTGTCATCTAGTATTACATGTGAAACTAGTCCATCTACAAGCATGTTGAATTCATCTGTAGTAGATGTGGCTATGCCCCAACAAGTTCCTCTAGATGTTTGGTGTGATCCTTAGAGGGATCCTCAGGTATGGATCCTCAATGTATGGCAATCCATGTTGGTGTATCATTATCATCTGTAAAGGCATAAGACAGATGTGTTAAACCTTCTAGTCTAGTTGTAGCCACATCTATTATTTTCAGAGGCTAGATTGCACATTTCCACCAACTTAAAATCCAACATGATTTGAAATGAGGTTTTTAATAAATTTGAAAATCACTAGTATTGAAAACCAGTTTTAAAGTATACCGCTACCCAAGTCTATTAGCTACTTACAAACACTATCTATCAGAATAGGAGTTAAAAGGAGGCTATGATGTGATGAGCAATGTATAGCATAGAAATATTTTGATTTGCTCAGACGAAGGCCCTCAACAACTTTGGGACTTATTATGGACAGATGTCTAGACGCCTCTCTAAATTCTCACTTCACCACAGACTATCTAATTGAAACAAGAAATTTATACGAGTTTCTTTGTAATATGTAAACAAACAAGCCCACATATTCTTTGTTTATTTAGGATTATGCTCTACACTTCTCAAGTGCTTTAATGTACATCTACTCAGTATTTTAATGAAAACTAGAATTTTTAAACATTTAGACAAAATGGTAGTTTTAATGCTTGGATGTTGATGGTAAAAGTGATAATATGATGCATGAATATATAGTAGTTTGGAGGTCCAGGGATAGACTATAACATTTTAAATTCATGTCTAGAAATGGCGAATGATTTCAAAGGATATCAATGAGTTCAGTGAAGGGGTACACAAAGATAATGCACAAAAAAATGTCTCACACCATTTTGATGAGGTATTTTCATAGAACGCGTGTATGTACATGGAGTCAAGTCACAATGGAAATTTAGGAAAGTAGCGACATAAAGGATTTTCACTATGAATGTGGCTAAGAATTTTTTGGATATTTCTTTTGGGCTAGAAAGGGAACATATGAGTAAAAAATTGTAGTAGCATAGATAAGGCCTTTAAACATTTTGATATAAAACCCCTAAGAAATGCACAATAGAAATAATGTTCAAGAATTTTATTTTTTTATAATACAAAACCCTATTATGTCAAATCTAGATAAGCAAAACATAATATAGATGTCTACAAAAACACAATTTAAAGGCCAAGTGAATCGATCAATAAAGGAAATCACAGTCAATATAGTAATCTAGATTAAGAAGATCCCATCGAATTTATGTAAGAATATCTCACACTGATTTGATTTGCAACTTGCTTGACTTCTCAAACTACACTTATTAGTGAGAAAATCTCAAGGAGGATCTCACATAAACAAATATTTCTTATGAATAGGAAAAGGGACTTCATGGTCCTATCAATGAATTTAATGAACAAAAACCAAAAATTTTAAATGACATTTTAAATGACAGAATCTCTTTACTACATTAATGATTCATTCATGAATTTCTCAAAGTGATTAAAGTGCACCAAGCTTGGAGGTTATAGATAGAAAGATTAAAAAAAAAAATGCAACCACAATATTGCTTGACAAAAGAATCAAACCAAGGAGATTTGATATTATAACAAAAAAAAATTTCCCTCCTTCTAGTGCCATCATGTAGATGTCAAAATCTATATTTTGCTCAAAAATAAACAAACATGATTATTCTTAGTTGAATCAAGAAAATCAGATAGTTCATCCCTATGAAATAATTGATCATATTACCTATGCAAACAAAGAAGTAAGATATCAAAATAAACTAAGTGAAAGCATAATAAAGCAAGAGTCAAACTCTATCTCATAGTGGGTTGGTGCTTCTTTGATGTGGAAAGAAGCTCTTTCCCAATCCTTGCTAATCTAAATGATGAAAATGATATGAAAATGCTATGAAGATTGTGGAGTTGTTGAGGAGTAATACAATAGAGGAGGCCTCTATTTATAACCAAGAATGATGGAAGAATTCCAAACATGGAGGATGTGGTACTAAGGATCCACCAATGACAAGATGTCACTTGTCAACATGTGAGGTTGTGGAATGAGCACATTTTGGTCAATGTGCCAAAGAGGGGGAGATTTAAAATTTGAATTTGATGAAAAGATGAGTTAATTGCTAAGTTTGACTTGTGTAAGAGACAGGTAAGAGCTCTTAAATACTCTGTTGGATGTACATGTCAACTTGGAGGGAGATTTCAAATTTGGAGAATATTCCCTAAAGATTCCATTTTGAATGAAAATGATGAATTAATAAATCAATTAAATTGATTTATGAGCACAAGTTGCAAAATCTAGAGAAAAGAGGATTATGATTAGCATTAATCATCGATTTAATTAATTAAGATGATGTTAGGTGATTTTGACTTTTGACTAGATGCTTGGATTTATTTAAATCAAAAGGGAGGAAATTGATGCACTATCCATTCAATTAAATACATTTGATTTAATTAAATGAAGAGACTTTAGGGGAACAATCAAATAAACTAAATTTATTTAATTGATGGGAAAATATGATTTAATTAAATATGCGTGATGTCAATTTTATGTGTCTGCACTTTCTATGGTGGAACCAAAAATAGTGATTGAGGCATGCAAAGATAATAATTTGATCAAAGCAATGAAGGAAGAGTTAGACTACATAGAGAGGAATATAATGTGGGGATTTTTCCCAAGACCAAAAAATAAGAATGTGATTGGTACGAAGTGGGTATTCTTGAATGAACTAAATGAAGATGAAAAAATTGTTAGGAAAAAGGCTAGAATTGTGTGTAAGAGTTACTCATAGGTTGAAGGTATAGACTTTGAGGAAACTTATTCTCTAGTTGCAAGAATGGAATCTATTAGGATGTTCTTAGCTTTTACAACACATGAATATTTCAAAGTATAACAAATATATGTGAAGTTTACATTTTTGAATGGTGAGTTGGAAGAAGAGGTATAAATTGAACAACCAAAAGGTTTTTAGTTGTCAAAAGATGTAAACATGGTCTACAGGTTGAAGAAAGAATTATATGGATTGAAGTAAGCTCTTAGAGCTTGACATGCAAGGTTAGGTAAGCACCTGTTGCAATAAGGATTCAAAAAAGGTACTATAGATAACAATCTATATTTCAAAGTTAAAGGAGAACAAGTCATGATTGTGGTGGTATATGTTAATGACAGAATATTTGGAGGAAATGAGAATATACGCAAGAATTTTTCAAAGGAAATGTAGAATGAATTTGATATGTCAATGTGTGGGGAGATGGATTTCTTCCTTGTTTTGCATATTAGTCAATCAAAGAAAGGTATATTTGTATCACAGTCTAAGTATGATAAGGAATTGTTGAAGAAGTTTGGAATGGATAACTCAAAACCAGTAAGTACTCCTATGGCTACTAGTTGAAAGTTAATCAAGAATTATGAATCTACTAAGATAGATCAGAGCAAGTATAGATCAATGATTGGTGGACTATTATATCTTACTACTACTAGATCAGATATCATGCATTTAGTTTGTCTTGTCACTATATTTTAAGAGGATCCTAGAGAGTCTCATGTTTCAACAACAAAAAGGATACCCAAATATTTGAAGGGCACTTATTTCTTGTGGTATCCTAAGGATACTAACTTATCCTTGAGTGCAAATATAGATACAAATTGGGATAGATGTGTAGATGATAGGAAAAGTACAAGTGGTGGTGCTTTCTTTCTTGGAAGAAGGTTGGTTTCATGGCTAAGTAAGAAGTAAGATTCAGTGCCACTATCTACTATAGAAGCATAGTAAAATGCAATTGCATCATACTGTACACAAGTATTATAGATGAAGCAAATGTTAAAGGATATTAGAGTTTCATATGATGAACCTATTCCTATCAGGTGTTACAATACAAGTACAATCAAAATTTTAAACAATCTAGTAACACATTTGAAAAAAAAAAATCTCAATCCAGTACCACTTCTTCAGAGAGAAATTGTAGAGAATGAGGTGAAGTTGGAGTATGTTTCTACTAAGGATCAAGTTGTTGATATTTTCACAAAGGCTCTTGGAAAAGATAAACTTTTGATTATCTCTGGGAGAAGTTTGGTGTTATTTCCCAAAGGCTCTTGGACAAAATAAACTTTTGATTATCTTGGGGAGAAGTTTGGAGATTATCTCTAGGAGAAGTTTGGGGTTATTTTAACTAGATGCATAAGTTTATGCATTTGTTTGGGAGGAATTTCAAAATATATCTCTTAGTACTAGACTAATGTTGAAGGCTACCTCTCACGTGGAGTAGGTAGTATTGGTTGTTGGTTGATGCAATGTGATAGAGCATATTGTGTCCTCCTAAGGGAGAGTGTAGAAAAGTGAGTATGTAGAAAGAAGTAGCAAATGTAAAGTAGTGGAAAACTTTTGAGTATAGTTGTTGTCTCTTACAAGTGTTTCCTTTCAGGGAGAGATGGTGTAGGTAAGCAGTGATAAAGGGGGAGTAAAAGAAAATAAACTATGTATTGTCCTTTTCCATTGATGTCAAAGGTGGAGAAAGTTAGTTGAAAAACCATATAAAGAAATGGAAAGAATAAATGCTTGTGTAAGGGGGAGCAGAGTGTACTGATAACTTGTATGTGTTGTTGATCAAAGTTGTTGGTTTTTGTTGTTTTTTCATATCAAGTGTTTACATCAATGAAAAAGGGGGAGATTGTTAGAAACTTGTGTTGTCATTGATTTCAAAATAGAATTGTTTCATGTCAACCCTTGAGGAAGCAAGTGTGTTGGTTGCATTATGTTGTCATTAGTATTGTCATTGGTGTCAACCTCTAGTGTAGCAATGATGATTAATTTATTATGGATCCATATTAACCTCTTGTGTGGTTAAGATGTTGATAAGGTGTTCCACATGTTAAGTTTGTTTTGTGGTGTTTTGTTTCCAAGTGCTTTTAAGAAAATTTGAATAAAAGAGAGTTTAACATGATATACTGGTATTCAATGTTTTGGCTCTGCATTTCTTCATGGTTGAATATTTTCCCATGTGGTTTGGATGTGATGATTTGAGGTATCCAAAGGTGTCATATATAAGCTTTTTAGGTTTTATATTGTTCTACAATGGAATATGTGTTTAATAGTATGTTTGTCTAGTGAAACAAGGTGTCTATCAGAAATGAGATTAGTTCACATTTCTTCGTAGTGAATTTTTTGGTGTTGTGGATATGCAAAACATATTTATAATATTTGTATCTACCTTCCCTTGATATTTTAGGTGTTGATTTCTTCTGCAAGGTTTTTTGGTGTGTTGGATGTCCCTACCAATATGTCTAGTTGAACAAAATGAAGATGTTCTTGAGTTTCAAGTGGTTGTAATAATTGTGCAATATATTCTAATGGTGCTAGAGTATTTTGATATTTTTTATGATTGGTGTGGAATTTTTCTATGTGGTCCACAAGAAGCTTTCAAACCTTGAGAGGTGTGTTTGGAGTCACTTGTTAGTGTTAGTGTAGGTTTGGCCAACCTGGCATGATAGCACTAATTGTGGAGGATAATTGTTGATTAAGTGTTGAGAACCTTTTTTATGTAGATTTGGGTTGTAATTAAGTAGTGGCATGGTTTGGATTCACTTCTTTATATTGTGTAAGTGTTTTGCGTTGAACTATTTGATGTTACATGGTAGAGGTGTATGCATTTCCTTAATGTTGACATAATTGAGATTGGTTTAGGTTGCAGAGGTATAAATGCAAGGTGAATTATCATATGGATGTAGTGTGAAGTGTGTATGATGTAAAATATGTGAATGTTATCAAGGTTGTTGATCTAAGTGGGAGCCTTAATGTTTATGACTTCCTAATGTACCGAGCAGAAGGTGTGTACATTTTAGTTTGCTTGATGAGTTGTTTGTGCTTCAATGGATCTATACCTTAGACATATGAGAGATACATTGTTAGTAGTTCAAATTGGTAGTGAGCCACTCCTTTCTTCTTTCTTCTAGATAGTGAGTCCTTTGGCAATGAGCCACCAATAGTGAGCCTTTCTTTATCCTTCTAGGTAGTGAATTCTTTGTAGTGAGCCTTATTATATTCAATGTCGCAATTCATATATTAGTGAGCTAATCCTCACCATGGTTTTTCCCTTCTTAGGTTTTTCATGTAGATCTACTGTTCTTATGCATTTAATTTTTTTGCATTACTGCTTTACATGTTTACATACTATTAATACATGTTAAGGGTTTAATGGTAATGTAGTGTAGGAATAAGTATTCATTTTTAACACTTAATTTGATAAATAAATATTCAATAAAATGAGCTTAATTATGCCTTAATTTAATTTTTTATACGTATTTTACATATTCACATTGAATTTAGGGTCTTATTTATTAAAATGCACTTAATTATGCCTTATTTATGGTATTGTATAGTGTACCTTTACACTTTCACTTATCTAGGGCCTTATTAATTAATTGAGCTTAATTTTCCCTTTATTTGCCTCTTTAATTAAAATCCAAGCCTTATTTATTGTATTTTTTGAAGGGTAAAGCCCGACATTCATTAATGCCATGACATAACACTCATCCTTGAAGAATGTGTGTCCTAGGTAAGTGACCTAGGATCCATTCACCATAGGGTGAAGAGTCCTCACTTAGGCCCAGGACCTAAATCTAAACTATCTTTTTGGCAGTTTCTCAATGATTTCAAATTCATATTAAGATGTTTGCTTGTGATATTTGAATTTTGGGATATTAAGGTAACTTACATATAAATATAAGATCATTTCACTAATTTTCACCTAGAGTTTTCAAGCTAGAATATTTTTCATGAGATCAAGAAATTTTCACAAGAGTATTATAAGATCATTTCAAGATCATTTCAAGGTATTCAAGAGTATATTTATTGAAGATTATTGTAGCAATCAAGATTCCATTATCATGTCAACACTTTCTTTGCATTATGCATGTGGTTTGAGCTAATATGGTGATGTAGAGTTCAAGATCCTTCAGGGCATTCAAAGGCATCATTTCAAATCAATTTTCTAGATCAAGATTCGCATCTGTTGAGGGCACTTCATGCCAATTATAGATTTGCATTCTAAGGTTTAATCAAAGGTTTGGTGGTTTGTGACATTGCATTTTTTCATTCATTATTTCCTTCATGCTATTTGATTTCATTACAAAGTTTAAATACTCAAATAGGGTTTGACCAAGGAAAACCCCCCATCACCAAAAAATGACATTTTTTCTCCTCTTGTCTTTGTGTTTGCACATTTTAGGTGGAGGATTCTTTGAAGAGAAAATTTGAAGAAAGTTTCAAAGTTGTCAAAGATGCAAGGAAAGTTGTCATCTCACAGAAGCTCTTCTACAAGATTTACTTTTGGCTCTTTGATTGTGAAATTCAGGAATCATGGAGTGCAAACACAAGAACAGAGAAGCCATAATGTATTTTTTCAGAGCCCTAGCTAGAACCCATCCTCCATAGGGAAAATGATTCCTCAATGAGCTTCAAAAAGGTAATTTTGGTGATTGGTACACATCATTCTCCCTTTTCCAAATCTTTCTTTTAATTGTTGGTTCCATTAGTTTTCAGTGCAGTCTTTCATTTGTATTTTATAGCTTGCATTTTGGAGTTTATTTTCTATTTTTAACCTTTCTCCCTAAAGTTCTATTTAACTAATACACTTGTCCTTGCATAGATGGGAAATTTGTAGACTTATATGGCCTTGATTTACTCACCTTTTGGTTGTTAGTAACCTCATTATTTGGATCTCATTTCCTTGAATGAATTGAGGGAAAATAGGTCCTTTGTTATCAATTTATTGTGGTGAACCCCCTTTTAATGTTAACCCCACATATTTTCCTTTTGTTTAAGGTGAATAAGGGTTTAAGAACTAATGTAGTTCTAAATGTTGAAAAGGGTTTTTGATTTTTTAAAAGTATACAACTAATTCACTGCTCTCCTCTCAGTTGTCTAGTGTATCTAAAAAATTTATCCTAAGTGAAATGAATAACACAAAGTGACATATTTCTATGTAAAATTTTACAAATTAGCCTAATATTGATTGATTATGACCTCACACATCCCAAGGTTTCAAATCCTATTTGCATAGAAAAAATACATTTAAATGTCTAGGGGCATGTCAAGTAAGGCCACTAGGTTTAATCGATAAGCCAAAGATTATTGTCAATTTTGAAATGGTTAAGGTATATGGTTGATTAGTTTTTTGTCAAAGGACATGTGTTTCTAATTAATATCAAGAGGTAAGTGTATTATTGTTTTCTTATGCCTACACAAAGGCTTGACAAGTACCCTTTGGACTTGAAAAATCTCTAGAAATGTGAATATTTCATTTAACATGCCAACTTTATCAATGATGAAATGAAGGGCTAGAGTTGAACCAAACATTGTCACAATTTTCTTGATGAAGAATTAATTTGAGATGATGAATGTACGATTGATGAAATATACTCTTGGTAAATAGGCTAATAAAATGAATGATGACATATTTAAATATCAAAACAAGTTAGAAAAAACTTATTGAATAAGTTCAGAATGTTGAATAGAAAACAAGCATGTGCATAGAAGAAAATATGGATAGAGAAGCAAGAATTAATTCAATCCAAAAATATACATGTTTCACATCTTTTTAATCAAATACATCATAATTATATAGGATTTTAGTCTCCTACATTATAGGAAACTGCCATAACAACTTACCCAAATATATTGAGTTGTTTTAACAACTCAACACATTTGTAACAGTTATTTGAGTTGTGATAACAACTCACATTATTGACTTATATGTGAACACTAACAATTAATTTCTCAACGTTCCTCCCCTTTGTGTGAACATGGTAAGAACTCACACCCTACATCTATAGTATGCACACACCTGTGGCATGTCCAACTGACTCATGACCTTGATCCAAAGAAGGGCTCTCTTCTCCCATGGTTTTAAACAGGCATACAACAAACCTTGATGTGAATAGGAACCCCCACCATCTGTCCACCTTGTATAGTCTTTTGGATCCTCCCACAAACCCTTTCAAGATCCATGAACTGACTTACTCTAGTGCTAATATTTCTCCAACATGAGGGGAAAATATAGGAAATGCAACTCACACAAAACAAAACATGGAATGATTTCACATTGCATCTATGAGAACCAAATGTTGTTCTCAATTGTAGTCATAGTTGTCGACCGCTACCACCTAATCTTGAACAACATAGGAAACTGCCACTACCACTAGAAGTTTCCCTTGACTTTAGCCAATTTAGCTCAAAATGGAAATGGAATATTGATGTTATGTCCCCCCACAATGTGAAATTTCCAATTATTCACACCACACAAGAGCAATGAAAAGAACACAAATCACATAAAACTGCATACCAATGTCTGGATCTTGCTATCTGGATCTTCCTGCACATGATCATAATTGTCAGTGAACGTATTCACTAGTTGATCATCTTCTGACAAAGTATGATAGTCAAAGGATCTCCATAGTCAGAGGATCATGAACGTTAGCTGCTTTCCTATACAATTTCCCTTCCAGCATCTAACACACTAACACACTATTTAAAGTAGGAAACAAAAAATCTTAAGCACACATCACACCATTTGCAACAAGAAGCAAATATACAACTGAAAAAATGTCACCATGACTGATGCATGGCCCTGTCATTGATGACTAAGGAGAAGTCGCTGATTAACCTCCAACCTCCGATGCCTACGTCCTCCATTTTAGCAACTTAGATAAAGCTCACTTCAAACTTGACGTCCGTGGTATTGATGCCGCTGAAAATGCCATCGTTTTTGTGAGTCACAACCGTTTCTCCCGTAGTAAGCAGGTCTTCTTGGATGTAAGAGAATTGGACATCGCACTTGTCATGAATACCCCTCACCGTCACCTCCACCGTTTTCCCTGCATTTTAACCGACGTATTGGCAGTGCCTGTTACGGTTGTCTGTATTTCCTCTGTGCCCCCCCACTCACGAGACATGGTAACTTGAGCAAATATCTCCACTTTCCCTTCCACTACAGACGGGATTCCGGTCTGGAATGTGGTTTTGATGCCTGTCATAAAAGATACACCGCATTTCCAACGGGTGCTCTTCTTTTCCATGTAGGCATAGGCAACCTGCAAATTGGCGAGCTGATCGGAACGGTTGGTGACAGTTGCCTTGAAGAGACTTCCCGGTTGCAAGTCATAGATGTGAGCGGTGTCCATGTGGTATTTAATTGAATGCACCCTCCGCGTCAGCGTTGGTTCCTCCACGCGGAAGATGGCAGTACGTTCCAAGGAGGACGTGCCAGCATTCAAACAGTCCGTCTCCCCCTCTGTGGTAAGACGTTTGCAAAATGCATTATTGCTGAGGGAGCGAAGTGCCACCCTCTGATCATCCACTTTAATGGGCTGGAAAAGCATGTCCTTATTAGAAGAATTAGAGTCGGCCATATCAACCCAAATCCACTTAGGACTGCGTCTCCAGAATTTGTTCCAGTCTAAGCATTTCAGCATCACGATCCCGGTCCCATCACCAACCTCCACCACTTCGTGCTTCACGTGTCCACTGCCGATATCAGTCGTGTTGAACTTAAGATACTCATGGGATTCAGTCCAAGAAGCTACAAGATACTTATCGTTGTCTCCTTTAAAGACAACGTATTTGGGAAGCGTCACCACGGTGTCTCCATCAAAATCTACGTATTGGGGAACCGCCTAGACTTCCATTTTCAAGTGAGAGCACTTAGAAATAGAGAAACCAGAAGAAGATATGTGATTTACCCTACGCCTATGCCTGCATAAGATATAATCGACTTAACTGGTTCTTTTGATACTTTTCGAACAACTCAAACAAACACCAGTACAACTCAATGCCTTCAACTCGTTGAGCATGCCTTTTCCACTTCCTGTAGTGATTTTATAAAGGTATACCATGCAGATTGCATGAACCAGCATCTACATCACACTGCATCAAAATTTTATTGCAGATTTTCAAATTCCACAAAAAGTCTTTTAACATTTATGACTGAAAGAGAGACACCGACTACACCTAGTAGGAAATAGTGGATTTCGTGTCACCCTCACGTTCCAAAGTAATCAGCCGATTATCATGATTGCCCAAAAGGACAATAACAGTGGAAGAACACTTAAAATGGATCGCATGTAGAATTAAATCAAGGATTATGTTTAAGTAATGAATAACTATTTTGAATGGTTGGCTGTTAATACTAGGTCTCACATTTCAGCGCTATATCAAATGAGAGAAGCTAAAATAACTTTTTCAATTTAAAAAATAGGTTTAGGGAGTGTGAAAGCGATAAGGTTAACAGATGATGACAAGATGTGATTTTCAATCACATCAATATTATAATTGTCTATTTTATAAGAAAAAAATTATTGACTTAGATTTTTAAGTTGAATAGTTAAATTGATTTGAAAGGGAATGATCATAGTGTCCAATATTATGTCTTGTATGAACAAGATATGATTTTATTATTCTTTGTCATAGTTGAAATTGTATCAATATTTTCAAGATTTTAAATAATGATATCAATTATATCAATTAAAACATCCACATTTTTTAAATTTAAGGTTTACATAATTAAGTGAAAATTGTTAATATTAACTAGCTTATCTATTTTAATATATTAATCTATATATTATACGCCGAGAGATTTCATTTTCGAGGCGTATTTTTTTTCCTTTTTTTCTTTTTTTAATTTAAAAAATACTCCTCGAAAATGAAATCTCTCAGCGTATAATATATAGATTAATATATTAAGATAGATAAGCTAGTAGTAGTCGTGATGTGCGTAACACATTGAATAAATTAATATATTAAGGGTTATGATTAGAGTTAGCATTTAAGATTAGGGTCTATATCATGGTTAGGGTTAGCATTAGGGTTAGGGTTTGGTTTAGATTTATTATTATGATTAGGGTTAGGGTTTAGTGTTAAGGTTGGGTTTATGGTAATAGTTAGTGTGAGAATTATGTTAGGGTTAGGGGTAGAATTATGGTTAGGGTTAGGGTTTGGATTATAATTATAATAGGTTTCAAGTTAGGAATAAGGCTTTGGTTAGTGTTAATGGTAGGGCTGGAATTACTATTAAGGTTTGGATTGGAATTATAATTTGGGGTAGGGTAAGGATTTATATTTGGTCAGAGCTATGGTTTGGGTTAGGGTTAGGGTCAAGGTTAGGATTAAGGTTAAGATTAGCATTAGGGTTAGGATTTGGTTTATAATTATGATTATGGTGAGGGTTGGGGTTTAGACTTATGACTAGGGTTATAGTTAGCATTAATGTTTAGTGTTAAGGTTTAGAGTTATGTCTAACCCTAACCCTAATATTAGCACTAACCTGAACCCTAATACTAATTCTATTTCTAACCCTAATCCTAATTCTATCTCTAACCCTAACACTAACCCTAATCCTAACCCTATCTATAACCCTAACCCTAACCCTAATCATAATCATAATCCTACCATAAACACCAACCCCAATCCTAATCCTAATTCTATCTCTAACCCTAACGCTAACCTTAACACTAATTGCAACACTAATCCTAATTCTATTGCTAACCCTAATTATAACCCTAATTCTAATTTTATCTTTAACCATAACCCTAACCCTAATCCCAATCCTAAACCTAACCCTAATTAATTTAATGTTAACTCCATCATAGCTCTAACTCTAACCTTAACCCTAATTAAACCATCTTAAGTCTATTTGAACCCTAACCCTAATTGTGCCATAACCCTAACTCTAATTGTAACCTAACCCTAATCCCAATCCTAAACCTAACCCTAATTAATTTAATGTTGACTCCATCATAACTCTAACTCTAACCTTAACCCCAATTAAACCATCTTATGTCTATTTGAACCCTAACCCTAATTGTGCCATAACCCTAACTATAATTGAACTCAAGCCCTAACTTTGAAAGACATCACTCCCCTCACAAAAACCTTAATCCTAATCCTAATTCTATCTCTAACCCTAACCTTAATGTTGGTTGCATCTCTAACCTAACCCCAACTAATCCTAACCCTAACCCTAATTCTATCACTAATTGTAACCTAACCCTATTTCTAACCCTAACCCTAACCTTAATACTAAGCCTAATCATATTCTATCTCTAACTCTAACCCTAATCCCATCCTAAACCTAACCCTAATTAATTTAATGCTGACTCCATCATAGCCCTAACTCTAACCTTAACCGTAATTAAACCATCTTAAGTATATTTGAACCCTAACCCTAATTGTGACATAACCCTAACTCTAATTGAACTCTAGCCCTAACTTTAAAAGACATTGGTCCCCTCACAGAAACCTCAATCTGAATCCTAATTCTATCTCTAACCCTAATTTTATCTTTATGACTAACCCGAACCCTAATATTAGCACCAACTCAAACCTTAATCCTATTTCTATTTCTAACCCTAATCCTAATTCTATCTCTAACCCTAACACTAACCCTAAACATAACTCTATCTATAACCCTAACCCTAAGCCTAATCATAATCATAATCCTAACATAAACACCAACCCCAATCCTAATCTTAATTCTATCTTTAACCCTAACCCTAACCCTAATAGTAATTGCAACACTAATCCTAATTCCATTTCTAACCTTAATTATCACCCTAATTCTAATTTTATCTTTAACCCTAACCCTAATTCAAATTGAATTGTAACCTTAATAGTAATTGAACCCTAATTAAATCATCATTGTAACCTAATGTTAACCCTAAACCTAACCATAAATCATTAAACCAAACTCTAACCCTAATTAAATCCCTAACCATAAACGAAACCTAACCCTAATCTTAATCCTAGTTGAAAGTAAGACCAACCTTGAGTAAACCCTAACTGTAAACCCAAACTTTATCCTAAAATTGTAACACTAACCCAAAATATTAATCCTAAACCTAACCCCAATCATTAACCCTAACCTTAATTAGATTCTAATTGAACACTAACCCTAAATGGACTCTAACCCTAACCCTAATTTAACTTAACATCAAGCCTAATTAAACCTTCAACCTAACCTAACCTCGATTGAACCCTAACTGCAACCCTAATTGTAACCTTTAGTTTTACCTTAAAACCCTAACCCTAATATTTAACCTATAACTCTAATTGAATCCTAACCCTAACCCTAAAGAACCACAACCCTAACCCTAACTCTAATTGAAGCGTAATTTGAGCTAAATGCCAATCCTAACCCTAATTAAACTCTAACCCTAACCCCAACCTAATTGAATCCTAGTCCTTACCCTAAATATAAACCTAATTGAACTCTAATCCTAACCCTAACTCTAATTGAACCCTAAGCATAATTAAATCTTAACCCTAATTAAATCTTGATTGAACCCTAACCATAATTAAATCTTAATCCTAATTCAACCTTGATTAAATCTTACTCTTAATTGTACCATATCCCTAACTCTAAACTCTAGCTTAATTATAACCCTAATTGAACCCTAATCCTAACCCTAAAACTAATGCTTACCCTAATTGAACCTTAATCCCAACCCCAACCTTAACCTTGACCCTAATTGAAGCTTTATTGAATTTGTAACCATATTTGAACCCTAAGCCTAACACTAACCCAAATTAAACAATATTTGAATCTTAACCCTAATCCTAATTGAACTCTAATCCTAACCCTAATTATACATGTAATTGTAACCCTAACCATGAATATAAACTCATTCATAATATTAATTCTAACACTAACCCTAATTCTAATGGCAACCCTAGCTCTAATTGTAACCCTAGTTGAATCCTAACCCTAACCTAACCTTAATTACAACCCTAATAGATCTGTAACCCTAATTGGACCATAACCCTAAGTCCAACCCTATTTGAACCCAAACCATAACCCTAACCCAACCCTAACCCTAATCAACCCTAATCCTAATTGAATCCTAACCTTAACCTAACCTTAATCCTAACCTGACCCTGACTCAAAGCTTTATCTTAGAACCCCAGCTCTAACCCTAATTGAAACCTAACCCTAATAAAACCCTAATGGTAATTGAACCCTAACACTAACCCTAACCCTAAGTGAACCCTTACCCTAAACTAACATTAACTTTAAGTATAATTTAACCCTAACTAACACTAATTGAGCACTAACCCTAATCCCAACCCTATCCTTGACCCTAACTCCAAGCATTATCCTACAATTGTAAGCCTAATTGAACCATAAACCTAACTAATCCTTTACTCTAACCCTAATTAAACTCAAAGTCTAATGATAATCATAATTGAACCCTAACCCTAACTATAATTATAATTTTATTTATAATGCTAACTATGATTATAACCCTACTCATAATCCTTATTCTAACACTGACCCTAATTCTAATGGTAACCCTAATTTTTGAAATATAACCCTAATTGAACCCTAACCCTAACCTAGCCTTAATTGCAACCCTAATTGATCCCTAAATCCTACCCTAACCCAACTTTGACCAAGTAAGATTTATCTTATATCCATCACCCTAACCCTAATTAAACTTGACCCTACCCGTAAACCTAATCTTAATTGAACCCTAAACCTAACCTTCACTCTAACTTTAAACCTAACCCTTAGATCACAACCTTTACTCGAAGCTTTATCCTAGAACCTTAACCTTGGCCCTAGTCTTAATTGAACCCAAACCCTTACCTAATGTTAACCCTAGCCCTAATTGAACCTTAACACTAATCCTAAATGAATATTAACCCTAACCCTAATTGAGTCTTGATCCTAATCCTAATTCTAACTCTAACCCTAACTATAACCCTTATTCTAATTCTAACCCTAATCACCTATTTGTAATCTTAAATCTAATATTAACCATAATTATAATGGAAACCCTAACTCTAACTATGACCCTAGCCCTCACTATAATCCTATGCCTAATTATAACCCTAATCCTAAACTTAACCATAATTATAACTCTAACTCTAATTATAACCCTTAATCCAAAGTTGACTTTCATTGAGCTTAGATCTTGAATTATTTTTAGGGTTTAATGAATACATTTTAGTGAAGTTTTGAGATAAATATGTTGTTGAGTTAGGATATCCATGTTTATACTGAGATTGTGTTGCAACCAATCCCTCTATTATGTGTTTATATAAATTTCTTAGAATATATAAAATTTAAATATTGGTCATATATAATGGTTCACATTATAGGATAAATGTTTGAAATTTTAACTATAAAAATATATGCAAATAAACTAAGAATTGCACTCTAAAATCATACGATTGCCTATACATTTGAGAAATGTACTTTTGTATATTTCACTTCATTTTTTATCTATAAGCCTTTGTAACCTACTTGGCTTGGTGTTTCTTCCTTGCCCCATATTTTGTTGGGCATTGCAACTTTCATGTTGTTATGTGGTCATGGCTTCTTTTCCACCTTAAGCTTTTTGTATGGATAGGTATAGAAATAAGATAAATGTATAGAAGTGTGTGCATTTATAGATAAGTTAGAGCTAAGTGCATGAAAATACATATATGTATAAATAAATAAATAGAAAAACACAAAATACATATTTTAAAACATTATCTCAAAATAAATACAAATCTAAATTAACATTAATATACTAATTTTACCATTATAATTATACACATTTTTTAACTTGTATTACCCTGAAAAATCATTTTTTCATGTCTATTAACATACCACGTCAACCATTTTCAAGCTAGCCAATGTCTACCAAGTACTTGTCAATCAATGTATGTAATCCATTAGTGTCTTGTATATTTCCATCAATAGACTTATTTGTTAAAGGTTTTAAAATATTTATCTTTCACTTCTCAAAACCTATCGAATTCACCAGTATATCGTCGAACTACAATAGAACATGTTTGATAATCACACTCTTGATTCATAAATTGATATAAATGAAAATTTTGTAAAATATATATTTTAAAAATGTTTGTATAAAGAAGATCTCATACATAATTAAATTGATGTACTGGTACTACACAACTTTTTAAACTTTCATATATTTGGCACAGTATCATAATAAAAAGCATTATTATTTCCCTTTGCTGTTTTATACGTCTTTAATGGTTTTCTGGTAAGTGAAAATTTAAGAATTAAGGCGCAGTACTCCATTCTTATCTGGTATTTCCTTAATCAAAATTAGCAAGAAAAAATCATAAGGAAGGACTTTCTCTTCAACGTCCTTGATTTTTTGCTTTCGATTTCTTCTATCTGTCATGCTTCTCTATGAAAACTATCAATGTGTCCATAAAAATTTTGAGTCCAGTACTTTCCGTTTAAACATGGAAAATGTCACACACTTCCACGCACTCTTGCAAATAGCTACCAGATATAGCCCAACAAATAACATGCCACTTTTTGCACCGCTTAGATTCCATTTTGGCAGTGTTGGCAAGGGTTAAACCAATGAATTTCTATTCCTTTAAATACCACCTCATCGAACCCATTTTGTATATATCCTGCAACCATAGCATCACATCTGGTTGATGCACTTGTTTCAAAATCATTTAAAGCTCTAAGAAAATACAATTTATTCTAAAAAGCATTCAAATGTGGAATTTTAAATTCCTTGATTGCATCTAAAAACTGGCAATTTTATAATATTTAATGAACTTTGCCGGCATTTTTGAAAGATATGTTAATTTTTTAATGCACTGTAATGAAGAAATATGCTAATTTTTTCGTTAGATGAGCAAAGAACTCAATGGTTAAAGTAACATTAATGTTCCTTAATCAAAATGCATAAACTTGGCGAAAGCCCTCCTACATGCCTCCAAAAAATAATCAGAGAGGAACCCCTATTGTTGTTGAAGCCCTGGGATCTTCTCCACCAATGCACAGCCTCCTGAATCCACTTGTGCGACGGGCTTTCTACATTCCGTCATGTTGAACCATTTGTTCTATAATCTCTGCATTTTTGTGCTCTCTCAAAGCTCCCTCTAAGTTCCTCTGTCAGATGCCCTTCTTATACTATCAGTTCCTCTGTCAAAAACCTCTAATTCCCATGACTCTACCTTATTCTGTTAGATGCCCTTCTTATCTATAATCGGCCTCTAGCATTTTGATATATATATATACTGCCCCAATACATCTACAGTCCATCTCACTCCACTTGGTGTCCTACGCAGCCCATAATCTTCACATTCTGTCCATTGCATTCTTGCTCGGACTCGTTCACAGACCGTCCCTTCCTTTCTGCTTATGTTCTTACATCAACTGGCCTCCACAAAGTTTCATCTAATTTAGAATATGATCTCCTGCGCATACAAGATCTTTTGTTCTATCACAACCCTTTTAACTGCCAGCACTACCTCTTCCATATCGACACTCCTTACTTGGCCTGCTTGTCCACGTTTCAACTGCCATTGCTTTTGTTGTAACTGCCATTTCTTTTTTTGATTGCAGATTTCAACCTTCACCTGACCGTCGATTAGTTGTAATGCTCATTTGGACAGCACAGACCACCCTTCGTGCCTCTTCCTCTTCCAGCGTAGGGTCTTAATGAGTGCATGCATGCAGAATATGAAAGGTTTTTTTTTCTTACACCATTACTTCTGCTGGCCTCCAATAGAGGTTGCTGCCACTGTAGGGTTACGCCTCTTGGCATAATTAATAAAATGTCATCTTTTAAAATTTAAATTTAAGGTTTATATAATTTGATAAAATATGTTAACGAAAATTAATTATTTAGATGCTAAAATGTTATATTTTGAATTTATATTTAAGATTTATATAATTTGATTAAGAATATTAATGAATTTATCATCTAAAGTAGTGAAATTCCATTCTTCAAATTTAAATTTAAGGTCTATATAGTTCCATGAAGGGTTTTAATAAATTTAATATTTTAGATAGCAAAATGTCATTCTGCAAATTTAAAATTAAAGGATAAATCAAGTTGTGAAGGATGATAATGAATTTAACATTTTAGGTAATAAAATTACATTTTAAATTTAAATTTGAGGTCTACACGATTTCATGAAGGATGTGAATGAATTTAATATTTTTGATAGATAAATGTCATTCTTCAAATTTAGAATTAAAGACTAACTAAATTGGTGGAGGATGATGATGAATTTAACATTTTAGGTAGAAAAAGGTCATTTTTAAAATTTAAATTTGACATCTACATGATTTTGTGAATGATGTGAATGCATTTAATATTTTGATAGAAAAATATCATTCATATTTTAAATTAAGGCCTACATAATTTGTTGGACATCGATGAATTTAGCATTTTAGGTGGTAAAATTTCTCTTTTAATTTTAAATTTTAGGACTATATGATTGGGGGAAGGACATGAATGAAATTAACATTTTAGATAACAATATCTCTTTTAAAATTTAATTTAGGTAGAAAAATGTCATTTCTAAAATTTAAATTTAATGCCAACAAAATTTGTTGAAGGATGAGATAAATTTAACATTCTAGATAGAAAAATGTTATTCTTCTTGAATTTAAACTAAATCCCACATAGTTTGGTGAATAAAATTTATGAATTTAACATTGTAGCTAGTAAAATGTCATTCTTCAAATTTAAATGTGATTCCTACATAATTTAATGAAGGATGTTAATGAACTTAATATTTTAGGTAGTATAATTTACCTTTCCAAATTAAAATTAAAATTCTATATAAATTGATGAAGGGCATTGATGTGTTTAAAATTATAGGTAGAAAATTTGGATGCTTCAAATTTAAATTTAACTCTTGCATAATTTTGTGAAGGTGAAATAACCTACAATTATCAAGAATAGATAGCAAGCACAATGAACACAATTTTGTATAAAGTCTACCAATAGATTAGACAAAAAAAGGTGTGCATTAATAGGAATAAAGGAGGCACCTAACCTCCATGAAATGAGGATAATATTCCTCATTCATAGAGTAGTGGTGATTTTCCTACCAGAAGTATAGGAAGAGGTGTCGAAAGTGGGTCGACACCTCTAAAGACACCAATCTACATTGAAACCTCATGTGAGAAAGGGTCAATGGATGTCTAAGTAGACTCAAATCCTATGTGTATGCAATATATACACTAACACCCCACTTAAACATAGCTTAGGTGGGTATGAGAGAAATAGGTCCTAGCTACTAGCTTGATAATTGAATTGATGTAACAAACACATTACTCTCCAAATGTATAATTGTGCATGTTATGTTGAGTGATACTCATATTAGAGTTATGTGAGGTTGATAACCATACAACTTAGTTATTATCATATGTACTTGTCTTAGATAAATATTATTTTTTTCATGTTATATTAATTATTTACTACTCATAAATTAATTATATGTTAGTATTTTTCTATGTTAAATTTTTTTTTATATTTTAAAAAGTTTATATGTTAATTTTTAACAAAAATATATTTAAAAAAGAAATTATTAATAATATAATTAGTTATAGATTTTTACACATATTGTAACGTTCACATTCTTAAAAGTAAGCCACAATCAACTTTGTATAATTTCAATTTTATTTGTAGATTCAATCGAATATATAATAAAATAATATAAACTTAATTATATAATATATCTCATTTTGAAAATGAATTAAAAATACATAATAAACTAATTTAATCTATGTGATATCAAACATTAAATATTATATTTCATAAAATATACAAGATATAACTTTTTAATTAATTAATATGTCTCTTGTGTCAAAAAAATTGGCACCAATGCTCATATCTAACAATTACTATTCAATTCGGGTGGTGGTCCTAGCTCAATTGGCTAAAGCATCCTGCTAAAAGAGGTCACAAGGTCTAGTCTCTCCACTGTCACCAGGGTACCAAGGGTGTGTCACACCAGCATCATTGGATCAGTGTAAAAAAACAAAAAAAATACTATTCAAGTGAATTTGCTCAATACATATAAAGAAAATAGCCTTAAAAAAAAAATCATGAATTTTAAATGTTAATATATTTAATAAGTTAATATATCATTAATTATAAATATTAATATATATAATTATGCATTAGTATAAATATCTAAAATAAATCTATATAAAAATGTTAGAATTGAATTATTTTATTTTACTTTAAAGTAATTAATTTTTCTTATAATATATAATAATATTATGTATGGTATATATATATATATATATATATATATATATTATGTAGAAGGTTATTATTATATAAAAAATTAATAATACAACTAAATTATATAGAAGGTTTTTACTATATAAAAAACTAATAGTATAACAAATAAATATATTCAATATAAAATTTTGTATTTACTCATTTAAAAATTATGTAAGAGATATAAGGAAATAGCATTTTTTAGGTGTATATTTGGCATAATTCATAAATTGATTAAAAATAGACACCTTAAAAATATTTTATATAGATTTTCTTAAAGATAAATATGTAATGTATCTAGAGCTACAACATAGACATAATATTATTTTAATGGAGTAACTTTTCTAAAGATAATTGAGTAATAACTTAACAAAAGAAAAAAAATATATGTATCAAGTTATGTCATTAGAAAAAGTGAAAATAATACATTATTGTTAGTGTATTCTACTCTAGTTAGGCTAACATAAGCCTACTTAGGTGTTGGAGTTGAACCTTGACTCATTTCCTATGAGATGTCAAGGATGTTGAGTTGTCTTGAGAGGTGTCCAATCTCTCTCAACACCTCTCCCTTGCATAGAGAAGAGCAACTAGCCACCACTGCAGGACGGGGAGTCCTCTTCTCAATCCATGACATGTGATTGCCTATTCTTGTGGCATGAGTTTGCTCATCCTCGTTCTTTATGATGAGGGTTTGAGCTCATTGTTGATACTTAGTTGAATACTATCTTTTGCATTGTTCATGTGCCTGTCTTCTATCTCCTAGATCTTCCTAATTCTAATATGATATTAGAGCAAGAAGGAGGTAGTTTCAAGCCAATAGATGAACTATTGTATCTATTTAGTCTTGTTTTTGTTTGTATGTTCTAATAATTTGTAGGCATATCTATACAACTCGTGCATGATCCCCACATCCTTTGCAATTTCCTTTTGCTGTTATGAATTCTCTACAAAATCCTCAGACGTAAGGAGTTTCGCATTTTTGCACAGAGAGGCTCCTTCAATTTGCAGGCACGTGATAGTGATCAAACCCACATTGAGGGGCAATTTTGACAGGCGCATGGTTAAATTGTCATCACAACCTAATTTGGAATTGTGTTTGGAACAGAGGTGTTTGAAGCGTTGGAGTGCGCATATATTATCCTGTTCATTGATCGCAAGTGATGATAGTGATTTGAGGCCAAATCAGCTGCACCATACCATTTAAAAGGTTGTTTCGTAGGCCAATTTTCATCTTTGCTCTTCCATGATCCGTTGAGGAGGGGGAGACCTGATTCAAAACAGAAAAGGCCCGATTGGGTGGTGGAGAGGTGTGATTCTGTTTTGGAGAGGTATGCTGAATTTTGTCTAGAGGTGGAGGCAAGGGAGGCATGAAAATCGAGCAGTTGGAGGATTCAAAATTGTGCCAAACTCTATTCAAATCTACTTTTCAAATCTCTACGGTTGTCAATTTTTTTGGCAATGGGGGACGCACTGTTCATGATTTTTTTATGGCCATTTTCTGACCTCAGCATTTGCTCTTGGGATGATGTCATTTGGTGGAGAGGCCGACCCTTTCTCATCTATTAGCTCTTGGTCACATGGGGTTTCAGCCCCTGGTTTTTCTAGCCTATGAGGGCTTGATTTTTCTATTTTCCTCTCTCTAATTTCTTAAAATATTTGATTTTCTCAAATTTGTAAATGCAATTTTTTTTTATTGGTGTAAATTTGCAATAGAGTGAAATTTTATTTTTCAAACTCTATTTAATGATGGTGATTTTGCACTAAAATATAAAGTGCCCATTTTCACCTTCATTCTTGTATGCAAATAATGCACTAAAATAAAGTACCAAACAAAAGGAGAAATCAAGAATACTAAAACAGGGGGGTGTCAAAGAGTTGTGAATTAAAATACACTCCAAATTTCTTTCAATTTTCTAAAAAGTTGAAAATCACAACCAAGCATGGAGTTGTATCAACAAGAGGAGCCAAATGAAGTTAAGGATAAAGAAATGCAAGGAGCAACAAAATCACAAAAAGAGGAAAATATGAAAAGGTCATTTTTTGGAGGATAGTATTTTCCCATTGGGTTTTCTATCATTTTCGATCATTTGTAAAAGACTACATTATAAATGAGTACCTTATTAGGCCTTGTTGTTAGGACTCATATCTTCATTTCTTCTATACCCACCTAAGCCATGCTTAAGGGGGTGTGTTAGTGTATTCTACTCTAGTTAGACTAACTTAAGCCACTTAGGTGTTGGAGTTGAACCTTGATTCATTTCTTATGAGGTATTAAGGATGTTGAGTTGTCTTGAGAGGTGTCCAATCTCTCTCGACACCTCTTCCTTGCTTAGAGAACAACAACTCGCCACCACTTTAGGATGAGGAGTCCTGTCCTCAATCCATGGCATGCGATTGCCTATTCTTGTTGCATGAGTTTGCTCATCCCCATTCTTTATAATGAGGGTTTGAGCTCATTATTGATACTCAGCTGAATATAATCTTTTGCATTGTTCATGTGCTTTTCTTCTATCTCCTAAATCTTCCTAATTATAATATGGTATTAGAGCAGGAAGGAGGTAGTTTCAAGCAAATAGATGAACTATTGTATCTATTTAGTCTCGTTGTTTGTATGTTCTAATAATTTTCAGCCATATCTATACAACTCGTGCATAACCCCCACATCCTGCCTTTGCAATTTCATTTTTGTTGATGTGAATTCTCTATGGAATCATCAAACATGAGGAGTTTGTTAGGCCATTAGTTTGGCGTTTTTGCACAAAGAGGCTCCTTCAATTTGCAGGCACGTGATAGTGATCAAACCCACATTGAGGAGCGATTTTGACAAGCGCAAGGTTGAATTGTCATCACAACCTAAGTTGGAATTGCATTTGAACATAGGTTTTTGAAGCATTGGAGGGTGCATATATTATCCTGGTCGTGGATTGCAAGTGTTGATGGTGATTTGAGGTCGAATCAGCGACACCAACAAATTTGAAAGGTTGTTTTGCAGACCGATTTTCATCATTGCTCTGCCACAATTTGTTGAAGAGGGGAAGATCCAATTCAAAAAAAAAAAGGCCTACTTGGGTGGTGAAGAAGCATGATTTTGTTTTGGAGAGGTACGTCAAACTATGTGTAGAGGTGGAGGAAAAGGAGGCACAAAAATCGCGTAGTTGGAGGATTCAAAATCATTCCAAACTCTATTCAAATATACTTTTCAAATCTCTATGGTTGTCAATTTATTTGGCAATGGGGACCACATTGTTCGTGATTTTTTATGCCCATTTTCTTACCTCAGTGTTCGCCCTTAGGATGATGTCATTTGGTGGAGAGGGCAACCCTTTCTCATCTATTACCTCTCGGTCGCATGGGGTTTTAGCCCCTGGTTTTTCTAGCCCATGAGGGCTTAATTTTTCTATTTTCCTTTCTCTAACTTCTTGAAATATTTGATTTTCTCAATTTTGTAAATGTAAACATTTTTTTATTGGTGTAAATTTGTAATAGAGTGAAATTTTATTTTTTCAAACTCTGTTTAATGATGGTGATTTCACACTAAAATATAAAGTTCCCTTTTTCACCTGCATTCTTGTATGCAAATAATGCACTAAAATAGAGTTCCAAACAAAGGAAGAAATCAAAAATATTAAAAAAGGGGTGTGTCAAAGAGTTGTGATTAAAAATCCAGTCCAAATTTGTTTCAATTTTCTAAAAAATTGAAAATCACAACTAAGCATGGATTCGTATCAACAAGAGGAGCCAAAAGAAGACAAGGATAAAGAAATACAAGGAGCAAGAAAATCACAAAAAGAGGAAAATATGAAAAGGTCTTTTCTTGGAGGATAGTTTTTTCCCATTGGGCTTTCTATCTTTCTCCATCATTTGTCAAATACTAGATTGTAAATGATTACCTTATTAGGCCTTGTTGTCAGCACTCATATCTTCATTTCTTTTATACCCACCTAAGCTATGCTTAACAGGTGGTGTTAGTGTATTCTACTCTAGTTAGGTTAACTTAAGCCTACTTAGGTGTTGGAGTTCAACCTTGACTCATTTCCTATGAGCTATCAAGGATGTTGAGTTGTCTTGAGAGGTTTCCAACTCTTGACACCTCTTCCTTGCATAAAGAAGGACAACTTACCACCATTGTAGGATGAGGAGTCCTCTCCTCAATCCATGGCATGTGATTGCCCATTCTTGTGGCATGAGTTTGCTCATCCTTGTTCTTTATAATGAGAGCTTGAGCTCATCGTTGATACTCAACTAAATACAATCTTTTACATTGTTCATGATCTTGTCTTCTATCTCCTAGATCTTCCTAATTCTAATAATTATTATATTTGTATAATTATTATTTTTATTTGAGAGTTAATTTTAAGTATATATATTAGATATAAAAGAATGACTTAACTTTAGCTATTTTTTCTACATATAAATTATTCAACTCTTATAATAAATAAAAATAAAGTAATTTTTAAATGATTTTAAACTAAAATAAAATAATAACTGTAATACATATATATAAACCTCTATACAACATATAAATCTCAAAGATTTAAAATTTGATATTTATATATACACATACCTCATATTATATCTTAAAAATATATTTTTAAATAACTCTTATATAAATAAACTAACTTTATATATAGAAAATAATATTTATATGTATTTCTAGACACATATGTGAAGTGGACAAGTTTTGTGAAGAAATGGTGGATTAAATTAAATGATGCTAAAAAATATATGTGAGATGAATATTAATTTTATATATAATTAATAATACCTTTAAATTGGGATTGAACGTAGTGAGGAAAGATGGATTGTAATAGAAAAAAAAATAGTACTTCATGCGAATGCCTTTCAAAAGGAACAAGAGAAAATGATGAAACATAGAGGATAAATGGCGTAGAAAAATAAATAAGTGTTAAGAGAAATTTTTAGAAGTAAAGCGTAATGTGAAAATTTGAATGGTGTCAGATGTTCAAGAGAAAAATGAATCCTTAATAGAAAATGAAAAAGGAAGAAACAAAGATAATAGTGACTATATTTACCTAACTAATATAGAATGTAAGGATGCAGAGGAATTAGAGAGCACAACAGTCACTAGCATTTTCCTAGGCAAGATATTACTAGCGCTTGTAGCCGGGGGAGCTGCAAGGAATACGCCGATTGTATTATATGATTGGTTGAATGTTATTGTCCCTCTCTTTTCTTATGATTGGCTGAATGTTATTGTCCCTCTCTTTGCACATATCATTTTCCTGTGACCTGTATACATAATCATGCTTTGAATTGAAAGTGAAAATGAATGTGAAAAAGAGAATGAGACTACAGTTGGAGCTTTCTTTGAAAAAGAAAAGAGGTAGCTATTTGTATAGCCTTTCAGTTGCCTATATAGAATGTTTTTTGATTAAACATATTACCAATAGTTGTGCACAATTTGTATAGCCTTTCAGTTGCCTATATAGAATGTTTTTTGATTAAACATATTACCAATAGTTGTGCACAATGATCAACAAAGAGGTAGTTGTTTGTACAGCCTTTCAGTTGTATGTATAGATTTTAGTTTCCTGTATAGAATGTTTTTTGATTAAACATATTACCAATAGTTGTACACAATGATCCTTTGTATTAGAATTATTCTTTAGATTTTCCTTTCTCCAAATTTAGATAAAATTTAAATATTATTTTGAAAAACTATTCAGCTTGAGACATGATACAGAAAATCAAATAGTTGTACACAATGATCCTTTGTATTAGAATTATTCTTTAGATCTTCCTTTCTCCAAATTTAGATAAAATTTAAAGATTATTTTGAAAAACTATTCAGCTTGAGACATGATACAGAAAATCAAAACCTGTAAGCTCAATAAAATAATTGGTGTTGGATGAATAGATATGGTAAGGAAGGCCAAAACTGAGTTATGTGAGAAACCCTTTGCTAAGGTCTGTTAAAAGCAGACCCAATTTGATCTTTTGGTGCAAAATTCATAAATAAAATGTTTTAGTTTATCTTTTTATTATTATGTTATACATATGTTGTTGAAAGGAGGGTTACAAAGAAATCTTCTAAAGTATATACCTGAATTTTGATGACATTAAGTCCCAACATAATTATAACTAGTTGTGATGCTTGGTTAAATGTATTACAAAGAATCACTTTTTGCATGATGTAGACACTTCTTTGAACCTGCAAGTTAATTATCTGAAACAGTAATTTATTATTACACATGACAATGGACATAACCAAAATGACAAAACAAGCACACTCAATTCATAACAACCATCAATCCTTGGTGAGTGGAGGAAATTCATTTGCATAAAGTAACCATTCCCTTTAATTCAAGTAATTGTTGGCATATGCAAGTACCTATTTACTATTTTGACTATTCAATTAGCTCCTATTTAATTATCACTTCCATGGTTTTCAATCCTCTAGGCACATACAAGACTCGTAATTCAATTCTAACTCTTAAAAATATCATGTTTGTATAGCTGTTCCCAAATGTCAAAGAAGTTACAAATAAGTTATAAGATTAGCAATAACAGTTTGACGTGCCCGTGATTCTTAGGAATCAATTTACATCAATATACAATGAAAATTGATACTTGTACCTAGCTTCTTACAAGCAATACATTACTTAGCTCCTTATGAATATTAACATGTAGATGATGACATAAAAAAGGAGATTCAACCACGATGAGTACAGATGTATAGAAATTTTATTCCTCAAAAATAATGATATAAACGAGACAAATTAACATAAATATTCTATTCCATGAATTTCCATTTATTTGACAAAAGAAGAAAGTATGTACACTCCAATAAATGTTTGACAAAAATTGCCATGAAGCAACTATGCATATTGCTTGTAATATGCTTCTTATTAGATATGGTAGCTGCTTCACCATATACTAATACACAATGAATGGTATGCATAATTTGCACAATGAATCAGACAAAGAGATATAAACAAACAATCTATATTTGGTGTTCAAACAAATATTATCGAATAACATAGCAAATCTTCAAGAATGCAATGATCAATTCTTTCTTTCTGATGCTCCACATTGATAAAGGTATGATGTAAGAATCCTATAGCATACAACAAAAAAGTTAGTTTTTAAATATCTTCTAGATACGTTATTGACATGCATATTAGTTTCCACCAATAGCAAAGCAAGATTTCACCTTTTGATGCGATATTTTCTGCCTGTATTTCTACATGAACAACAAACAACATAGCAACATCCAAACATCATCAATAAGAACAATTATCTTATTATAAAGATATTTAAGTTTCAACACTACTTTTGAAAGACAAAATTTAAGCTCTTGGAGTTTGTTCAACATAAGATTTATTTGTCAATCAATGTGATCTAGTGGTTTAGACAAGGTGTGGCCACAAATGACCTATGGGATCAAATCCTATAGGGCCTAGATTTCTTGTGTATGTGTGAGTTGGAAAAATTTAGAAGTTCACTTTGAAGGAATTTTAAGGAATTAAAACAAAAAATGAGAAGAAATTTACTTCAATATTTATAATTATACAAATAGAGGCATAAATATTTGCTAAAATCTTCGTTTAAATATTTTTAAAAGTGTTGCATTCTAAATCATACACTTAATTTCTATGCAAGAAAGGTATATCCTTTGTTTTTGTTTAAGCCAAAGTGAATGGGCGAATGAAATGCATTCATTAGAGTGAGTGGAATGTTCAGTAACTTTTAAAAAATCATACCGATCAAGTTTGTTATCTTTCATATCCTCCGCTGCAATTTTCTTCAATTCTAGTGTTTGAAATTCATCCTCTTTGACTACAAGCACATTTTTAACCTGTAACAAAAGAAAAATCAAATTCAGCCTTAGTTGTTGGCAATAGTAAATACAAGTATCTCCTATTCTCATTAGAGACATCAATAGAAGAAACAAGGCTTCATTCCTTGATAAAGTAACTAATCTTATTCCAAGCTATAAGCCTCTTAGTGTTTTATAAGATAGGCATGATGAGCTTGAGGGCCAATGTGTGACATTCACATATAACATTGCATTTAGATGATCTATTGGGATTAAAATGACTGAGATTTTATAATGTGTGTTTGTATCTTTGGTATTGTTACTGTAGTGGACCTAGAAGTAGATACTGTAACCAATTTGATAGTTGGTAGACATTTGAACTCATGTACTGTAAGACCAGTATAGTTTTGTATATTACAAGGAAGAGATTAAGCAACCAACAAGTTATTATTTATTTGTGGCTTTGGATGCCCCAATCAAGAACAGTGTGATGGTTGCTTACTTTCAACTAATTGGAACAACAATCTCAAAGACAGAAGCATTGACACTCTAAGAGAGTTGATGAAAAATAAAGTTCCATTCAAGAAAGGTGGAAGGTGAATCCTTATCTTTTCATTACTTTTATGGGACTAAAAGCCTTTAAATTAGGGAAAATGTCATCTAAAGTTTAATCACCAACGATTTTGGCTTGCATAAGGAAATGGTTTCATAACCACCACCTACATAAAGCGGTAGTGTTATACTGATATAAGTAGAGGGATAGGAAGTAATCTACAACATTTTTTTATAGATTTTGGTCTATAAAGCTTATTGCAGGAATGTCAATATACTTGAAATGCTCAATAAGGTGGTAATCTTGTAAAACTATAGAGGCCATATTGGAGATGGGTAGCATTGCCTCATTCTTCTACAATTTTCCCATATTGGAATAAAAAAGAATAAAAAATAGAGGCCATAGTGAAGATGGGATAGTAGGGCCTCATTCTTCTAGATTTTGGTTAGGTACGATGAATAATTGTTTCAAGCAAATGGACAGTATAAAAACTATAAGTGCAAATTCCCAATCCTAAACCTAAGGACTAAAATGGATGTTTGGCATTTCAATGTCAGTATCCACTAACTTGGAGAGGAAAACAATTATAAAGATTTAACAGTTGGAATCAGCGTCTGCTCCCTATCAAACCAGTCAATTAGAACGATGTAAAAAATAAGGGTAGACTTGAAACCCAAAGCAAACAAAATGCTTAATGAAATTTATTAATTTAAAAATTCAAATTGTAAACCATAATCAGAGGAACAATTCTATCTAAAGTTAGGGGTTTTCATCCACTAACTTGGCAAACGAAATTAAGTGTTTTCATCCTTAAATTTTTGATCTACAATAAATATTTTTTTATTTTTTTTCTGAATTTAATTTAAATGCACACAAAGCATTGAACTAAAATAAAGTGATACAATTTATTCGGTGCATCCAGTATATAAATCTGATTCCTCAATGATCTTGCTCACTTTGTAGCAAATTTGAATTGGAACTCTATAGCAAATCTGAATGCTTAAATGATTTTAGACACTATGCAACCTACAAATCTGAATGCACCATGAATTTCTTGTTGAAGGCTTCTATCCGAAGAAATCAAGACTATTTACTCTACTTCCTTAGGGGTTCCATCCCCAAGAAATCAGGTTGACACACTTGAGGAGTTTTGTCTGCAAATACCACCGGTTGCCATGATAGTGTCACAATTTTGAGTATAAGGTTGATTTTTGTTTTCAGTTTTGAGATTTTTGAAGTGTCTTTTTCTTTTCCTCTTAGTGCTACCTATATATTTTGTGCCTCTCCAATCATAGGAAAACCAGCCCTCAATCAATGGTAGTCTGAATAAAAAGTTCCTTCTACCATCATTGGTGATGCAATCTGCAAAATAGTTACCCTCTCTCAAACAGTACATAAATACCACCTTGTCAAAGCTCCCAGTTTTTGCTCATATCTCATCAATTAGATTTATTTTTTAAAATTTTGAGTCTTTAGTAGATCAGTTCTCACAACCATTAATTACAAGGGTTTGTTTATATTCTAGTTCTTTGATAAGAAGGATTTCCTCCATACAAAGATTTCCAAATATTATATAAAAATAGGCATTTCAAATTTTACCATAACTTCAAGTGCACAAATTAATATGTAATCTTTATGGAAATATGTATACAAAAAGAACCCCTTTTTTATCAAACTGGACAAAATAGTCCTGGAAAATTATTTTCAATGCATATGATAATTCAATTTAGGCATCATTTGGGCACTTTGATGCGGCAAAATGTTGTTAGATATTTCTTCTAAGGCACAAGATAAGACTGCTCTCTAAACCTTGGGACAAACATGAGAAGCATATGTTGTATAAAACAAAAAAAATTAGATTTTCTCACACCAAAAGATATTTTTAAATGGTTCCTAAACAATAATTTTGGTTAAGGTGTGGAAACAATTCCCAGTCTCTCCAAATTCAAATCAAATTCACAATCAATACCAATAATGTTGTCAACTATTTGATGACTCTTGTACACATCTTTAATAGAGTAACTTAGATCCCCACCTAAGACATTTGTATTGCTCCTTTTTCGACATAGATCCAATATTTTATTTGGGGATGAGTAGTTAACATGGACAACCAGATAAAAAAATAAAAAGAAAAGGGAAGAGTCCACAAATATAGTAGTCGAAGAACAATTTTTTGGTGACAAGCATTTATATGGATCTTACTATGGACAGGTCTGATCACATATTTCATGTCTATATCACCTTGACACTTATGTTTGATACAAAAGAGCAAGTTGAGGAATTTATGTTCCTACAAAAATGGTTCAGTGCATTGCCTCTATACTGAATGATTTCTTATAATTTTCTATTTTTATTAAAAATCAACGCTATCGAGCTCCAATTATGGTCAGGGAAAGGGTAACCCTGTTTGGAATGCAACAAGGCTGTCTAGGTCCACGAACCAACCCAGGGACCTGTTGATGGTGTTTTATGCACTTCTCAACATAGGCAGTGCATAGGTGCACTACCTCTCTTGAAAGACAATCTCCCACAATCGAATTACAAAACACTATCCCAAGGTCTCTCAGATGTCAGATCATGACAATGCTTAGATACCTTAGTAGTTGATGTGATTTGCTGGAATCACAAGGTGGTCTTACGGAAAATACAAAGTGTGGACATAAAGCATGAAGTTGGATCTTTGAAAAAAGAGTCCCTTAGGATGGGAAGTTGATATGCATCAGCTATAGGTTCAAACAGCAGTCTTGAACTCCATCTAGTTGTTAGATTTGGCTTCACGATGTGCAATGAACATTGGGATTGTTCAGTTACTAAAAAAAAAGGAAAAGAACAAAAGGGAAGAAAAGTTCCTAAGTTTGAAGCTTGCAATAAATAGTGACAATGGAGTTCCTGCAATGGACAATTCCTCAAAACAATATCCCGCTTAACCAGGGATCTCACAGTATCATGGAAATTGTGCTATCTTCTAAGGGTTGCAGATATTTCATCTTTCATGGGCCACATACATGCATGAATCAAAGATAAAGATTTAGAGTAGCTTTACAATCAAGTCCAGGCTAACTTTGAATAGCTATCTACCTTCAGCAAACAACAAAAAGTATGGACTAAAGGATCATCAACAAAGCAGGAATTTTCACAATCACCCAACAGCATTCCTAAGATTTACCCAAAGAAAGTAAGCAGCTAACTAAAAAGAAACAAGATCTAAGCTAAACATCTAATATTGGAGAACGAATCTTGTCACATGGGAGAAACTAAGAAAATAAACCAAGTCAATGATATTTCTTATAAATTTCAGTAGCATGTCTTTACAACAGCTCAACTCTCACCTTTTGCAAATGAGGGGAGTGCTCTATTTATAGTTTTCCAAAAGTTAAATGAATGGCCAAGATTCATTACAATTGTGTGGCCAAAATTTATTACAAAATAGGGTTTCACCTACCCTCAAATAGATTTACAATTTAAAAACATTTTTGTCTCTTTCCCTATTTCATCATCTAGTGGATGGCACTATTGCTTTTTCATCCTATAGCCAATTGTTGTTTTCCTTTTTGCTGTAGCTACTCCTTAGGGAGGTCTTCTTCCTTGGCTGGGATGTCCTCTTGCTCCTCGGAAGCCGCATGCTCTATATACTTGAGGATGACAGCTTGGAGCTTGTCTATCTCGAGGATCTCGCATCTTAATGCCTGGTAGCTCCATTCTTTGGCATTCTCTTCCAGCCGCTTCTAGTCCTCATCATACTTCGAGCCTTGGTCCCTGAAAAACTCTGATCAGTCAAAGGCGCAGGCAGCAAAACTCAGGAACTCTGTTTTTATTTCTCTGGCCATCCTGGCAGGATGCTGTCATAATAGTGGTTTACAATTCTTGAGAGGAACGAATTTTAGCTGAAATCACATGTTTTTAGAAAATATAATGATTTAAGCCATAAAAATTTCCATTTTAATGATTCCAATTGAAGAGGGTTTTATCAAATCACCTTAGATCAAACCCCCTTGGATAGAACCTCGCTAGTTTTAAACCATACCTATAAATGCGTCTCCTTTACACCTATCAAAATGCTGATAAAAAATCACTTTTGATTTAGGTTTTGGAGGATCAAATGAATTCATTAAAATTTATTTCAAATGATTATGGTATTCCTCAGAACAAGCTATCCAATGAATATAATTGTAATATGTTTTGGTTTTGTTATGTATTTGTTTTTTAAGTTTTATTAAACATAGGTTTTTCATCGAAAATGAATTTATTTTTTCTTCACATGTAGAAAAATAGAAGATTATCAAAAAAAAGAATTTAAAAATATGAGTGCAATTCAGATATTGAAGTCCTTGATCCAACAAAAAATTAAATTAAATTTTGACATATACAAAAAGTTATGCTATACGCTCACACTGGTTCCGAATTGTAATTAGTTTGACTTTGAAACTTGATTAAGGAAAAAATATTCAATAAAAACTATCTAACCAAGTGGAAGCACTAGATATCAGAGTTACAAATCTAAATTTGAAAGAATTAGAATTTTATCCTTCATGGAAAAAAGTTATGCTATACGGTGCGCCACTTTTAAAAATGTTGTTTTTTGAAAAAAAATAATTTTCATGGGAGATGGAAAAAAAAGTGAAATTTGATTCCAAAAATTTTGAAAAAAATATTTTTAGAATCTACAAACAAAATTTGATGAGACTCTAGTTTGCACCATCTTCAAATTCCTCACGGTTTAGCTGCTATAGGTGCCCAAATTTGAAGATTTAGTTAAAAATAATAATTTCAGTGTCTAGTTTGGCCAAAAATTGTAAACCACTATTATGGGATCAGCTCCCATCCTTCATCTTCTCCTGGAAGTATGGCTTGATCTTTTCTGCATCCATTTGTATCGTGGGCATATCATAGCCCATCATCAGCTTAAGGTATTGGGCGCATTCTGCCCGGATTTTCTTAATCCACTCGATATCTAGATCCACTCTATCCAGGATTTTCTCCATCCTCTCATTTCGGTTGTTGAGGTCTCTGCACCACACATCCACCAGCCAATGATCTTCCTTTTTTAGCTCTAGCTTCTCCTCCCACGTGTTCACAGGCATCTGAAGGATGGATTCAATTCTTGGGAAGGTGGAGTCATAAATCGTAGGGAACTTGGTGCAGAGTCCCTTAGTGCTCTCTAGGGACTGGATCAGGTCTAAGAACTTGCTGGCTATCTGCACAGCCATGTCGATTCCCATGTTTCCAATGCTCATGACCTATTGGAACCAATCCTCAGTGGTTTTCTCCAAGTTCTTCCTTCTCTCCATCTTGTCAATATGTTCTTTGGAGAGCAATTATGGTGCGACCGTGGAGGTGGTGGGTAGATCGTCCACTAAGGACCATTGCTAGATATAATCTGTTAACACTACAACCTATTCCTTGAGCTCATCCTTGGAGACCTTTTCCTACTTGATCAAGTGTACCACTGTGGCCACTGATTCCTTCAGGTGTTCAACTTTTTGTTCCCTAGTTGCTGTCCCCAAGTCAATGGTGGAGACACTATAGCTTACCCCTGTTTGGTCAACTGTAGGAGTGGCAATTTGCGCTACTCGAGAGCCGAAAGCGTCCATTGTTACCTTGGATCAGACCTTGGGTTTCTTCTTTTTCTTTGTCATGCTCAGGGATCGAGCCAAGATAGCCTCCAATCTCACCCTTGGGTCCTTTGGAGCAGGAGTAGTCTTCTCCAGTTGCTTCTCTAACCAATCGGGCATAGCAGACTTATCCCTGGGTGCATCATGGCTGCCCTCACCCTTCTTAGTTAGAGGCAAGACTTCTTTCTCCCTTTCTTTTTGGGTCTCTTTTTTCTCTTAGGAGCATCCTCCTCCTCTTCGTCGGAGTCGTGAACGAACACGAGGTGTTTGACAGGCAGCTCGGTGGACAATTATCGAGTGGGACTTCCTTCTTTTGCTACCTCCTCTACTTTCTTCTCTTCAGTAGCCTCAACCTCGAGGCTCTTTATAGCATGGGTCTTAGCCTCAGATAAATCCTTTTGCGGTTGCTCTTCTAGCGACTACCCCTCTTCTCTCTGCGGTGACTTTTCGGCTTCCTCCCCGATGTCCTTTGGCTGCTGCATCGACTCCTCCTCAAGGTCCTCATCAAAGGTCTGAATAATTTCCTTGGCACCCGAGCCATCCTCCTCGTCCCCACACTCGGAAGAGCCTGTCTCTTCTCCCTCATAGACCACCTGGTCGATGGTTCGGTGCTCGTACTTAGGGTGCTTATAATATTCATCGGCCTCCTCCTCAATAGGCTTCGAGGCCTCTTGCTCTTGCTCCTCCAACTCTTTCAAGATTTGCATTGTTGCTTTCATGGCCGCCGGCCCTGTTAGCGGTTGTGAAGGCTGAGCTGTTGCGAGGGCTTGGGCAAGGGCGGCTTGGAGTGCGGGGTCCATTAGAATCTGTGAGAGCTCAGTGGGAAGACTCTGCATGTGCCTTGCAAGAGCCTCGAACATGGTGGAAAGGGGAATAGGCGATGCTATTGTTGCTAGTGGGAGGGATGTAATTGGAGACATGGTGGTAGAGGAAGGAGGAGTGGTCATGCCATAAGAGGAATCAATGACGACCATTGACCCAGCAGGTGGTGAAGGGGCAAGATGGACAGAGATGTCCACCGCCTGCAGAGATGAGGTGACTGCGGCTTGAGAGGCGTGCAGTGCACTAGTCGGGGGAGGGAGAAGCAAGGGAGGCTGCATTTATGTCATAGCCACTATCTGTTTGAGCCTCTTGGGAGATGAGCCTCCTATTTCTTTCATTGCTTGGTCCTTGGGGTCTGTAGATTGTGCTATCTCTATTCCCTTTCTTTTCTGAGATCTGGTGACGGGGGGAGACTTGGAGGTCTCACCAGTTGATGTGGTAGCAGCAATGTCCTCTATGGTACCTGGCTCGCTCTTGAGCCCTTCATATGTTAGGACTACCCCTTGAAGCTTTAGGTGTGCCCCCTGCCCATCGACCCACTCCTTCATGTGAGTTATGATTGGCTGGGTGATGGTATCCAAGTCATTGACCTCTTGTTCGTCCCAGTCAATCGATGTTATTAGTAGGTTAGCAACTGCAGGGTACCTTGGGTGCATGATAGTGGACTCATCCTCCTCGACTTGGTCTGGTACCTGGAACAATTGCACTCTTCTTAGGAATAATACCGTCATGTGCATGTAGTGCCTTGCGCAGACTTCTTTATCATCTTGGCAATCTACCCAGAAGTCTTCAATGTGGTATTGGTGGGCATAGGCCAGTCCCAACGCCTTCCTTACGTGGCCATGTGGATCCATCTGCGGGCGGGCAGTGTACCAGTCAAAATTATATTCCTTGAGCTCCTTCTCAGAGTAGCTGGCACATTAAGAAGTCTGTAATCGGTATAGGCCCTGGCCGAGGGTCATAGGGTAGGGGATCCCTGCCACGTGTTTATTGCTGAAGATGGCCTGGATGTGTTGGAGCTGTCGCGAAAGCTCTAGGAGGATGATCCTATCATTTGGGTACCTTGGCAATTTATTCGGTTGTTCTATGAAACCCTGGGCCCGGATGTAGGTGAACTTGGGGAACTGGATAAACAAGAAGGCATATTCTTTTAAAAGTGACCTGGCGCTGTGGGAGACCCTCCCTTTCAAAGTCTCTGGCGATCAATCTGATGATATGGCCAATGAAGGCGTCATTGACCCAGCAGTACTCCTTGTTAAAGTTGTGGTATTGGAGTTGAGGGTATTTTTCAAACAGTTTGAGCCCTCTCCTATGCCCCTGATCGGGCACTACAAACAACCCGCTGTATTGTTTTTGGCCTACCAAGGAGTATACCAGGTAGGAGGTCATGTAGAACTTAGAGCTCCTCTTGATGTTGATGAACTGCTCATGGAAGCAGTTGCTAATGATGTGTCTCCAGTCGAATGAGACATTGGTGTTAACATCCTCATTCCCCCGCACGATCTATTTAATGTAGTAGGCCATCCATTCCTGGAAGTAGGCGGCCGCTGGGAGACCCATGACCCTGCTCAGCATAGTTACAAGGTCGTGATAGTCCTCGTAGAAGTCACTATGGAACAGCTCTTGGGGAACCTTCATAGTGCTGCCCCATTTCTCCTTAAGCCTGTAGAGGTTAATAGACTTCTTACACCCTGACGGATTAGCATCCCATGCCGCTTGGCATTGTTCTAATGAGGGGACCTCCATATGTGGGAACATGGGAATGTGAAATATTTTCGTGATTCCTTCTGGCGACATGTCGGCGAGGATGTTCCCCTCCTTGTCCATAATTGTTCTAGTGTCTGTTTGATAGGCTTCTCGGCAAGCCATCACTAGTTCGGGCACTATGAGTGAGGGAGGAAAATTGGCAGCCTTGGCGATTCCACTCTGCCGTATTAGTCTGACATTCTTTGTTGTAGGGTTGACCTTCACCCTCTGAGTGAACTCATCAATGTCAACCTAGCCAATGTTTGTATCCGAAATCTCCTTCTAGTTCGTTGAGACCTTTGACTGGAGGGGCTCACCCTGGAACTGAAACTTCATCTGATCTTTATCTTCTTTTCCCCGAGGGGTTCTTCCTAATTTCTTGCCCTTATCCTTTTCGGTGGAGGCCCCTGAAGTTCCTACAGCCGATTCCATATATTCTGCAAGCAAGGGCAAAGTCAGTGCAACAAAATATCAAAAGCGTTCATGTTAGTCCATATTTCAAAGATAACACCTAAATAATCAAGCAAGTATATCATAAATCTCATCTTTAGACGATATCGATCTTCGTTTCAGGGCATCAGGATAATCCAAGCCCAGAAGGCCGGACTTTCCTGGCAGGAATGCTATCTGGAAGGTAAAACACGGCCAAAAGCTCTCAGAGACCTTTCTTAGCCAAATTTTAATGTTTTGAAAGGCTCATGATGGAGAGGAGCAAATTTTAGGATGTGGGTCGAAGTCAGATTCTGGATTTGAGCTTGTTTGGATCGATCTAAGGGGCACCGAAAGTTTTAGGCCGGGGGGCCGCCAGAAGATGGCAGATGGAGATGGCCGATAGACAACGGAAATCTGGTGGTGGAAGTTCGAGGACTGGGACCCGGAGGACAAAAGGCGGCCGACGTTAAATTTATCATTGAGGCCTGATGGCTTTTCACAAGGTGGGGCCCAGCGGCCAGGAAGATGTGGCGTGCCGGCCGTCAGGAGATTTTCATTGAGTTTAAGTCAGTGGCGGCGGCAGAGACTTCGAAAGCCGGTGGCTAGGAGGACGCGAGGTGACGGCCGTCGGATGAATTTGGAAATTTTGAATGGCGACGGCGATGAGATACCCGGGGCCTGGAGGGTGGGGTTCCGTCAGGGGTCCGCTGTCGTGGACGGCAGAATCGTCACGGAGTTCCAGGAACGGAACTCCGGAAGACCGGGCCCGGAAGGTCCTGCGGCAGCGAGGAGGATTTGGCGAGAACACAAGGCAAACGAAAGCTCGGGGCCCGGTGACTGGGAGGATGGGGTGAAAACTCTGATGGTGGGGAATATTCACGGACTTCTGAGGGAGGAAGTCTGGCAGCTGGGGCCCGAGGGTGCAAAAGCAGCGGTTCCAAAAGAACAAGGTGACTGCGGAGAGGCACGTGGGGCTCGGAGACTGGAAGATATCAGAGAGCTCACCAAAAGACCTCGGTCATGAGCGATTGGTGGAAAATGAAGGGAAGAGGCTCGACATTCGGGGCTCGGAGGCAGAAACGATGGGTCGAATCCAACCCGTCAAGGGTTTAAAAAGCGAAAGCACTGGAAAAGCCTAGAGAGTGGGGCGCCGGGCAACGCTCACCGTTTGGAGAATGCAGACCCATGAGGGAACTCCAGAGATGAAACTCTAGGGTTCGGAGGCCAGGGCGATCAGGGGTCGTGTCTAAGTTTCAATTTCCTTATGGTGGAGCCGAGATCGGGGTCCAGCGACGGGGAGGCAGAGTGGCCCGGGCAGTTTGGCGCGGCGAAATGCAACCGTCAATCCCGGGATGGAAGCCCGTTGACCCGAACCCGGTTAGGAGGACCGCCGCCAGCAAGTGTTTTAAAGTTTTGAATTCGACGATGAAGATGGGTCCTGGACTCAGGGTAATGGGTTGCCCCACACGAAGAACAACCGCGCGACCGAAAAGTTCCAGATCGGTGGCGAGGGTAAATCCACTAGGTCCATTTTTTAACACATGGGTTAGGGGCGCAATTGAGTGTTCTTCTATTTGTTTCATTCTAACCGATTATTTAATTCATTTAAATCCCCCAAAATGACGACAAAGGATGGGAGGGAAAACGGGGATGGCCTACCTCGAATACACTGAGTGGGAAAATATAGAATCCACCAGGAATCGACAGAGTGAAGTTGATGTAGAGGATCATGACGCGAACGAAGGCGGTGGCCTCCAGTTGATCGCTTGTGCAATTCGCTCCAATTCGGATAATGAAAATGACATTGGTGGGTTGGGCATTTTATACCCCAACCACCATTAATACCTGTATTAATTACTTGTACGACCGCGCACAAAAGTTGGTGGGATTTCAAATTAGGTCAGCGGCAGTGGTAGAGACTCAGGGTCCAGCGGCTAGGAGGATACGAGGTGACGGCCACCGTGAGGTTTTCAGCAATGATCAGGTGACGGAGGTGGTGAACAGCCTGGGTCCCATAGCGTGGAAGGTCGGCAAGGATCCGCTGTTTGATTTTTGTGTCGCTTAATGGTGATGGCGAAGAGATCCTCAGGACCCAAAGGTTGGGAAGCCGGCAGGGTTCCGCCATTGAGGACGATGGAACCATCACGGAGTTCCGTTCCCGGAACTCTAGATGGCCGGGCCCAGAGGTTTCCACGGCAGGAAGTGGGCCCAGGACGGAAGTCCGAGAGCGGACTTCCGGGGCCCGGGGCCCGAAGGGGTAAGCGTCGCCCCAAGAGATTTTGACGAGCCTGAAATGGAGGGCGGCAGAGCAGGCCCCGAGGGGCGGGCGAACGCCCGGAGAATGCCGCGAAGGACGCCAAATGCAAAGGGGAAACTCGAATAGAGCACTCCGAACGCCCCGGCCTGGAGGGGCCCAGGGCCGTTCCAGAGCCAAAAAGCCAGAGGGAACCCACGTGGCCCCAAAGGGCAGCAAAAGACCAAAAGCAGAGGCATGGTCGATTTATGATGAAACCTTGGAGCAACATCAACCATGTGTAACATAAAAAAAAGAGGGGCATGCAAAATGAGGTGGCCCCAAAAGACCTGACAAGGTGAAAGAAAAGAGGGTCCCCATTCCAAACAGGGCATGTGTGCTAGGGGCACAACAAATGGCGACTCCACTAGAGAACGCTCCAGAGCGTTCTAGGGATAAATATTCATTCAAGACCCAGAATCTCTGGTTTCACAGACCAGGAGCGGCTTCCAAAGATGAATCCGGGAGAATAAGGTCCTTAATTGGGTCAACTTACGGGACATCTCAAAAGTGTGTGAAGTGAGTTCATTCCTTTCTTTGGGATAGTGACTAAGGTTATCAATTCAACCAAGTGAGCTACATAAATTGCCTAACACCAAACGTAACCTAGACATTGCCCCGCTGCCAGTCAGGCATCCATAGCCCCGACGAAATTGTAGCTACAATCTCATGGATATTGCTCCACTACCGGCCGGGTGTCCATAGCCCTGGTAGAGTTATCCAAATGCCCATACAATCATTTATTTCATTTTTTTAGAGTTTCTTTTCTTCCCCTTTTTGCTTTGATATTTCATTTCTCTTTTACCATTTAGTTCGACCGGGTAAGCATTGAAGCCTATAATGGGTTTGAGACTGCAGTGGTCACTGGAGTAGACTTGAGTTTTTTCACTCACTAGGGTGTCATAACAACCATAGTATGGTCCTTCAGAATTTATCATTATGTGCTTTGTGCGAGATCCGAGATGTGGGTAAGAAGATCCAGCGAAGGGTCAGGTTTTGAGCAGAGTCCAAACAAGGAAATCATTCGCGGATAGCTTTCAAAGACCAATAATCTAGAGTGAATGTTTAGCCAAAGAACACAAAGAACAAATAGTAAAGTGAACCACTCGTCAAGTGAGCACGGCCACCGCAAAGGAGCAGGAAACATCTTTCAGAACAAAACTGTTGGGAGGGAGAAAGAAAAAAGTGACGCAAACAAAACGTAGACAAGCACGGAAGCAACTACTCTAACTTATGCATAGGTATTTACAATGAGGAGCTCGCACGAGCTCAAGCCTGGAAGTAATGCTTCAAGTGCTGCCCGTTGACTGGCAACGGGATGTTTTCACTGATTAAGGTCTTTAGGCGGAAGGCATTATCTGCCAAAATCTCAGCTATCTGAAAGGGGCCAAGCCAGAGCTTGTTGAATTTGTTGTGTCCCCCTTTCTTCTGATGGGCCTTGTCCCAATATAGGACCAAATCTGTAATTATAAAGGCCTTAATTTTGGCTCGGTGGTCGAACCATCTCTTAACTATGCCTTGATGTTTGGCAAAATTTTCTATTGCGTGGTTTCAGACTTCCTCTAAATGTAAGAGCTCAGCTAACCGAGCTTCCCTACGATCTCCTCCCTCATAAAAATCGTTGATGAACTGAAGAGTAGGAATCTTTAGATGGATGGGGAATATAGGCTTTAGGCCGTAGACAAGGTGAAACGGAGAATCACCAAGGGTAGCCTTGTGGCGAGTGCGATCAGCCTAAAGGATGAAACGGAGCTGGGTATGCCAGTCCTTGGAATTTTGATCCAGCAGCTTTTTGATTACAGTGATCAGATTTTTATTCGTGGATTTGGCAAGGCCATTGCCCTGAGGGTAGTAATTAGACGAGAATTTGAGGGGAATTCCATAGTCAAACACCTAACTAGCAAATTTCAATGAAGAGAATGCATGTCCATTATCACATACCAAAGCATACGGACAACCAAAGTGATTTAAAATGAAACTTTCCAAGAAATTAGTAACTACTTGAGTTGTGTATTGCTTACATACTATTGCCTCCGTCCATCTAGTACAATAATTAGTAGCAGTAAGAATGTACCTATGTCCTGCAGACGATGGAGGGCTTACCGGACCTATGAAGTTGAGACCCCATTGTGCAAAAGGCCTTACCTCCACCACAGGCTGCAGTGGGACAGCAACATTTCTCTCCCTGGTGGCAACAATCTAGCACGTGTGACATGAACGAACATGGAAATGGGCATCCTTGAAGACAGTTGGCCAATAATACCCCGCTCTCAATATTTGATGCGCCGTGAAGGAACCAGAACTATGGCCTATGCCAAATTTATAATGAAATTCTTTCAAGACGCGTTCCGCTTCTTCCTTGCCAAAGCATCTCAGATAAATTCCTTCATGGTTCTTCTTGTAGAGAATGGAACCCTGCAATATGTAACCATTACTTTTCAATCTCAGGGCTCGCTTTTGGACTCCTTCCAGGTGCGGCGGGCACTTATGATTCAGCAGATAGTAAACGACATCCTAGTACCATTCTCCCGGAGAAACATCTTCAAGCTGGTACTGCTGTATCGTGAGTTCAGGCCCGACCTCTGCTGCTGTTTTGACAATTGTGCGGGTGAGTGCCTGTCCTCGCACTAGTTTCATCAGTTGGATTTCCATATCATACTCTTGTAACAGGGTGACCCACTTAGCCCTTGATTCACCCAATTTATTCTGCATAAGTAGTGTCTTGACTGCTAGGTCAGGGACAATGGTGAACACCTTATTATGTAGAATGTATTGTCTAAATTTTTTCACCCCTCTGACGAGAGTGTACGCCTATTTTTTTATGTTGTGGTAATGCAATTCAACATCTTTGAGGGGAGCACTCATAAAGTTGATCGGATGCTCGCTTCCTTCATCGTCTTTTTGGGTCAGCATACTAGCACAGGAATGCTCTGAAGCAAATGAGTAAATGTAAAATGGCTTCAAATAATCTAGGCTAACTAACATAGGTACCTCAACAATGGCCCATTTGATTTCATCGAAGGATTGTTTTGCATCTGGCGTCCACTCAACTTTGGCGTCTTGTTTGAGCATGGCATTGAGAGGTTTGACAATTTCTGCGAAACCTGTGATGAACTTCCAGATAAAGTTGATCTTTCCGAAGAAAGATTTTAATTCTTTCTTGCTACTTGGGGGGTGAATCTTGAGTAAAGACTCGATGCGCTCAGGATCAATAGAGATTCCTTACTCTAAAATGATGTGTCTGAGCAGCCTGCCTTCAGTCACTCTGAAAATGCACTTCTTGGGGTTGAGAGAAACTGCAAACTCTCTACATCTCTAAAATACTTTACATAGGTCAGAGACGTGATCGCCCTGCTTCTTAGAAAATATAGTCAAATCATCTATGTAGATGATTATGCACTTGCTAATTAGGTCTTTGAAGGCGATATCCATGGCGCGTTGGAAAGTTGCGCCAACATTGATGAGCTCGAAAGGCATTCTTCTGTATGTGAACGTCCCTCACTTAGTGGTGAATGCAGTTTTGTGACGATCCTCGTATTGCACTATTACTTGGTTATACCTAAAGTACCCGTCGAGGAATGACATCATCTGGGAGCCGTTGACGATTTGCAGCACCTCATCCAGCGAAGGCACTGGATAGTTGTCTTTTTCTGAGGCACGATTTAGATTGTAGAAATCCACACACAATCTAATCTCTCCATTCTTTTTTTAGAACGGGACCAAATTAGCCACCCATTTGGAGTGTCTGACTAGAAAAATAATTCTTGTTGAAAGCAGCTTTTGTACTTCTTTGTAAACAATAGGTTCCGGCAAGGTATTGATAGGGTGCTATCGCTAGCGGAAGGGCCTTACCTCGATCTTGAGCGGGATGGTGTGTGTAATGACATAGGTGTCATACATTTTTAAATCTTTGTAGCTCCATGCCACCATGTTGTGATACCTTCGTAATGCATCTGTGATTCTCTTCTTTTCTTTAGGTGTGCACACCTTTCCAATAAAAACATTCCTGGCATCCTCGACTATCCTGAGGTTGTGAGCATTGCATTGGTTGCTTATAGCCTCCCTTTTTGTTTGTTGATCCTGATCCCTAATCTGATCCAAATCAAATATGTGTTCCAACTGAACCATACCCTAGGGAATTGTATTGGTCTTGAGGTTGATGACCCCCTCTATGTCTAGTTCAGCGTCCTGTGGATCCGCTTCATCAATTATTTGAGCTGCAAAAATATCAGAACTTGTGATAAACTGAAGGATATGCTTGTCGTCATTGAAGACTTGTAAATAGGTAACATTATCTTGGACTAATGGCATGGATGTTAGCTCAACCGTGAATTTCTTGAGCCTAGACAAAGAGAGGGGTTGCAGAGTGCCAGCTGCTTGAGCTAGGGCATCAGCTGTGCGATTTTGAACACGAGGGATCAATTGTATGTTGAATGCATCTAGGCCCTCTAAGAGATCCCAGACCCTATGCCTATAATTTATGAGCCTCCTATCATGACAGGAATACAACTTCCTAACTTGTTTAACTACAAGTGCGGAATCACCGAAAACTCGCAGCACTTTTATGTTTTTCTTCAAGGCCATAAGAAGGCCAAGGACTAAAGCCTCATATTCTGCCACATTATTGGTCCAATAAAACTGCAATCGGTGAGCCGCAAGAAATGTCTTACCCGTTGGGCTGATGAGTTTGAATCTAGCTCCCGCTCCTTGCCTCGACTTTGATCCGTCAAATCAAAGCGTCCAGCACGCAGAGGATTCATTATCATCATGTCTGATCAAGCTTTCATTCCCTTTCGGCTGGACGACAGACCTTGTGATCTTAGGGGAGTTTTCTGGTTCGGGGAAATGATCAACAGGCAGTTCTATTGGTGTCTCCTTTAGCATTTTTGTTTGAGGAGCAGCTACTTTCCTAACATGCTCCACTGCTGCTTGGCACAAGCAACAATCAAATTCAGAGTGAGCAGCATTGTGAACCCTACACCTGTTCGGTAACAAGAGATCCTAGAAATTCATTCGAGCTCCTAGGCTGAGCTAGTCCTTTGTGCATTTTTCCATGAACTCTTGGAATCCATCGAGTAGCCCCCAGTTGTCATCCTCATCTGGCTCACCATCAGCTTCTACCAACATTTCTGTGTTTGAGGGCATTCATGGGAAATCGGCCAAGGGACTACACAACACCAGCAATACTTCATCTATACGCTCTTCCTGAAACTCGATCTCATTTTGATAGGCAAAAGGGCGATAGTTTCCTAAATTGGTCTCAATAAACAACACCTCACTGAGATTATTATATTCCATGATCATATAATTCATACGGGGTTCACAGTCGATGCAGATTTGATTTGGCAGCCCCTTCCTTAGTAGCCACATGTGAGAAAGGTTCGTGGCGGTGTATCCATTCAGTGCCTTGGTGAACTCCCTTCCCAAAATAATTTCATAAGCATCGGGAATGTCTGCTACTTGTATATCAATGACCTATTGTATCTGTGGGTCTATAGCAATCTGCATGGGGATGCAGTTTATTTCACCCACGATGTTGATCTCTGTTTTGTCCAGCTAGGTCACCTTTCTCTTCGAAGGCGTGGGAGTGATGCCGAGAGCCTTGCATACGGCCAAGGGCATGACATTGGTGGAGGCTCCTGAATCGAGCAAGCAGTTATGCAAGTTCTTTCCAAAGATCGTAATGGTGGTCAGGAAAGGGGGAGTTTTCAGCCTCCCTTGGAGGATACCCACAGGTGTGTCCATTTGAGCTATTTGACATTTATTCCTATCACTACTCGTATCCTTTGCTTGCTTAAATTGTTGGTCCTTGGAAAACTACCTGGTAGCCCTTTCCGGCTCTTTTTCAACCTGCTTACTTGCTGACTCATTCATAGGAACATCCCTTTTTTTAAGAATTATCTTATATTTCTGATTCTTTCCTAGGCTCCTCAAGGTTTACCCTCTTGGTTGGGGTCTCTTGTATCATATTAGAGGATGAAGTCCCATTAAGAACCCTAAAGAAGGCATGCCTCACGGTAGGATCCTTGAGTAATTCGAAGGCTGACAAACTGATTTTCACCTTCTTGAACTCTTCTGCTACATACTCACCCATTTGCTCGATTTCAGAACTAAAAGCTTGGCCTATAGCAGAACTAGGGGTTTGTACCTTGGTTTGCCTAGGTAGATTTTGAGGTTGGCCTTGAGGCTGATTTTCTGACTAGTTTTGAGATTGGTTCTTGTTAAGGTATTGGGCAGGTATATGAGGGAGCCTAGGGTTGTTACTGGCATTTGGATCAGGTGGGGTGGTAAAATTGTTTGGTGGGGTAGAAGTTGTGAAGGGTCCACCCGCTTGCCTATTCCTAAGGAAGTAAGGACACGACCACTGATGGAACATGTGGACCTCATCCACAAATGGCTGTTCTTCATCTACCAGACCATTATCTACTGAATTAAAGAGTTGAACCAAAGTTTGTTCATTACTTACCTCTTGCGCTTCTTCATCCTCAATGGGAGTAGGTTCGACTTCGGGCTCGTTGCGGTCTCCCCACAGAAATAGTGCCTAATTAACCATGAGACAGGAAGAGTCATAAGGCTCAGATGAGACAATGTCTCTATAGTTGGCATTGTCGACAGCATTTTGTACCTCCACCTGGAAGATTTCAGCAGATGTCTGGAACTTGGGACATTCCAACTCAGAATGCCTACTGGTTTTGTGAAGTCGACACCACCCAGACAAGGCCGCTTTAGCTAGATACACACCACTGGATGTTTTGTTATTGCTTGCCAGTTGATCAAATGGTGTGGGGACACGACCATTGTTGGCCCTGGTGTTCCATGTACGATTCTACTTCTGAGAGGGTCTTCTTTCTATGTTTTAACAGGCATTTTGCCCCCTCTCATAATTCTGCCTGAAGGAAGTACTTACTTCCCAATTATCTCTGTTATCTCTATTATCTCGGCTATCCTTGTTGAGGTTGGCCTGAAAGTTGCATTGGGAGGCCTACAACTGGTTATTCTTGTTCTTCAGGTGTGTCATTTTCGTAGACATCTTCTTGATCATTTCTGTAAGTTCCTCCAACTTATCTTTCTCAGTTGCTCCCGTAGGCGACGGTGCCAGATTTTGGAGAAAAGCGGGTGGGGCTGCTGGCTGATTTTGATAGGCTGGAGGAAAATCTGGTCTTGACAGGTACAATGGCACCTAAGGCTGTTGGGAATACACCTGTTGTTGCAGAGCAATCTGGGAATAGTTGTACTGCTGCTAGGGCTGCAAATAGGAAGTCACGGGAGGCACATAATTCAACGGCTGCCCTAGATGCAGCACCATAGGCAATTGGGGTACCTGGTTCATCAGAGGGGTTTGGTGAACGAACGCCTGATTGAGCCCTTGAATCTGCATTGGGTGGGCTACCGGCCCTAAGGAGTGTAGCGGGCCAAAGATATTTTGCCCCAATTTTGCACTAGTGACGACGACTTCTGCATAGGTGCCCAGTAGGGTAGCAGGTAGTGGGCGCATCCTTTTCACCAAGGCCGATGTGAGGTTGTCCAGGGCCGCGTAGTAGATGGGGAGAGCTACTACATCATTATGGACGTACGGATCCTGAAGCTTCATGTGAGCCTAATGGAAGCGGTCATTGAAGGAGCTGATAGGTTCGTTGACCTCCCTTTTCATAGACATGAACTGTTGGTAAAGGTCCGAAGGGTTGATGGGAATCTTGTATTTCTGCAAAAAAGTATTCTTCATCATGTTCCATGAGGTGATGGATCCCCTTAGTAGATTAATGTACCAATAAAAGGCCTCTTCTCCCAATGAATGTGGAAAAAGGTGACATGCAACGTCCTTGTGGTCCACTTGCATTTCGATGATCGTTGTCTCGAATATTTTGATATGCTCCTCAACTGTTCTTTGCATATCACGTGGATGAAACTTCGAATAAAAACTCTCTAGATTCTTGGGCATATCATTGTAGACCGCAAAGTGTATCGATGAAGGATTATGTGCTAACCGAGCCATGGAGGGTGGCGGAGGTGGCGTTTGCTACTGGAAAACGAGGGTTTGGGGCTGTATTTGCAACACAACAGCAATTTGGGGCTGCACTTGAGCTATGGCTGTCTTGACGGTGCCTTAGACTGGAAAAGCCAGGAGAGGAGCAATCCCCTGGCTGCCGAAGATATGATGTGCAAATGTAGTTTGGGATGGTTGGGTGGAAGATGAAGGCCAACCAAATGAAAGTGAGGGTGAAAGGGAGGTAGATGAACTGGTGCTAGAGGGAGGGCAGTGCTCGAAATACTAAGCTACGGGATAAAGCGAAGCTGGATTGAATTGAATCATTCTCCCCTGAGAGATTTTAGAGAGTTCTACGATCAACACCAAACAAGGGAGAATTTGAAGAATTACAATCTCCCACGAGGGCAAAACGAGTACAAGGAAGTAGCGCCGCCTCTTCCTCTTCCTCCATTCCATTCGCCTCCGTTTCACCCTCACTTTCATTTCGCTGGCCTTCATCTTCCACCCAACCATCCCAAACTACATTTGCACCTCATATTTCCGGCAGCTAGGGGATTGCTCCTCTCCCGACCTTTCCAGTCCAAGGCACCGTCAAGGCAGCCATAGCTCAAGTGCAGCCCCAAATTGCTGTTGTGTTGCAAATACAGCCCCAAACCCCCATTTTCCAGCAGCAAACACCACCTCTGCCACCCTCCATGGCTTGGTTAACATATAACCCTTCGCCGATACACTTTGCAGTCTACAATGATATGCCCAAGAATCTAGAGGGTTTTTGTTCGAAGTTTCATCCACACGATATGCAAAGAACAGCTGAGGAACATATCAAAATATTTGAGACAACGATCACCGAAATGCAAGTGGACCATGAGGACGTTGCATGTCACCTTTTTCCACATTCATTGGGAGAAGAGGTATTTTATTAGTACATTAATTTGCCGAGGGGATCTATCACCTCATGGAACCTGATGAAGAATGCCTTTTTGCAGAAATACAAGATTCCTATCAACCCTTCAGACCTTTACCAATAGTTCATGTCTATCAGAAGGGAGGTCAACGAACCTATCGGCTCCTTCAATGACCGCTTCCATTGAGCTCACATGAAGCTTCAGGATCCGTATGTCCATAATGATGTGACAGCTCTCCCCGTCTACTATGCGGCCCTGGACAAACTCACGCCGGCCTTGGTGAAAAGGATGCACCCATGCCCGCTACCCTACTGGCCGCCTATGCAAAAGTCATCATCACTAGTATGGACTTGGGGCAAAATATCTCCGGCCCACTGCCCTCCTTGGGGCCTTCATCAAGTTCATCTGATTTGGCTTCATGGTGATGCTTTGGGTCCTACTCTAACCAAGGATTAAAAGAAATAGCAAAAGGAGAAAGGTTAAGAAAGCTATTCTAATCCTAAGCTACGAATAAATAGTAACAATGGTGACTGCTAAAGTAGATAGGCTTACTAAACTAGGTTTTGCTTGGCCAAGAGAAACCTATAGTTGCACAAAACTAGTGAAATTTTTTAAGGATTGTAGATTTTCAAATTGCACATGCACATCATGCACATTTAATTGAACTAAGTTGCAACAATGAAGTAATGAGCTCAGACTAGCTTTGCAAAGTGATTCATCATCAATGAACCACAAAAAGTATGAGCTGAAAATCCATCAAATACTAAAACAGCGAACACCATCACCACTCCCATTCAAGAAACTAACACTAAAACTAACATGGAAGGTGAACCATGCATACATAAAGAGAAAACTCAAAAGGAACACCCATAAATCATGCAATGTTTCTTTCTATTGTTGCAGAATGTCTTTATGGTGTTTTTATGCACTTCTCAACGTAGGTAGTGCATAAGCACACTACCTCTCTTGAAAGACAATCTCCCACAATCGAATTGCAGAACACTATCCCAAGGTCTCTTGGGTGTCAGGTCATGACAGTGCTTAGATACCTCAGTAGTTGATGTGATTTACTGGAATCACAAGTTAGTCTTATAGAAAATACAAAGTGTGGACATAAAGCATGAAGTTGGATCTTTGAAAAGGAGTCCCTTAGGATGGGAAGTTGATATGCATCGGCTGTAGGTTCAAATAGCAGTCTTAAACTCCATCTAGTTGTTGAATTTGGCTTTACAATGTGCAATGAACCTTGGTATTGTTCAGTTACTTAAAAAAAAGAAAAAGAGTGAAAGAGAAGAAAAGTTCCTAAGTCTAAAGCTTGTAATGAATAGTGACAATGGAATTCCTACAATGGACAATTCCTCAAAACAATATCCCACTTAACTAGGGATTTCATAGTATCATAGAAATTGTGCTATCTTCTAAGGGCTACAAATATTTCATCTTTCATCCACCACATACATGCATGAATCAAAGATAAAGATTTAGGGCAACTTTACAATCAAGTCTAGGCTAACTTTGCATAGCTATCTACCTTCAGTGAACAGCAAAAAGTATGGACTAAAGGATCATCAACAAAGAAGGAATTTTCACAATCACCCAACAGTATTCCGAAGATTTATCCAAATAAAGTAGACAGCTAACTAAACAGCAACAAGATCTAAGCTAAACATCTAATATTGGAGAATGAATTATGTCACATAGGAGAAACCAAGAAAATACACCAAGTCAATGATATTCCTTATAAATTTCAGCAGCGTGTCTTTACAACAACTCAACTCTCACCTTTGCAAATGAGGGGAGTGCTCTATTTATAGTTTTCTAAAAGTTAAATGAATGGCTAAGATTCATTACAATTGTGTGGCCAAGATTAATTACAAAATAGGGTTTCACCCACCCCCAAATAGATTTACAATTTAAAAACATTTTTTGTCTCTTTCCCTATTTTGTCATCTAGTGGATGGCACTATTGCTCTTTCGTCTTGTAGCTAATTATTGTTTTCTTTGCTGTAGCTACTCCTCAGGGAGGTCTTCTTCTTTGACTGGGCTGTCCTCTTACTCCTCAGAAGTTGTGTGCTCTATATATTTGAGGATGACAGCCTGGAGCTTGTCTATCTTGAGGATCTCACATCTTAATGCTTGGTAACTCCATTCCTTGGCGTTCTCTTCCAGCCGCTTCCAGTCCTCGTCATACTTCGAGCCTTGGTCCCTGAACAGCTCTGCTTGGTTGAAGGCGCGGGCAGCAAAATTTAGGAACTCCGTTGTGATTTCTCCAGCTGTGCCATCCTTCATCTTCTCTTGGAAGTATGGCTTGATCTTTTCTGCATCCATTTGAAACCGTGGGCATATCATAGCCTCTCATCAGCTTAAGGTATTGGGCACATTCTGCCTAGATTTCCTTAATCCACTCGATATCTGGATCCACTCTGCCCAATATTTGCTCCATCCTCTCCTTTCGGTTGTTGAGGTCTCTACGCCATACATCCACCAGCCAATGATCTTCCTTTTTTAGCTCTAGCTTCTCCTCCCACATGTTCTCAGGCATCTGAAGGATGGCTTTAATTCTTGGGAAGGTGGAGTCATAAATCACAGGGAACTTGGTGCAGAGTCCCTTAGTGCTTTTCAGGGACTGGATCAGGTCTAAGAACTTGTTGGCTATCTGCACAGCCATGTCGATTCCCATGTTTCTGACGCTCACGACCTATTGGAACCAATCCTCAGTGGTTTTCTCTAAGTTCTTCCTTCTCTCCATCTTGTCAATCTGTTCTTTGGAGAGCAACTGTGGTGCAGCTGTGGAGGTGGTGGGCAGGTCATCCACTGAGGACCATTGCTGGATATAATCTGTTAATGCTACAACCTGCACCTTGAGCTCATCTTTAGAGACATTGTCCTGCTTGATCAGGTGTACCACTGTGGCCACTGATTCCTCCAGGTGTTCAACTTTCTATTCCCTAGTTGCTATCCCCAAGTCAATGGTGGAGACACTATAGCTTACCCCTATTTGGTCAACTTTAAGCATGGCAATTTGCGCTGCTCGGGAGCCGGAAGCATCCATTGTTACCTTGGATCAGACCTTGGGCTTCTTCTCTTTCTTTGTCATGCTAAGAGATCGAGCCAAGATAGCCTCCAATCTCACCCTTGGGTCGTTCAGAGCAGGAGTAGTCTTCTCTAGTTGTTTCTCCAACCAATCGGGCATAGCAGACTTATCCCTGGGTTCCTCATGGCTACCCTCACCCTTCTCAGTTAGAGGCAAGACCTCTGCCTCCTTTTCCTTTTGGGGCTCTTCTTTCTCTTTAGCAGCGTCCTCCTCCTCTTCGTCAGAGTCACGAATGAACATGAGGCATTTGACGGGCAGTGTGGTGGATGGCTGTCGGGTTGCACTTTCTCCTTTCGCTGCCTCCTCCTCTTTTTTCTCCTTAGTGGCCTTGGTTTCAGGGCTCTTAACAGTAAGGGTCTCAGCCTCGGATAAATCCTTTTGTAGTTGCTCCTCTAGCGGCTGCCCCTCTTCTCTCTGTGGTGACTTTTCAGCTTCCTCCGCGACGTCCTTTGGCTATTGCGCCGACTCCTCCTCAAGGTCTTCATTAAAGGATTTCCTTGACACATGAGCCATCCTCCTCGTCCCTGCTCTCGGAAGAGCCTGTCTTTTCTCCCTCATAGACCACCTGGTCGATGGTTCGGTGCTCGTACTCGGGGTGCTCATAATATTCATCGGCCTCCTCCTCAATAGGCTTTGAGGGCTCCTGCTCTTGCTCCTCCAACTCTTTCGAGATTTGCATTGTGGCTTCCATGGCTGGTGGCCTTGTTGGCGGTTGTGAAGGCTGAGCTGTTGCGAGGGCTTGGGCGAGGGCAGCTTGGAGTGCGGGGTCCATCAGGATCTATGAGAGCTCAGGGGGAAGACTCTGCATGTGCCTCTTAAGAGCCTCGGGCATGGTGGAAAGGGGAACAGGCAATGCTATTGTTGCTAGTGGGAGGCATGTAATTGGAGACATGGTGGGAGAGGAAGGAGGAGTGGTCATGCCAGAAGAGGAATTAATGACGAGCACTGACCTGGCTGGGGGTGAAGGGGCAAGATGGACAGAGATGTCCACTGCTTGCGGAGATGAGGCGACTGCGGCTTGAGAGGCGGGCGGTGCACCAATCGGGGGAGGGAGAAGCAAGGGAGGCTGCAATTCTATCGTAGCCGCTGTCTATTTGAGCCTCTTGGGAGATGAGCCTCCCGTTTCTTTCATTGCTTGGTCCTTGGGGTCCGCAAATTGTGCTGTCTCCGTTCCCTTTCTTTTCTAAGATCTAGTGATGGGGGGAGACTTGGAGGTCTCACCAGTTGATGTGGTAGCGGCAACATCCTCTGTGGTACCTGGCTCGCTCTTGAGCCCTTCATATGTTAGGACTACCCTTTGCCGCTTTAGGTGTTCCACCTACCTATCGACCCACTCCTTAGTGCGAGTTATGATTGGCTGGGTGATGGTATCCAGGTCATTGACCTCTTGTTCATCCCAGTCAATCGACAGTATTGGCAGGTTAGCAACTACAAATTACCTTGGGTGCATGATAGTGGACTCGTCCTCCTCAAATTGGTCCAGTACCTGGAACAATTGCACTCTTCTTAAGAATAATACTGTCATGCGCATGTAGTGCCTTGCGCAGACTTCTTTATTGTCTTGGCAGTATGCCCAGAAGTCTTCAATGTGGTATTGGTGGGCATAGACCGATCCCAGCGCCTTCCTCACGTGGCCATGTGGATCCATCCATGGGCGGGTAGTGTACCAGTCAAAATTATATTCCTTAAGCTCCTTCTCAAAGTTGCTAGCACATTGAGAAATCTGTAACCGGTACAGGCCCTGGCCGAGGGTCATAGGGTAGGGGTTCCCCGCCACGTGTTTATTGCTGAAGATGGCCTGGATGTGTTGGAGCTGTCGGGAAAGCTCTAGGAGGATGATCCTATCGTTTGGGTACTGTGGCAACTTGCTTGGCCATTCCATGGAACCTTGGGCCCAGATGTAGGTGAACTTGGGGAACTAGATAAACAAGAAGGCATATTCTTTTAAAAGCGCCCTGGTGCTGTGGGAGACCCTCTTTTCGAAGTCTTCGATGATCAATCTAATGATATGGCCAATGAAGGCATCGTTGACCCAGCAGTACTCCTTGAAGTTGCAGTATTAGAGCTGAGGGTACTTTTCGAACGGCTTCAGCCCCCTTCTATGCCCCTGATTGGGTGCTACAAACAACCTGATGTATTGTCTTTGACCTGCTAGTGAGTACACCAGGTAGGAAGTCATGTAGAACTTAGAGCTCTTCTTGACCTTGACAAACTGCTCATAGAAGCAGTTGCTAATGATGCCTCCCTAGTCGAATTAGACCTTGGTGTTAACATCTTCATTCCCTCACAAGATCTGTTTGATGTAGTAAGCCATCCACTCATGGAAGTAGGCTTCGGCTGGGAGACCCATGACCCTGCTCAGCATAGTTACCAGGTCATGATAGTCTTCGTGGAAATCGCTACGAAACAGTTCTTGGGGAACCTTCACAGCACTGCCCCGTTTCTCCTTAAGCCAGTAGAGGTTAATAGACTTCTTACACCTTGACGGATTAGCATCCCATGCTGCTTGCCATTGTTCCAATGAAGGGACCTCCATATGTGGGAATGTGGGAATGTGAAATGTTTTCGTGATTCCTTCTAGCGACATGTCAGCGAGGATTTTCCCCTCCTTGTCCACAATTGTTCTAGTGTCTGTTTGATAGGCTTCTTAGCAAGCCATCACTAGTTCAGGCGCTATGAGCGAGGGAGGAAAATCGGCAGCCTTAGCGATTCCACTCTATCGTATTAGTCTGGCATTCTTTGTTGTAGGGTTGACCTTGACCCTCTGAGTGAACTCATCAATGTTAACTTGGCCAATGTTTATATCCAAAATCTCCTTCCAGTCCGTTGAGACCTTTGACTGGAGCGGCTCACCTTGGAACTGAAATTTCATCTGATCTTTATCTTCTTTTCCCCGAGGGGTCCTTCTTGATTTCTTGCCCTTATCCTTTTCGACGGAGGCCGTTGAAGTTCCTGCAGTCGATTCCATATATTCTGCAAGGAAGCGCAAATTCAGTGCAACAAAACATCAAAGCATTCGTGTTAGTCCATATTTTGAAAATAACATCTAAATAATAATTCAAATATATCATAAATGTTATCCTTAGATGGTATCGATCTTCGTTTCTGGGCATTTGGACAATCCAGTCTCGGAGGGCTAGACTTCCCTGGCAGGAATGTTGTCTGAAAGGAAAAACACAGCTAAAAGCTCCTAGAGAAATCCTTTGATCAAACTTTAATGTTTCAAAAGGCTCATGATGGAGAGGAGCAAATTTTAGGAAGTGGGTCGAAGTCAGATTCTGGATTTGAGCTTGTTTGGATCGATCTAAGGGGCATCAAAAGTTTTAGGCCGGGGGGCCACCAGAAGATGGCAGATGGAGACAGCCGATAGGCAATGAAAATCCGGCGACGGAAGTCCGAGGCCTGGAACCTGGAGGACAAAAGGCGACCAATGTTAAGTTTATCATTCAGGCTCGACGACTTTCGGTAAAGCGGGGCCCGATGGCCAGGAAGACGCGACGCACCGGCCGCCATGAGATTTTCATTGAGTTTAAGTCGGCGGCAGTGGCGGAGACTCCGGGGCCTGGTGGCCGGAAGGACGTGAGGTGATGGCTGCCGGATGATCTTCGACAAATTTGAATGGCGGCGGCGATGAGATACCTAGGGCCCGGAGGGCGAGGCGCCATCAGGGGTTCACCGTCATGGACAACGGAACCGTCATGGAGTTCCAGGAACGGAACTCCAGAAGACCGGGCCCAGAAGGTCCTGCGGCAGTGAGGAGGATTCGGCGAGAACACAGGGCAAACGGAAGCTCGGGGCCCGGCGACTGGGAGGATGGGGCGAAAACTCCAACAGTGGGGAATATTCACGGACTTTCGAGGGAGGAAGTCTGGAAGCCGGGGCTCAGGGGTGCGAAAGCAGCAGTTCCAAAAGAACAAGGTGACGGCGGAGAGGCGTGCAGGGCCCGAAGAGTGGGGTGGCATCAGGGATTTCGCCGAAAGATTGCTTGGTTAGAAGCGGCGGAGAACATGGCATGGAAGCCTGACGTCTGACACCCGAAGCTAAAAATGATGGGTCAATACAATCTTCCAAGGGTTCAAAAGCTGACACATCAGCGGAGCCCGAGAGGCAGGATGCCAGGCGTCGTTTTCCATTCGAAAAGGTGAACGTCCGGTGGAACTCCGAAGATAAAACTCTAGAGTTCTGGGCCCAGAAATATCAAAGTACGCGGGTCGGGTTTAGAGTTCGTCGGAAAAGCAGAGACCGGGACCCGGCGGTGGGAAAGCAAGGCCGCCCGGCAGTTGAAGCGTAGTAGAGATTAAGCGGAAGTCCCGGGGAGGAAACCCGATGGAACAGGCCTGAAGAGGAGGTTTGCCACGGGCATGCTTTGAAGTTTGAATTTGATGGCGAAGATGGAGCCCGGATCTGGGGTGACAGATTGCCCTGTGTGAGGAACAGTCGTGCGACCGAAAAGTTCTAGATCGGCGGCGAGGGCACATCCGCTAGGTTTGTCATTTTTTAACACATGGGTTAGGGGCGCAATTTGGCATTCTTTGATTTCATGCCACCCTAACTAATTGTTCATTTATTTAAATCCCCCAAAATGATGAAAAAAAGATGGGAGGGCAAATGGGGATGGCCTACCTCGAATACGCAGAGCAGGGAGTCGGGATCTGCCGGGGGCAATGGAGTGAAGTTGATGTCGAGGATTGTGACACAAACGAAGGCGGTGGGCTCCAGTTGATCGCTTGTACAATTCGCCCCAATTCGGATAATGAAAATGACATTGGCGGGTTGGGCATTTTATACCCCAGCCGCCATTAATATCTGCATTAATTGCCTGGTATGGCAGCGAGAAAGTTGGTGGGATTTCAAATTAGGTCAGCGGTGGCGGTGGAGACTCCAGGGTCCAGCAGACAGAAGGACCCGAGGTGATAGCTGCCGTGAGTTTTTCGGCAATGATAGGGTGATGGCAGCGGCGAACAGCCCGGGTCCCAGAGCGCGGAAGGTTGGCAAGGATCCGTCATTTGATTTTCGTGCCGCTTAACGGCGATGGTAAAGAGATCCTCAGGATCCAAGAGCGGACTTCCGGGGCCTAGGGCCCAAAGGGGTAAGTGTCGCCTCGAGAGATTTTGACGAGCCTAAAACGAAGGGTGGCAGAGCGAGCCCCGAGGGGTGGGCGGACGCCCGGAGAACACCGCGAAGGATGGCAAATGCAAAGGGGAAACCCGAACAGAGCACTCCGGACGCCTGGGCTCGGAGGGGCCCAGGGCTATTCCAGAGCCAAAAAGCTAGAGGGAACCCGCAAAGGCCTCGGAAGGCAGCAAAAGACAAAAAGCGAAGGCATGGTCGATTTATGATGAAACCTTGGAGCAACATCAACCATGAGTAACATAAAAAAAAAGAGGGGCACGCAAAATGAGGCAACCCCAAAAGACCTAACAAGGTGAAAGAAAAGAGGGTCCCTGTTCTGAATGGGGCGTGTGTGCTAGGGGCACAACAAATGGCGACTCTGTTGGAGAATGCTTCGAAGCGTTCTAGGGATAAATATTCATTCAAGACCCAGAATCTTTGGTTTTGTAGACCAAGAGCGGCTTCCAAATATGAATCTGGGAGAACGAGGTCGTTAATTGAGTCAACTTACGGGACATCTTAGAAGTGTGTGAAGTGAGTTCATTCCTTTTTTTGGGATAGTGACCAGGGTTATCAATTCAACCGAGTGAGCTACATAAATTGCCTAACACCAAAAGTAACCTAGACATTGCCCTGCTGCCAGTTAGGCGTCCATAGCACCGATGGAGTTGTCGCTACAATCCCATGGATATTGCTCCACTACCGGCTGGGCGTCCATAGCCCTGATAGAGTTATCCGAATGCCCATACAGTCATTTATTTCTTTTTTTCAGAGTTTCTTTTCTTCCCCTTTTTACTTTGATATTTCATTTCTCTTTTACCATTTAGTTCAATCGGGTAAGCATTGAAGCCTACAATGGGTTTGATACTGCAGTGGTCATTGGAGTAGACTTGAGATTTTTCACTCACTAGGGTGTCATAACAACCATAGTACGGTCCTTCAGAATTTATCATTATGTGCTTTGTGCGAGATCCGAGATGTGGGTAAGAAGATCCAACGAAGGGTTAGGTTCTGAGCAGAGTCCAAACAAGGAAATCATTCACGAATAGCTTTCAAAGACTGATAATTTAGAGTGAATGTTTAGCCAAATAACACAAAGAACGGACAGCAAAGTGAACCACTCGTCAAGCGAGCACGACCACCGCAAAAGAGCAGGAAACATCTTTTGAAACAAAACTGTTGGGAGGGAGAAAACAAAAAGTGACACAAACAAAACACAGACAAGCAAGGAAGCAACTACTCTAACTTATGCATAGGTATTTACAATGAGGAGCTCGAAGGAGCTCAAGCCTGGAAATAATACTTCAGGTGTTGCTCATTGACTAGCAATGGGATGTTTTCACTAGTTAAGGTCTTTAGGTGGAAGGCATTATCTCCCAAAATCTCAGCTATCTGAAAGGGGCCAAACCAGAGCTTGTTGAATTTGTTTTGTCTTCCTTTCTTCTCATGGGCCTTGTCCCAATATAGGACCAAATCTGCAATCCTAAAGGCCTTAATTTTAGCTCGACGGTCGAACCATCTCTTCACTACGCCCTGATGTTTGGCAAAATTTTCTATTGCACGATTTTAGACTTCCTCTAAATGCAAGAGCTCAGCTAACCGAGCTTCCCTACAGTCTCCTTCCTCATAAAAATTGTTGATGAACTGAAGAGTAGGAATCTTCCGATGGATGGGGAATAGGCTCTAGGCCATAGACAAGGTGAAATGGAGAATTTCCAAGGGCAGCCTTATGGCGAGTGTGATCATCCCAAAGGGCGAAATGGAGCTGGGTGTGCCAGTCCTTGGGATTCCTATCTAGCAACTTTTTGATCACAGTGATCAGATTTTTATTCGTGGATTTGGCAAGGCCATTGCCCTGAAGGTAGTAATTGGACGAGAATTTGAGGGCGATTCCATAGTCAAACGCCCAACTAGAAAATTTTAATGAAGTGAATGTAGGTCCATTATCATATACAAAAGCATACGGACAACCAAAGTAATTTAAAATGAAACTTTCTAAGAAATCAGTAACTACTTCAGTTGTGCATTGCTTACATACTATTGCCTCCATCCATCTAGTACAATAAATAGTAGCAGTAAGAATGTACTTGTGTCCCACAGATGATGGAGGGCTTACCGGACCCATGAAGTCGAGACTCCATTATGCGAAAGGCCTTATCTCCAGCACAGGCTGTAGTGGGACAGCAACATTCCTCTCCCTGGTGGCAGCGATCTAGCACGTGTGACATAAACGAACATGGCAATGGGAATCCTTCAAGATAGTTGGCCAATAATACCCTGCTCTCAATATTTGATGCACCGTGGAGGAACTAGAACCATGGCCTGTGCCAAATTTATTGTGAAATTCTTTCAAGACGTGTTCCGCTTCTTCCTTGCCAAGGTATCTCAGATAAATGCCTTCATGGTTATTCTTGTAGAGAATGGAACCCTGCAACATGTAACCATTATTTTTCAATCTTAGGGCCCGCTTTTGGACTCCTTGCAGCTGCGGCAGGCACTTATAATTCAGCAGATAGTAAACGACATCCCAGTACCATTCTCCCGGGGAGACATCTTCAAGCCGGTACTATTATATCGTGAGTTTAGGCCCGGCCTTTGCTGCTATTTTGGCAATTGTGCGGGTGAGTAATTGTCCTCGCACTAGTTTCATCTGTTGGATTTCCATATCATACTCTTGTAATAGGGTGACCCACTTAGCCCTTCATTCGCCCAATTCATTCTGCATGAGTAGTGTCTTGACTGCTGGGTCGGGGACAATGGCGAACACCTTATTGTGTAGAATGTAGTGTCTAATTTTTTTTACCCCTCTGATGAGAGTGTATGCCTATTTTTCTATGTTGTGGTAACGTAATTCAGCATCTTTGAGGAGAGCACTCATAAAGCTGATCGGATGCTCGCTTCCTTCATCATCCTTTTGGGTCAACATACTAGCACAAGAATGCTCCAAAGCAAATGAGTAAATGTAAAATGGCTTCAGATAATCTGGGCTAACTAACACAGGTGCCTCAGCAATGGCCCATTTCATTTCCTCAAAGGTTTTTTTGGCATTCGGCGTCCACTCAACTTTGGCATCTTGTTTGAGCATGGCATTGAGAGGTTTGACAATTTTTGAAAAACCTGTGATGAATTTTTGGACAAAGTTGATCTTTCCGAAGAAAGATTTTAATTCCTTCTTATTGCCTGGGGGATAAATCTTGAGTAAGGACTTGATGCGCTCAGGATCAATGGAGATTCCTTGCTCTGAAATGATATGCCCGAGTAGCCTGCCTTCAGTCACTCCGAAAATGCACTTCTTGGGGTTGAGAGAAACCCCAAACTCTCTGCATCTCTGAAATACTTTGCATAGGTCAGAGATGTGATCGCCCCGCTTCTTAAAAAATACGGTCAAATTATCCACGTAGATGATTATGCACTTGCCAATTAGGTCTTTGAAGGTGTTATCCATGGCCCGTTGGAAAGTGGTGCCAGTGTTGATGAGCCCGAAAGGCATTCTCTTGTATGCGAAAGTCCCCCACTTAGTTGTGAATGTAGTTTTGTGACGCTCCTCATATTGCACCATTACCTGGTTATACCCAGAGTAATCTTCAAGGAAAGACATCATCTGGGAGCCGTTGATGATCTGCAACACCTCATCCAGTGAAGGCACTAGATAGTTGTCTTTCTCCAAGGTGCGATTCAGATTGCGAAAATCCACGCACAATCTAATCTCTCCATTCTTTTTCCAGACTGGGACCAAATTAGCTACCCACGTGCAGTGTCTTCCTAAAAAAATAATTCTTGCTGAAAGTAGCTTTTGTACTTCCTTGTAAACAACAAGTTCTAGCAAGGCATTGATAGGGTGTTGTCACTGGTGGAAGGGCCTTACCTCGGTCTTGAGCGGGATGGTGTGTGTAATGACAGAGGTGTCGTACGTTTTCAAATATTCGTAGCTCCATGCCACCACATCATGATACCTTCATAATGCATCCATGATTCCCTTCTTTTCTTCAGGTGTGCACACTTTTTTGATAAAAACATTCTTGGCATCCTCGGCTGTCCTGAGGTTGTGAGTGTCGCATTGGTTGCTTATAGCCTCCTTTTTTGTTTGCTGATCCTGATCCCTAATCTGATACAAATAAAATATGTGTTCCAACTGAACCATATCCTAGGGAATTGTATTGGTCTTGAGGTTGATGACCCCCTTTATGTCTAGTTCAGCCTCCTGTGCATCTGCTTCATCAATTATTTGAGCTGCAAAGACATTGGAACTTGTGATAAACTGAAGGATATGCTTTTCGTTATTGAAGACTTGTAAATGGGTAACATTATCTAGGACTGACGGCGTGGATGTTAGCTCAACCATGAATTTTTTGAGCCCAAACAAAGAGAGGGGTTGCAGAGTGCTGGCTGCTTGAGCTAGGGCGTCAGCTGTGTGATTTTGAACACGAGGGATCAATTATATGTTGAATGCATCTAGGCCCTCTAAGAGATCCCAGACCCTGTGCCTATAATTTGTGATCCTCCTATCGTGACAGGAATACATCTTCCTAACTTGTTTAACTACAAGTGCGGAATCGTCAAAAACTTGCAACACTTTCACATTTTTCTTCAATGCCATAAGAAGGCCAAGGACTATAGCCTCATATTCTGCCACGTTATTGGTGCAATAAAACTGCAATCAGTGAGCCGCAAGAAATGTCTTACCTATTGCACTAATGAGTTCGAATCTAGCTCCTTCTCCTTGCCTCGACTACGATCTATCAAATCAGAGCGTCCAGCACGCGAATGATTCCTTATCTTCATGTCTGATCGAACTTCTGTTCCCTTTCAGCTGGACGGCGGGCCTTGTGATCTTAGGGGAGTTTTCTAGTTCAGGGCAATGATCAACAGGCAGTTCTGCTAGCGTCTCCTTGGGTGTTTTTTTCTAAGGAGCAGCTGCTTTCTTAATATGCTCCACTACTGCCTGGCATATGCAACAATCAAATTCGGAATGAGCAGCATTATGGACCCTGCACCAGTTCAGCAATAAGAGATCTTGGAAATTCATTCGAGCTCCTAGGTTGAACTGATCTATTGCACATTTTTCCATGAATTCCTGGAAGCCATTGAGTAGTCCCTAGTTGTCATCCTCATCCGGTTCATCATTAGCTTTTACCAATGTTTCTATATTTGGGGGCATTTGAGTGGAATCTATCAAGGGACTGCACAACACCAGCAATACTTCATCTGCATGTTCTTCCTAAAGCCCTTTCCACGACAGCCACATGTGAGAAAGGTCTATAGCGGTGTATCCATTCAGTGCCTTAGTGAACTCCCTTCCCAAAATAATTCCATAAGCATCGGGAATGTCTGCCACTTGGATATCAATGACTTGTTGTATCCGTGGGTTTATAGCAATCTGCATGGGGATGCAGTTTATTTTACTCACGATGTTGATCTTTGTTTTGTCCAATTGGGTCACCTTTCTCTTTGAAGGTGTGGGAGTGATGCCAAGAGCCTTGCATACGACCAAGGGCATGACATTGGCGGAGGCTCCTGAATCGAGCAAGCAGTTATACATATTCTTCCCAAAGATCCTAATGGTGGTTAGGAAAGGGGGAGTTTCTGGTCTCCCTTGGAGGATGCCCACAGGTGTGTCTATTTGAGCTATTTGACCTTTATTTCTATCATTGTCTATATCCTTGGCTTGCTTAAATTGCTAGTCCTTGGAAAACTGTCTGGTAGCCCTTTTCAGCTCAACTTGCTTACCTGTTGATTGATTCACGGGAACATCCCTCCTTTTCCAGGCATTATCTTATATTTCTGGTTCTTTCCTAGGCTCCTCAAAGGTTACCCTTTTGGCTAGGGTCTCTTGTGTCATATTAGGGGATGAAGTCCCATTCAGAACCCTAAAGAAAGCATGTCTCATGGCAGGAACCTTGAGTAATTCAAAGGCTGACAAACTTATTTTCACCTTCTTGAACTCTTCTGCTACATACTCACCCATTTACTTGATTTCAGAACTAAAAGCTTGGCCTATAGCAGAACTAGGGGTTTGGACCTTGGTTTGCCCAGGCAGATTTTGAGGTTGGTCTTGAGGCTGATTTTGCGACTGGTTTTGAGATTGGTTCTTGTTAAGGCATTGGGCAGGTATATGAGGGAGCCCAGGGTTGTTACTGGCATTCAGATCAGGTAGGGTGGCGAAATTGTTTGGTGGGGTAGAAGTTGTGAAGGGTCCACCCGCTTGCCTATTCCTAAGGAAGTAAGGACTCGACCGCTGATGGAACATGTGGACCTTATCCACAAATGGCTCTTCTTCATCTACCAGACCATTATCTACTGAATCAAAGAGCTGAGCCAAGGTTTGTTCATTACTTACCTCTTGCACTTCTCCATCCTCAATGGGAGTAGGCTCAACTTCGAGCTCATTGCAGTCTCCCCGCGGAAATGACACTTGATTAACCACGAGACAGGAGGATTCATAGGGCTCAGATGGGACGATGTCCCTGCAGTTGGCATTGTCGACGGTATTTTGTACCTCCACCTGGAAGATTTTAGCAGCTGTCTTGAACTCGGGACAATCCAACTCAGAATGCCTACTGGTTTTGTGAAGGCGACACCACTCGAAAAAGGTTGCTTTGGCCAGATACACATCGTTGGATGTTTTGTCATTACTTGCCAGTTGATCAAATGGCGTGTGGACACCACCATTGTTGGGCCTAGTGTTCCATGTACGATTCTGCCTCTGAGAGGGTCTTCTTTCCATATTTTGATTGGTGTTTTACCCCCTCTCATAATTCTGCCTAGAGGAAGTACCTACTTCCCGATTATCTTTATTGTCTCTATTATCTCAGCTATCCCTATTGAGGTTGGCCTAAAAGTTGCGTTGGGAGGCGTGCAATTGGTTATTCTTGTTTTTCAGGTGCATCATCTCTGTGGACATTTTCTTGATCATCTCAGTCAGCTCCTCTAGCTTGTCTTTCTCGGTTGTAGCTCCAAGCGACGGGGCTGAATTTTGGAGGAAAGCAGGTGGGGCTGTCGACTGATTTTGATAGGCTAGAGGAAAGTCTGGTCCCAATAGGTACATCGACGCCTGCGGTTGTTGGAAATATTCCTGTTGTTGCAGAGCAATCTAGGAATAGTTGTACTGCTACTGGGGCTACAAATAGGGAGTCGCGCGAGGCACATAATTCAATGGCTACCCCGGATGCAGCACCATGGGCAATTGGAGTACCTAGTTCATCAGAGGCGTTTGGTGAGCGAACGCCTGATTGAGCCTTTGAATCTGCATTGGGTGGGCTACTGGCCCCAAGGAGGGCAGCGGACCAGAGATATTTTGCCCCAAGTCTACACTAGCGACGATGACTTCTGCATAAGTGGCCAGTAGGGTAGCAGGCGGTGGGCACATCCTTTTCACCAAGGCCGATGTGAGGTTGTCCAACGCTGCATAGTAGACTGGGAGAGCTGCAGCATCATTGTGGACATACAGATCCTAAAGCTTCATGTGAGCCTGATGGAAGCGGTCATTGAAGGAGCCGATAGGTTCGTTGACCTCCCTTCTGATAGACATGAACTGTTGGTAGAGGTCCGAAGGGTTGATGGGGATCTTGTATTTCTGTAAAAAGGCATTCTTCATCAGGTTCCATGAGGTGATGGATCCCCTCGGCAGGTTAATGTACTAATAAAAGGCCTCTTCTCCCAAAGAATGCGGAAAGAGGCGGCAAGCGACGTCCTCGTGGTCCACTTGCATTTCGGTGACAGCCGTCTCGAATATTTTGATATGCTCTTCAGTTGTTCTCTGCATATCGCATGGATGAAACTTCGAACAAAAGCCCTCTGGATTCTTAGGCATATCATTGTAGACCGCAAAGTGTATCGGCGAAGGGTTATGCACTAACCAAGCTATGGAGGATAGTGGAGGTGGCGTTTGCTGCTGGAAAACAAGGGTTTGGGGTTGTATTTGCAACACAATAGCAATTTGGGTCTGCACTTGAGCTATGACTATCTTGACAGTGCCTTGGACTGGAAAGGTCGGGAGAGGAGCAATCCCCTGGCTGCCAGAGATATGAGGTGCAAATACAGTTTGGGATGGTTGGGTGGAAGATGAAGGCCAGCCAAATGAAGGAGAGGGTGAAACGGAGGTGAATGGAATGGAGGAAGAGGAAGAGGTGGCGCTACTTCCTTGTGCTTGTTTTGCCCTCGTGGGAGGCTATAATTCTTGAAATTCTCCCTTGTTTGGTGTTGATCATAGAACTCTTTGAAATCTCTCTGGGGAGAATGCTCTGATTCGATCCAGCTTCGCTTTATCCAGTAGCTTAGTATTTTGAGGGCTGCCCTCCTTCTAGCGCCAGTTCTGTTGATGGTGTTTTTATGCACTTCTCAACACAGATAGTGCATAAGCGCACTACCTCTTTTGAAAGACAATCGCCCACAATCGAATTGCACAACACTATCCCAAGGTCTCTCGGGTGTCAGGTCATGACAGTGCTTCGATACCTCAGTAGTTGATGTGATTTACTGGAATCACAAGGTGGTCTTACGAAAAATACAAAGTGTGGACATAAAGCATGAAGTTGGATCTTTGAAAAAGAGTCCCTTAGGATGGGAAGTTGATATGCATTGACTGTAGTTCAAACAGCAGTCTTGAACTCCATCTAGTTGTTGAATTTGGCTTTACAATGTGCAATGAACCTTGGTATTGTTCAGTTACTAAAAAAAATGAAAAGAGCGAAAGGGAAGAAAAGTTTCTAAGTCTGAAGCTTGCAATGAATAGTGACAATGGAATTCCTGCAATGGATAATTCCTCAAAACAACATCCCACTTAACCAGGGATTTCACAGTATTATGGAAATTGTGCTATCTTCTAAAAGTTGCAGATATTTCATCTTTCATCCACCACATACATGTATGAATCAAAGATAAAGATTTAGGGCAGCTTTACAATCAAGTCCAGGCTAACTTTGCACAGCTATCTACCTTCAGCGAACAGCAAAAAGTATGGACTAGAAGATCATCAACAAAGCAAGAATTTTCACAATCACCCAACAGCATTCCTAAGATTTACCCAAATAAAGTAGACAGCTAACTAAACAACAACAAGATCTAAGCTAAACATATAATACTGGAGAATGAATCATGTCGCATGGGAGAAACCAAGAAAATACACCAAGTCAATAATATTCCTTATAAATTTTAGCAGCATGTCTTTACAACAACTCAATTCTCACATTTGCAAATGAGGGGAGTGCTCTATTTATAGTTTTCCAAAAGTTAAATGCATGGCCAAGATTCATTACAATTATGTGGCCAAGATTCATTACAAAATAGGGTTTCACCCACCCCCAAATAGATTTACAATTTAAAAATATTTTTTCTCTTTCCCTATTTCGTCATCTAGTGGATGGCACTATTGTTCTTTCACCCTGTAGCTAATTGTTGTTTACTTTGTTGTAGCTACTCCTCAGGGAGGTCTTCTTCTTTGGCTAGGCTGTCCTCTTGCTCTTCGGAAGCTGCGTGCTCTATATATTTGAGGATGACGGCCTAGAGCTTATCTATCTCAAGGATCTCACATCTTAATGCCTGGTAACTCCATTCCTTGGCGTTCTCTTCCAGCTGCTTCCAGTCCTCTTCATACTTCAGCCTTGGTCCTTGAATAGCTCTGATCGGTCGAAGGCGTGGGCAGCAAAACTTAGGAACTCCATTATGATTTCTCCGGCTATCCTGTCTTTCATCTTCTCCTGGAAGTATGGCTTGATGTTTTCTGCATCCATTTGTACCGTGGGCATATCATAGCCCATCATTAGCTTAAGGTATTGGGCGCATTCTGCCCGGATTTCCTTAATCCACTCGATATCTGGATCCACTCTGCCTAAGATTTGCACCATCCTCTCCTTTCGGTTGTTGAGGTCTCTGCACCACACATCCACCAGCCAATGATCTTCCTTTTTTATCTCTAGCTTCTCCTCCCATGTGTTCTCAGGCATTCAAAGGATGGATTCAATTCTTGGGAAGGTGGAGTCGTAAATCGTAGGGAACTTGGTGCAGAGTCCCTTAGTGCTTGCTAGGGACTGGATCAGGTCTAAGAACTTGTTGGCTATCTGCACAGCCATGCCGATTCCCATGTTTCCAATGCTCACGACCTGTTGGAACCAATCTTCAGTGATTTTCTCTAAGTTCTTCCTTCTCTCCATCTTGTCAATCTATTCTTTGGAGAGCAACTGCGGTGCGGCCGTGGAGGTGGTGGGCAGGTTGTCCACTGAGGACCATTGCTGGATATAATCAGTTAATACTGCAACCTGTGCCTTGAGCTCATCTTTGAAGACCTTGTCCTGCTTGATCAGGTGTACCACTGTGGCCACTGATTCCTTCAGGTGTTCAACTTTATGTTCTCCAGTTGTTGTCCCCAAGTCAATGGTGGAGACACTATAGCTTACCTCTATTTGGTCAACTGTAGGCATGGAAATTTGTGCTGTTCTAGAGCTGAAAGCATCCATTGTTACCTTGGATCAGACCTTGGGCTTCTTCTCTTTCTTTTTCATGCTTAGGGATCAAGCTAAGATAGCCTCCAATCTCGCCCTTGGGTCCTTCAGAGTAGGAATAGTCTTCTCCAGTTGTTTCTCCAACCAATCGGGCATAGCAGACTTATCCCTGGGTGCCTCATGGCTGCCCTCACCCTTCTCAATTAGAGGCAATATCTCTGCCTTCTTTTCCTTTTGGGGCTCTTATTTCTCTTTAGCAGTGTCCTCCTCCTCTTCGTCAGATTCACGAACGAACATGAGGTGTTTCACAGGTAGTGTGGTGGATGGCTGTCGGGTTGGACTTTCTCCTTTCGCTGCCTCATCCTCTTTGTTCTCCTTAGTGGCCTCATCCTTAGGGCTCTTAATAGTATGGGTCTCAGCCTTGAATAAATCATTTTGTGGTTGCTCCTTTAGCATCTTCCCCTCTTCTCTCTGTGGTGACTTTTCGGCTTCCTCCCCGATGTCCATTGGTTGTTGCGCCGACTCCTCCTCAAGGTCCTCATCAAAGGTTTGGATGATTTCCTTGGCACCTGAGCCATCCTCCTCGTCCCTGCTCTTGGAAGAGCCTGTCTCTTCTCCCTCATAGACCACCTGGTTGATGGTTCGGTGCTCGTACTCAGGGTGCTCGTAATATTCATCGGCCTCCTCCTCAATAGACTTCGAGGCCTCCTACTCTTGCTCCTCCAACTCTTTCAAGATTTTCATTGTGGCTTCCATTGCCAGCGGCCCTGTTGGTGGTTGTGAAGGCTGAGCTATTGTGAGGGCTTGGGCGAGGGTAGCTTGGAGTGCGGGGTCCATCAGGATCTGTGAGAGCTCAGGGCGAAGACTCTGCATGTGCCTCGCAAGAGTCTCGGGCATGGTGGAAAGGGGAAAATGCGATGCTATTGTTGCCAGCGGGAGGGATGTAATTAGAGACATGGTGGGAGAGGAAGGAGGAGTGTTCATGCCAGAAGAGGAATCAATGACGACCACTGACCTGGCCAGGGGCGAAGGGGCAAGATGGATAGAGATGTCCACTACCTATGGAAATGAGGCAAATGTGGCCTGAGAGGCGGGTAGTGCACTAGTCGGGGGAGGGAGAAGCAAGGGAGGCTGCAATTCTGTCGTAGCCACTGTCTGTTTGAGCCTCTTGGGAGATGAGCCTCTTGTTTCTTTTCTTGCTTAGTCCTTGGGGTCCGCAGATTGTGCTGTCTCCGTTCCCTTTCTTTTCTAAGATTTGGTGACGAGGGGAGACTTGGAGGTCTCACCAGTTGATGTGGTAGTGGCAAAGTCCTCTGTGGTACCTAGCTCGCTCTTGAGCCCTTCATATGTTAGGACTACCCCTTGCCACTTTAGGTGTACCACCTTCCCATCGACCCACTCCTTAGTGCGAGTTATGATTGACTAGGTGATGGTATCCAGGTCATTGACCTCTTGTTCGTCCCAGTCAATCGACGGTATTGACAGGTTAGCAACTACAGGGTACCTTGGGTATATGATAGTGGACTCGTCCTCCTCGACTTGGTCTGGTACCTAGAACAATTGCACTCTTCTTAAGAATAATACCGTCATGCGCATGTAGTGCCTTGCACAGACTTCTTTGTCATCTTGGCAGTCTACCCAAAAGTCTTCAATGTGGTATTGGTGGGCATAGGCCAGTCCCAGTGCCTTCCTAACGTGGCCATGTGGATCCATCTGTGGGCGGGCAGTGTACCAGTCAAAATTATATTCCTTAAACTCCTTCTCAGAGTTGCTGGCACATTGAGAAGTCTGTAACCGGTGCAGGCCCATGCTGAGGGTCATAGGGTAGGGGATCCCCACCACGTGTTTATTGTTGAAGATGGTCTGGATGTGTTGGAGCTGTCGGGAAAGCTCCAGGAGGATGATCCTGTCATTTGGGTACCATGGCAACTTGTTTGGCCGTTTCGTGAAACCCTAGGCCCGGATGTAGGTGAACTTGGGGAACTGGATAAACAAGAAGGCATATTCTTTTAAAAGCACCTTGGCGTTGTGGGAGACCTTCCTTTCGAAGTCTCTGGTGATCAATTTGATGATATGGCCAATGAAGGCATCATTGACCTAGCAGTACTCCTTAAAGTTGCAGTATTAGAGCTAAAGGTACTTGTCGAATGGCTTGAGCCCCCTTCTATGCCCCTGATTGGGTGCTACAAACAACCTGTTGTATTGTCTTTGACTTGCCAGTGAGTACACCAGGTGGGAAGTCATGTAGAACTTAGAGCTCTTCTTGACGTTGACAAACTGCTCATGGAAGCAGTTGCTAATGATGCCTCCCCAGTCGAATGTGACCTTGGCGTTAACGTCTTCATTCCCTCACATGATCTGTTCAATGTAGTAGGCCATCCATTCCTGGAAGTAGGCGACCGCTGGGAGACCCATGACCATGCTCAGCATAGTTACCAGGTCGTGATAGTCTTCGTGGAAATCGCTACGGAACAGTTCTTGGGGAACCTTCGCAGCACTGCCCCGTTTCTCCTTAAGCCAGTAGAGGTTAATAGACTTTTTACACCCTGACGGATTAGCATTCCATGCCACTTGGCATTGTTCCAATGAGGGGACCTCCATATGTGGGAATGTGGGAATGTGAAATATTTTCGTGATTCCTTCTGGTGACATGTCGGCGACGATGTTCCCCTCCTTGTCCACAATTATTCTAGTGTCTGTTTGATAGGCTTCTCAGCAAGCCATCACTAGTTCGGGCACTATGAGTGAGAGAGGAAAACTGACAGCCTTTGCGATTCCACTCTGTCATATTAGTCTGGCATTCTTTGTTGTAGGGTTGACCTTGACCCTCTGAGTGAACTCATCAATGTCAACCTGGCCAATGTTTGTATCCGAAATCTCCTTCCAGTCTGTTGAGACATTTGACTGCAGCGGCTCACCCTGGAACTGAAATTTCATCTGATCTTTATCTTCTTTTCCCCAAGGGGTCCTTCCTAATTTCTTGCCCTTATCTTTTTCGGTGGAGGCCCCTAAAGTTCCTGCAGCTGATTCCATATATTCTGCAAGCAAGGGAAAAGTCAGTGCAACAAAACATCAAAACATTCATGTTAGTCCATATTTTGAAAATAACATCTAAATAATCATTCAAATATATCATAAATTTTATCCTTAGATGGTATCGATCTTCGTTTCATGGCATTTGGACAATCCGGGCCTAGAGGGCTGGACTTCCCTAGTAGGAATGTTGTCCGAAAGGGAAAATATAGCTGAAAGCTCCTAGAGAAATCCCTTGATCAAACTTTAATGTTTCAAAAGGCTCATGATGGAGAGGAACAAATTTTAGGACGTGGGTCAAAGTCAGATTTTGGATTTGAGCTTGTTTGGATCAATCTAAGGGGCACCGAAAGTTTTAGGCCGGGGGGCTGCCAGAAGATGGCAAATGGAGATGGCTGATAGACAACGAAAATCCAGCGGCAGAAGTTTGAGGCCCTGGACCCGAAGGACAAAAGGAGGCTGACGTTAAGTTTATCATTCAGGCTCGATGACTTTCGGCAAGGTGGGGCCTGGCAGCCAGGAAGACACGGCGCACCGAATACCATGAGATTTTCATTGAGTTTAAGTCGGCAGCGGTAGCGGAGACCCCAGGGCCCGGTGGCTGGATGGATGTGAGGTGACAGTCGCCAGATGATCTTCAAAAAATTTGAATGGCGGCGGCGATGAGATACTTGGGGCCCGGAGGGCAAGGCGCTGTCAGGGGTCCGCTGTCCTGGATGGTGGAACTGTCACGGAGTTCTGGGAACAAAACTCCGGATGACCAAGCTTGGAAGGTCCTGCGGCAGCAAGGAGGATTCGGCGAGAACACAAGGCAAACGGAAGCTCAAGGCCCAGCGACTGGGAGGATGGGGGAAAACTCTGACAACGGGGAATATTCACAGACTTCCGATGGAGGAAGTCTGGAAGTCGGGGCCCGGGGGTGCGAAAGCAGCGGTTCCAAAAGAACAAGGTGATGGCAGAGAGGCGTGTGGGGCCCGGATAGCAGGGCGGCATCAAGGATTTCGCTGAAAGATTACTTACTCAGAAACGGCGGAGAACATGGCACGGAAGCCCAATGTCCAGGGCCCGAAGCCAAAAATGATGGGTTAATACAATCTCCCAAGGGTTCAAAAGTTGACACATCGGCGGACCCCGAGAGGCGAGACACCGGGTGTCGTTCACCGTTCGACAAGGTGAACGTCCAGTGGAACTCCGGAGATGGAACTCCGGGGTTTCGAGCCTGCAAATATCAAAGGACGCGGGTCAGGTTTAGAGTTCGTCAGCAAAGCAGAGACCGAGACCCGGCGAAGGGAAAGCAAGGCCGCTCGGCAGTTGAAGCGCAGTAGAGATTAAGAAAAAGTCCCAGGGAGGAAACCCAACAGAATAGGCCCGAAGAGGAGGTTTGCCGTGGGCATGCTTTGAAGTTTGATTTTGACAGCGAAGACGAAGCCCAGATCTGGGGTGATGGATTGCCCTACGCGAAGAACAGCTGCACGACTAAAAAGTTCCAGATCGGCAACGGGGGCACATCCGCTAGGTTTGTCATTATTTAACACATGGATTAGGGGTGCAATTTAGTGTTCTTTGATTTCATGCCACCCTAACTAATTGTTCATTTATTTAAATCTCCCAAAATGACGAAAAAAAGATGGGAGGGAAAACGGGGATGGCCTACCTCGAATACGTAGAGCGGGGAGTCAGGATCTGCCGGGGGCAATGGAGTGAAGTTGATGTTGAGGATTACGGCGCAAACGAAGGTGGGGGCCTCCAGTTGATCGCTTGTGTAATTCGCCCCAATTCGGATAATGAAAATGACATTAGCGGGTTGGGTATTTTATACCCCAACCACCATTAATATATGCATTAAATGCCTGGTACGGCCGCGCGAAAGTTGGTGGGATTTCAAATTAGGTCGATGGCGGCGGTGGAGACTCTGGGGTCCGACGGCCGGAAGGACACGAGGTGATAGCCGCCGTGAGGTTTTCGGCAACGATCGGCAAGGATCCGCCATTTGATTTTCATGCCACTTAACGGCGATGGCGAAGAGATCCTCGGGACCTGAAGGTTGGGAAGCCGGCAGGGTTCTGCTATTGAGGACAACGAAACTGTCACAAAGTTTTGGGAATGGAACTCTGGATGGCCGGGCCCGAAGGGTCCCGTGGTAGGAAGCGGGCCTGGGACGGAAGTCCGAGAATGGACTTCCGAGATGGAAGTCTGAGAGCGGACTTCCGGGGCCCGGGCCTTAAGGGGTAAGCGCCACCCCGAGATATTTTGATGAGCCTAAAATGGAGGGCGGCAAAGTGGGCCCCGAGGGGCAGGCGGACGCCCAGAGAATGCCGTGAAGGATGGCAAATGCAAAGGGGAAACCCAAACAGAGCACTCTGGACGCCCAGGCCCGGAGGGGCCCAGGGCCGTTCCAGAGCCAAAAAGCCATAGGGAACCCACAAGGCCCCGGAGGGCAGCAAAAGACCAAAAGCGGAGGCATGGTCAATTCATGATGAAACCTTGGAGCAACATCAACTATGGGTAATATCAAAAAAAAGAGGGGCACGCAAAATGAGGCAACCCCAAAAGACCCAACAAGGCGAAAGAAAAGAGGGTCCCCGTTCCGAACGGGGCGTGTGTGCTAGGGGCACAACAAATGGTGACTCTGCTGGAGAACGCTCCGGAGCATTCTAGGGATAAATATTCATTCAGGACCCAGAATCTCTAGTTTCGCAGACCAGGAGTGGCTTCCAAAGATGAATCAGGGAGAATGAGGTCCTTAATTGGGTCAACTTACGGGACATGCTGCTGAAATTTATAAGAAATATCATTGACTTGGTGTATTTTCTTGGTTTCTCCCATGTGACATGATTCGTTCTCCAATATTAGATGTTTAGCTTAGATCTTGTTTCTGTTTAGTTAGCTACTTACTTTCTTTGGGTAAATCTTAAGAATTATATTGGGTGATTGTGAAAATTCCTGCTTTGTTGATGATCCTTTAGTCCATACTTTTTGCTGTTTGTTGAAGGTAGATAGTTGTGCAAAGTTAGCCTGGACTTGATTGTAAAGCTTCCCTAAATCTTTATATTTGATTCATGTATGTATGTGGCAGATGAAAGATGAAATATCTATAGCCCTTAGAAGATAGCACAATTTACATGATACTGTGAGATCCCTTGGTTAAGTGGGATATTGTTTTGAGGAATTGCCCATTGCAGGAACTCCATTGTCACTATTCATTGTAAGTTTCAGACTTAGAAACTTTTCTTCCCTTTCACTCTTTTCCTTTTTTTTAGTAACTGAACAATACCAAGGTTCATTGCACATCGTAAAGCCAAATCTAACAACTAAATGGAGTTCAAGATTGTTGTTTGAACCTACAGCCAATGCATATCAACTTCCCATCCCAAGAACTCCATTCCAAAATCCAACTTCATACTTTATGTCCACACTTGGTATTTTTCATAAGACTGCCTTGTGATTCCAACAAATCACATCAACTATTGAGGTATCTAAGCATTGTCATGACCTGACATCCGTGAGACCTTGGGATAGTGTTCTGCAATTCGATTGTGGGAGATTGTCTTTCAAGAGAAGTATTGGATTCGACCCATTGTTTCTGCCTCTAGGCCCAGAATTTCGAGCTTTTTCCCTTCATTTTCCACCGATCGCTCATGACCAAGGTCTTTTGGTGAGCTCTCTGATATCTTCCGGTCTCCGGGCCCCATGCTCCTCTCTGTCGTCACCTTGTTCTTTTGGAACCACTGCTTTCGCACCCCTGGGCCCCGGCTGCCGGACTTCCTCCCTCAAAAGTCCTTGAATATTCCCCGCCATTGGAGTTTTCACCCCGTCCTCTGAGTCGCCGGGCCCCGAGCTTTCGTTTTCCTTATGTTCTCGCCAAATCCTCCTCACTGCCGTAGGACCTTCCAGGCCCGATCTTCCGGAGTTCCGTTCCTGGAACTTCATGACGATTCCGCCATCCACGACGGTGGACCCCTGACAACACCCCGCCCTTCGAGCCCCGGGTATCTCATCGCCGCCACCGTTCAAATTTGTCGAAGATCATCCAGCGGCCGTCACCTCACGTCCTCCCGACCGCTGGCCCCCGGAGTCTCTGCCACCGCTGCCGACTTAAACTCAATGAAAATCTCCCAGCGGTCGGTGCGCCGCGTCTTCCCGGCTACTGGGCCCCGCCTTGTCGAAAGCTGTTGGGCCTGAATGATAAAATTAACATCGGCCGCCTTTTGTCCTTCGGGTCCTGGGCCTCGGACATCCGCCACCATATTTTTGTTGTCTATCGGCCGTCTCCATCTGCCATCTTCTGGCAGCCCCTCGACCTAAAACTTCTGGTGCCCCTTAGATCGATCCAAACAAGCTCAAATCCAGAATCTGACTTCGACCCACATCCTAAAATTTGCTCCTCTCCATCATGAGCCTTTCGAAACATTAAAATTTGGCCAAAAAAGGTCTCCGGGAGCTTTCGGCCATGTTTTTCCTTTCAGACAACATTCCTGCAAGGGAAGTCCGACCCTCCTTGCCCGAATTATCCTAATGCCCTGAAACGAAGATCGATATCGTCTAAAGATGAGATTTATGATATACTTGCTTGATTATTTAGGTGTTATCTTTGAAATATGGACTAACATGAACGCTTTTGATGTTTTGTTGCACTAACTTTGCCCTTACTTGCATAATATATGGAATTAGCTGCAGGAACATCAGGGGCCTCCACCAAAAAGGATAACGACAAGAAATCAGGAAGGACCCCTCAGGGAAAAGAAGATAAAGATCAGATGAAGTTTCAGTTCCAAGGTGAGCCCCTCCAATCAAAGGTCTCAACAGACTGGAAGGAGATTTTGGATACAAACATTGGCCAGGTTGACATTGATGAGTTCACTCAGAGGGTCAAAGTCAACCCTACAACAAAGAATGTCAGACTAATATGGCAGAGTGGAATCGCCAAGGCTACTAGTTTTCCTCCCTCACTCATAGTGCCTAAACTAGTGATGGCTTGCTGAGAAGCCTATCAAATATACACTAGAACAATTATGGACAAGGAGGGGAACATCCTCGCCGACATGTTGCCAGAAGGAATCACAAAAATATTTCACATTCCTACGTTTCCACATATGGAGGTCCCCTCATTGGAACAATGCCAAGCAACATGGGATGCTAATCCATCAGGGTGTAAGAAGTCTATTAACCTCTACTGGCTTAAGGAGAAATGGGGCAGCGCTACGAAGGTTCCCGAAGAGCTATTCCATAGTGACTTCCACGAGGACTATCACGACCTCGTAACTATGCTGAGTAGGGTCATGGGTCTCCCAGCGGCCGCCTACTTCCAGGAATGGATGGCCTACTACATTGAACAGATCCTATGGGTGAATGAGGATGTTAAAACCAAGGTCTCATTCGACTGAGGAGGCATCATTAGCAACTACTTCCATGAGTAGTTCGTCAACATCAAGAAGAGCTCTAAGTTCTACATGACCTCCTACCTGGTATACTCCCTGGCAGGCCAAAGACAATACAGCGGGTTGTTTGTAACGCCCGATCAAGGGCATAGGAGAGGGCTCAAGCCATTTGACAAATACCCTCAACTCCAATACCGCAACTTTAAGGAGTACTGCCGGGTCAATGGCGCCTTCATTGGCCATATCATCAGATTGATTGCTGGAGACTTCGAAAGGGAGGGTCTCCCACAGCGCCAGGGTGCTTTTAAAAGAATATGCCTTCTTGTTTATCCAGTTCCCCAAGTTCACCTACATCTAGGCCCAGGGTTTCACGTAACGGACGAATAAATTGCCAAGGTACCCAAATGACAAGATCATCCTCTTGGAGCTTTTCTGATAGCTCCAACACATCCAGGCCATCTTTAGTAATAAACACGTGGCGAGGATCCCCTACCCTATGACCCTCGGCCAGGGCCTGTACCGACTACAGACTTCTCAATGTGCTAGCAACTCTGAGAAGGAGCTCAAGGAATATAATTTTGACTGGTACATTGCCCACCCATGGATGGATTCACATGGCCATGTAAGGAAGGCGCTAGGACCGGCCTATGCCCACCAATACCACATTGAAGACTTCTGGGCAGACTGCCAAGATGACAAAGAAGTCCGCGCAAGGCACTACATGCGCATGACGGTATTATTCCTAATAAGAGTGTAATTGTTTCAGGTACCAGACCAAGTTGAGGAGGACGAGTCCACTATCATGCACCCAAGGTACCCTACAATTACTAACCTACCAATACCGTCGATTGACTAGGACGAACAAGAGGTCAATGACCTTGATACCATCACCCAGCCAATCATAACTCGCACTAAGGAGTGGGTCGATGGGCAGGTGGCACACCTATAGCGGTAAGGGGTAGTCCTAACATATGAAGGGCTCAAGAGCGAGCCAGGTACCACAGAGGACGTTGCTGCTACCACATCAACTGCTAAGACCTCCAAGTCTCCCCCATCACTAGATCTCAGAAAAGAAAGGGAACAGAGATAGCACAATCTGCGGACCCCAAGGACTAAGCAACGAAAGAAATTGGAGGCTCATCTCCCAAGAGGCTCAAACAGACAGCGACTACGACGAAATTGCAGCCTCCCTTGCTTCTCCCTCCCCCGACTGGTGCACCGCCCGCCTCTCAGGCTGCAGTCCCCTCATCTCCGCAGGCAGTGGACATCTCTGTCCAACTTGCCCCTTCGCCCCCCACCGGGTTAGTGGTCGTCATTAATTCCTCTTCTGGCATGACCACTCCTCCTTCCTCTGCCACCATGTCTCCAATTACATCCCTCCCGCTGGCAACAATAGCATCGCCTATTCCCCTTTCCATCATGTCTGAGGCTCTTGCGAGGCACATGCAGAGTCTTCCCTCTGAGCTCTCACAGATCCTAATGGACCCCGCACTCCAAGCCGCCCTCGCCCAAGCCCTCGCAACAGCTCAGCCTTCACAACCGCCAACAGGGCTGCCGGCCATGGAAGCCACAACAGAAATCTCAAAAGAGTTGGAGGAGCAAGAGTAGGAGGCCTCGAAGCCTATTGAGGAGGAGGCTGATGAATATTACGAGCACCCCGAGTACGAGCACCGAACCATCGACCAGGTGGTCTATAAGGGAGAAGAGACAGGCTCTTCCGAGAGCGGGGATGAGGAGGATGGCTCGAGTGCCAAGGAAATCATCTAGACCTTTGATGAGGACCTTGAGGAGGAGTCGACGCAGTAGCCAAAGGATGTCGGGGAGGAAGCTAAAAAGTCATCGCAAAGAGAAGAGGGGCAGCCGCCAGAAGAGCAACTGCAAAAGGATTTATCTAAGGCTAAGACCCATGCTGTAAAGAGCCTCGAGGCTAAGGCTACTGAAGAGAAGAAAGTAGAGGAGGCAGCAAAAGAAGGAAGTCCCACCCGACAATTTTCCACCGAGCTGCCTATCAAACGCCTCGTGTTCATTCGTGACTCCGACGAAGAGGAGGAGGATGTTGCTAAAGAGAAAGAAGAGCCCCACAAGGAAAAGGAGACAGAAGTCTTGCCTCTAACTGAGAAGGGTGAGGGTAGCCATGATGCACTCAGGGATAAGTCTGCTATGCCCGATTGGTTGGAGAAGCAACTGGAGAAGACTACTTCTGCTCCGAAGGACCCAATGGCGAGATTGGAGGCTATCTTGGCTCGATCCCTGAGCATGACAAAGAAAGAGAAGAAACTCAAGGTTTGATCCAAGGTAACAATGGATGCTTTCGGCTCCTGGGCAGCAGAAATTGCCACGCCTACAGTTGACCAAACAAGGGTAAGCTATAGTGTCTCCACCATTGACTTGGGGACAGCAACTAGGGAACAAAAAGTTGAACACCTAGAGGAATCAGTGGCCACAGTGGTACACCTAATCAAGCAGGACAAGGTCTTGAAGGACGAGCTCAAGGCGCAGGTTGCAGCATTAACAAATTATATCCAGCAATGGTCCTTAGTGGACGATCTACCCACCACCTCCACAGCCGCACCGCAGTTGCTCTCCAAAGAACAAATTGACAAGATGGAGAGAAGGAAGAACTTGGAGAAAACCACTGAGGATTGGTTCCAACAGGTCATGAGCATCGGAAACATAGGAATCGACATGGCTGTGTAGAGAGCCAACAAGTTCTTAGACCTGATCTAGTCCCTAGAGAGCACTAAGGGACTCTGCACCAAGTTCTCTATGATTTACGACTCCACCTTCCCAAGAATTGAAGCCATCATTCAGATGCCTGAGAACACGTGGGAGGAGAAGCTAGAGCTAAAAAAGGAAGATCATTGGCTAGTGGATGTGTGGCATAGAGACCTTGACAACCAAAAGGAGAGGATGGAGCAAATCCTAGACAAAGTGGATCCAGATATCGAGTGGATTAAGGAAATCTGGGCAGAATGTGCCCAATACCTTAAGCTGATGACGGGCTATGATATGCCCATGATACAAATGGATGTAGAAAAGATCAAGCCATACTTCCAGGAGAAGATGAAGGACGGGATGGCCAGAGAAATCACAACGGAGTTCCTGAGTTTTACTGCCCGCGCCTTCGACTAATCAGAGCTATTCAGGGACCAAGGCTCAAAGTATGATGAGGACTGGAAGCGGCTAGAAGAGAACACCAAAGAATGGAGCTACAAGGCATTAAGATGTGAGATCCTCAAGATAGACAAGCTCTAGGTCGTCATCCTCAAGTATATAGAGCACACGGCTTTCAAGGAGCAAGAGAACAGCCCAGCCAAAGAAGAAGACCTCCCTGAGGAGTAGCTACAGCAAAAAGGAAAATAGCAATTGGCTACAGGATGAAAAAGCAATAGTGCCATCCACTAGATGACGAAATAGGGAAAGAGACAAAAATGTTTTTAAATTGTAAATCTATTTGGGTTTAGGTGAAACCCTATTTTGTAATGAATCTTGGCCACACAATTGTAATGAATCTTGGCCATTCATTTAAATTTTGGAAAACTATAAATAGAGCACTCCTCTCATTTGCAAAAGGTGAGAATTGAGTTGTTGTAAAGACATGTTGCTGAAATTTATAAGAAATATCATTGACTTGGTGTATTTTCTTGGTTTCTCCCATGTGACATGATTCATTCTCCAATATTAGATATTTAGCTTAGATCTTGTTGCTATTTAGTTAGCTTCTTACTTTCTTTGGGTAAATCTTAGGAATGTTGTTGGGTGATTATGAAAATTCCTGCTTTGTTGATGATCCTTTAGTCCATACTTTTTGCTATTTGCTGAAGGTAGATAGCTGTGCAAAGTTAGCCTGGACTTGATTGTAAAGCTGCCCTAAATTTTTATCTTTGATTCATGCATGTATGTGGTGGATGAAAGATGAAATATCTGCAGCCCTTAGAAGATAACACAATTTTCATGATACTGTGACATCCCTGGTTAAGTGGGATATTGTTTTGAGGAATTGTCCATTGCAAAAACTCCATTGTCACTATTCATTGCAAGCTTCAGACTTAGGAACTTTCTTCCCTTTCACTCTTTTCCTTTTTTTAGTAACTGAACAATACCAAGGTTCATTGCACATTGTGAAGCCAAGTCTAACAACTAGATGGAGTTCAAGACTGCTGTTTAAACCTACAACTGATGCATATCAACTTCCCATCTTAAGGGACTCCTTTTCAAATATCCAACTTCATGCTTTATGTCTACACTTTGTATTTTTCATAAGACTGCCTTGTGATTCCAGCAAATCACATCAACTACTGAGGTATCTAAGCATTGTCATGATCTGACATCCGAGAGACCTTGGGATAGTGTTCTGCAATTCAATTGTGGGAGATTGTCTTTCAAGAGAGGTAGTGCACCTATGCACTGCCTGTGTTGAGAAGTGCATAAAAACACCATCAACAGGACCCCTAAAAAAAAATGGAAGCATGGACAATGCCGGTGAACTATTTTAAAAAAAATTCCTCAAAGAAATGTGATCTCATGGAAAACCGTGATTTACAAGACATGTTCAAAATGGGTTTTCTAAAAAGTCCTTAAAAACATTAAGTGCCCAAATTCTTAGCCTTTGGAAGCATCCTTCTGACCTGTGCATGAATTGAGGCTTTTAGTGAGGGTATGAACAATTTATGCACAAATTCACTCTTGCATGATTTCAAACTATGTATCCCTACATTTTAATAGCCTAGCGAGTGATATGGAAAACCCATGGAACATTCTACTATTTCAGGTAAGGTAAATCACATGCATTTGTCAACTGGCCAGTTACCAGAGATAGTGAAGCCCAGGAATTTACCTCTTCTTCAAACTCCTGAATAACTACTTTGCCAGCTGCTGCTTCTAGTTCAGTACCATCCCTCGAGCTTGCTATTTCTTCCTTTGTTGCTGCAATATCCATCATAAGACCTTCCTGCTGCAATATCCTCTGCAAGATTTTCTCGACAAATTTTAGAAAATTGAAACAACTCTACAGTAGGATGCAAATCGAAACCCAAATGACACAAATTCTTTTTACCTGACATGAACCCATCTCAAGCAAACTTATAGCTGTGACGAAGCTGCTCCCAGGCGGTCGGCCACAAGCTGCATAGCAGGGTGAGGCTGCATGCGGCGCCAACAACACGGAAAAGTGGCGTTTAAAAACAACACCTTGTTTAACCTACCGATGGTGGCTTTCCCGGCGTCTGACAACACTTCCCAGTTAAAGAAATTCTGGTTTGAGACAAATTCATAGTGTGAGACAAATTCAGGGCAGCAATCTCACACTATATATAGCCCATCGGCTAAATTAAGATACAATATTATTGAATGAGTGAGAAAATAATTAGAAATATATTCCTATTCTATTTTTTTTCTAAGAGGATTTTTTATCATTATCTTGGAATCAAAAGAGGAAAGGAATAGAATATTAAGATCAAAACAATGGAGACATGGTGACTCATACCTTTTCTTGCAAAAGTGGATAACTAACTTTAACTCGTTGGAAGCCTCCTATATTAAGGGATAGATTTAGATAAGGTCATACAATTTTCCCTTTGAGTACTAGTTTGGATAAAAAAAAATTGTGATTGGAGACACCATTTGGAGAACCCTAGAAATTGGCATGAGGAATAGGAAGTATCTAATATACAGGTAATAGAAATTAAGAAAATCCCTCACAATTTCAAATTATACATGAGAGTTGGAATATGGATACAAGAATTGCAAATTGAAACCTTGATGTTCTTTTTCCTTAATTAAGGAAGGATAAATCACTTTGAGATGGAGTTTCACATGAAACTTGCATAGTGGATTCTCAATTTGAGAATGAGGGATCATGTAAGGATGAAATAGACCTATTCAATTAAAAATTGAGAATATAGCCTACCTCAAAAATCTTGGAACTAGGTTGTTTCGAAAAAAAGAGAGGGAACACAAATGAGTAAACAAGGGAGGAGGAAGTTCTAAGGAATGGAGTATTTCTATTAAATCTTATCTTTTGAGATCCAAGGGAGGAATATCCTCCATTGGAGAGAAATGATGATCCTTATATTGTTTGTTAAGGCCTTAAATTCCCATAACAAATTGTACATGATGAAGAATATATTATACAATCAATTGAGTGACATCAACTTAATACAAGAAACTAACCATGTAAAATCTTAAATGAATTATTTATTTAGGAATTGTACAAGATGGGATGGTTTTTTCAATGAATAAATTAGTGCATCAGGAGGATTCGAAATTGTGTGGAAATTGGAAAAAGTTAGAATCTAATCTTAAGATCAACTAGTTATCAACAAAGGTATGCAGTTTAAGTTTATGTTTTTGTTTTTTGGTTTCTCACTTCTCACGAGTTCCTCATTTTAATCTATGGATGTTATGTATTGGGTATATGCCCTTCAAGTTTTAATCTAATCAAAACAAAGGCATGCAATACAGACACAACTTTAAATTTTATCATTTTTAATATATATGGCCTAATGAGACTTGTGGATAAAAAAGAACAATGAAATGAACTAAGCATGGAGCTCTTCAACATTTTTGATGGGTGATCCCACAAAGCTAGTTTACAATTTCTGGGAGATTTTGATTTTTGTTGAAATCATATATTTTTAGAAAATATAATGATTTAAGCCTTAAAAATTTCCATTTAAAGCATTCCAATTGAAGAGGGTTTGATAAAATTAGCTTAAATCAAACCCCCTTGGATAGAATCCCACTAGTCTTAAACCATTCCTATAATAGAGTCTCCTTTAGACCTATCGAAATATTGATAAAAAACCACTTTTGATTTATCTTTTAGGGGATCATATGAATTCATTTAAAATTTATTTTTTGTAAGTATGTAGTCCTTATTATAAGCTTCTCAAAAAGTATAATTTTAAATAAATTTAATTTAATTATTATATTTATTTTTTATTTATTGTGAATGTAGGTTTTTCACCGAAAATCAAGCTCTTTGTTTTGTACATATGGAAAAATAGAAGATTATAAAAGAAAATCAAAAATTTTGAGTGCACTAGATATTGAAGTCCTTGATCCAATAAAAAAAATTGAATTTCGATAAATACAAAAAAAGTTGTGTTATATAGTCTACCAATTTCTAAATTGTAATTGGTTTGACTTCAAAACATGATTAAGTAAAAAATATTTAATAAAACACTATAATAACCAATTGGAAGCACTACATATCATAGTTAGAAATCTAAATTCAAAAAAATAATAATTATATCCTTCATGGAAAAAAAAGTTGTGTTATACAGTGAGTGTCACTCCTTAAAAATGGTGTTTACTAAAAAAAAGCTAGTGTTCGAAGGAGATGAAAAAAGAAGTCCAATCTTATTCCAAAAATTTTGAAAAAATATATTTAGAATCTACAGATAAAATTTCACAAATCACTAGTTAGCATCATCTACAAATTCCTCACAGTTTAGCCGCTATAGGTGCCCGAAAGTGAAGATTTAGTTAGAAAAAATCAACTCAATGTCTAGTTTGGGCAAAAATTGTAAATCAATATTGTGGGATCATCTTGATACTAATATTCTATTAGGGGGATATTTTAATGTAATACTTGACCCTCCAAATAAATTTGGCAGGGTTTGGGAGTAGACTCAGTCACAAATGGAGTTTGAAAATTTTGTGAATAATAACAACCTCATTGACGTTGCCCAAAATAATGGAAAATTACCTAGAACAATAGATGGGAGGGATTCATGAACATTATTAAAAGAATCAAGTTTTTGTCCTTCCTCATCATGTCTATCAAAACTAATCTTTCTAGGCTCTTATATAAGAACTATTCCAACCTTTGATCATTTTTGGGTCGACCTAGAAATGTTGGAGGTACACATGCCACAGATCTCAATTTTGATTTGAAAAGATGTGGCTTAGAAGGCAAGATATAAAGGTCTTATATTATCTAAATGGTGGATATAACTTTGAAACATGTATGCAACTCAAATGTTTAAAGTTCATAAGACACTATAACAAGTCAAAAGGAAACTACAAGAGTGGAACAAAATAGTAAATCCAAGAACATCTTCCAAGAAAAAAAAGATCAAATTTGAAATGGAGACTTGTAATTACAAATAAATTAATTATCTATGTTACGATTCATGAAGAATACCTCAAAGAGAAAAATAATTAATGGCACAATACAATGAGATTCTATTGCAAGGTAAGAGTGTTATGGGTGAGTGTAGGATCATGGGGGTCCAAAAAGTGGCGATATAACCAAAAATGGTTGATGGCTTTTTTTTAGCCAAATTTGATGAAACAAAAAGGATTTATTGAGAAAATTTTTAGTTTTCCAAAAATATAAGATACACATTATTTGGAATTAAATAAAAAATTATTGATAGGCTGATTAAAAAAAATATATAATTATGGTGGTTAGACAAACAATTTTTAGTATTTTTAAAAAAATTTAATAAAAAATTCATATTAAAAAAAAATCATAAATAATTATTTACTTGCAAAAAATTAAAAAAAATGTGACACATCCGAACACGTGTCAAATTTTAAATAAATATACTAATTTTTTCTTGTACAACTCAATGCCTCCGACTCGTTGAGCATGACTTTTCCACTTCCTCCAGAGATTTTATAAAGGTATACCATGGGGATTGCATGAACCGACATCTACATCACAGTGCATCAAAATTTTATTCCAGGTCTTTGAATTCCACAAAAACTATTTAGCATTTATGACTGAAACAGAGACACCAAATACTCCTAACGAAATACTGGATTTCATGTCACCCTTACGTTCCAAAGTATTCATCTAAATTTACGGTTACCCAAAAGGACAATAACAGTGAAAGAACACTTAAAATGGATCGCATGTAGAGTTAAATCAAGGATTATGTTTTAAAGTAATGAAAATCTATTCTGAATGGTTGGTTGTTAATACTAGGTCTCACAGTTTAGTTCTATATCAAATGAGAGTAGCTAAAAGAACTTTTTCAATGGAAAAAAATAGGTTAGGGAGTGTGAAAGCGATAGGGATATAGGATGACAAGTGTGATTTTCAATCACAATCAATATTAGAATTGTCGGTATTTATTGACTTAGATTTGTAAGCGGAATAGTTAAATGGATTTGAAAGGGAATGATCATGATATACAATATTATATGCCCTGTATGAATAACGTATGATTGTATTACTCTTTTGTCATAGTTGAAACTGTATCAATATTTTCAAAAGATTTTAAATAATGATATCAATTATATCAATTAAACATCCACATTTTTTAAATTGAAGTGAAAAATGTTAATATTAGTTAGTAAAATGTCATTTTTTAAAATTTAAATTTAAGAATTATATTATTTGATAAAATATCTTAATGAAATTTAATTATTTAGATGTTAAAATGTCATTTTTTGAATTTATATTTAAGATCTATATAATTTGATTAAGAACATTAATGAATTTATCATCTAAAGTAGTGAAATGACATTCTTCAAATTTAAAGTCTATATAATTCCACCAAAGAATTTAATAAATTCAATATTTTAAGTAGCAAAATGTCATTCTTCAAATTTAAAATTAAAGGCTAAATAAAGTCATGAAGGATGTTGATGAATTTAACATTTTAGGTAGTAAAATGCCATTTTCAAATTTAAAATTGAGGTCAACATGATTTGGTGAAGGATGTGAATGAATTTAATATTTTTGATAGAAAACTGTCATTCTTCAAATTTAAAAGTAAAGGCTAAGTAAATTGGTGAAGGATAATGATGAATTTAACATTTTAGGTAGAAAAATGTCATTTTTAAAATTTAAATTTGAGCTTTGTACATGATTTGGTGAAGGATGTGAATGCATTTAATATTTTTGATAGAAAAATGTCATTCTTCATATTTAAATTTAAGGCCTACATAATTTGTTGGGCATCGATGAATTTAGCATTTTAGGATGTAAAATTTCTCTTTCAAATTTAAATTTGAGGTCTATATGATTGGGTGAAGGACATGAATGAATTTAACATTTTAGGTAGAAAGTTATCATATTTTAAATTTAAATCTAAGGGCTACATAATTTATTGAATAATGTTGATGAATTTCATTTTTAGGTAGAAAAGGTTCAATCTTCAAATTTAAATTTAAGGACTACAAGATTTGGTGAAGAACGTTGATGAATTTAACATTTAAGATAATAATATCTCTTTTCAAATTTAATTTAGGGCCTACATAATTTCGTGAAATGTGTTGATGAATTTAATATTTTAAGTAGAAAAATGTCATTTTTAAAATTTAAATTTAAGGCCTACAAAAATTGGTGAAGGATACAAATAAATTTAACATTTGAGGTAGAAAATTTTATTCTTCTTAAATTAAAATTTAAGTCCCACATAATTTGGTGAACAAAATTAATGAATTTAACATTTTAGCTAGTAAAATATCATTCTTCAAATTTAAATGTGAGTCCTACATAATTTGATGAAGGATGCTAATGAACTTAACAATTTAAGTAGTATAATTTACCTTTCCAAATTTAAATTAAAATCCCACATAATTCGATGAAGGGCATTGATGTGTTTAACATTATAGGTAGAAAAATGTGATGCTTCAAATTTAAATTTAAGCCCTACATAATTTGGTGAAGCTGAAATAACCTACAATTATCGAGAATTGATAGAAAGCACAATGAACACAAATTTGTATAAAGCTTACAAATAGTTTAGATTAGAAATGTGTACATAAATAGGAATGAAGGATGCACCTGACCTCCATGAAATTTTATCATTTATAACTATCGTAACTTTCCAAAGAATCCATCATATGTAATTCCCTATTTGAGGCACCCTATTTTGGCTTGTTCAACCCTTTCAAATATACTTTTTGAGTTACGATAATGCTAGTCAAAAATTTAATGAATCTTTCCTTTAACATATTTTTACAAAATTCTAATGAATTCCCCTTCTTACATATTTTTTTATGACATAAGAATTTTTCATAAGTAACTTCTATTTTACAATATCATAAGATGCTCTTACAAACTCTTACATGTCTCCCAACAAATGGCAAAGAGTGTCATCTCATAGTGGAATGTCTTCTAATGTGAGAAAAAATAAAGAATAAATATAAATTAAATATAACATTAATATATACAAATATTAAGAATGCAAGGTTGAGACACCATTTCAAAATAGTAATTCACATGAAAGTCAAATTAGAGACAAAATATAATGGTGAAAATTACACATTCTACAATTTTTAGCTGATAGGCTATTTACGTGGGGGAACCCCACTAGGATTTCCTACAGTCAGATGTCAGAAACCCCACCGAGAACCCCCGTAGAGACCAAAGTTGTCGGCATCCTTAATTGTTATCGACACCATTGCAGTTAGCTCTCGCTTGCTTGGCAACATCAATAACAATGAGGATTGTAATGCCCTCAAGAGGGCCACCTCTCTGCTCAACAAGTTGTCATCGATGTCTTTCTATAGGAGGGAAAATGATCAGGCAGAGGTGGTCGCATGGACTGAGCCACAGGAAGCAGTGGCAGAGGACAATGTGGTAGACATAGAAGAGGAAAAGGAAGTGATTGCGGAGAAAAAAAAACTGAGCAAGGCAGCACAGAGTAGCGCCAGAGCTTCTAGGTTATCGTAGAGAACAGGGAATGTGAAGATTGGGCTTGGATGGAGCAAATCAGATGCGGCGTCACTCTTAGATCTGCACCTCCCTTTGCTGCCTCTGCCTGGGAAGATAAAGAAATCTGAGACTTTTGAGCTCACCAGCCATGCTCGGGCGGTGGTGGCAAAGGAAACGCCTCTTCCTCCTCCTGAACATTTCCAAGAAGAAGAGGTCTCTAATGGCCAGACTACTGATGGAGTTGATGGAAAGGCAGATGACTTCATGAACAAGTTCAAGTAGTAGCTCACGTTGCAGCACCTGGAGTCCCTCATGCATTACAAGGACACTCTTAACAAAAAGATATAAAATACTCCATCTAGTGATGTCTTTTTTAAACCCTGTTCTATGTATCTTTCGCTAATGTTTTGGGCATCTTTGTTTAGAAAAATGTTGTACTTATTGGCTTCAAAATCTTAATTTCATGAGTGGTTTTTTAGTGGATTCTTGCTATCATTATGGGTTTTTCCTTGTAAAATACCATGTATCTTCTAATCCAAATCTTTAATTATTTTGCATGGTTTTTAGCAGTTTTTTTTGGTAAAAAAATGCTTTACTTTTGCCCATTTGGGTGTTCTATGTTGCCTTTTCGGTGGGATGAGAGTCAGATGAATACTAATGGTGTAATAGTAAGAGAATGGCTTCCAACAGTACCGATATATCTTTTACAGTGTTTAATAGTTAACATTGTGGGTTTCAGTCTGATCGTTCTCAAAATTAGTGAAATATTGGATGCCCTTTGAACAAACCATTCTAAACTGAACATTTATGCCAACTACCAAGTAACTGGATAAATACACACTTGTGTGGATCTTAATCCATACACCTGATATACCATTATATTTTGAATTGAAGTGTTTAGCAATATTATCCCTGCGAATGACCATACTTCCTTGAAGACTTTCACTGTAGAAAGAGAAGTAGAATCCATGTAAATTTGAGTTCTAACTTGATTATTTTGAGTTTTTCCAATCCAAAACTTAGAGCAAATTGGGTAGGGCAATTATCGTGGCCCATTTAACTTCAGCGGACATGTTTTAAGATTTTAATGTAACGGTCATTGATGCATTAGATTGGCACACATCTATTATTAGGTTGCATTTACAGTCGATATATTGTGAGATTTTAGTTAGCTCTCACTTTTCCATCGGCTTCCATTACAAAGGTGTAACAATCCTCAACATTACTCTATTTTCTGAATAGTAGTAAGAAAAACAATGGCTAGTAGGGAAGAAGATGTGAAGGTGGGAGCAAGCAAATACTCAGAGAGGCAGGCCTTAGGCACTTCTACGCAGACGCAAGAGCAGGACTACAAAGAAGTAGCCCCTGCTCCCCTATTTAAGCCAGAGGAGCTTAGATCATGGTCCTTCTGGAGCGCTGGAATAGTAGAGTTTGTGGCCACTTTTTTGTTTCTCTAAATTACAATCCTCACAGTGATGGAGGTAAAGAAGGCCCCCAACATGTGCCAGTCTGTGGGTGTGTAGGGCATTATGTGGGCCTTCATAGGGATGATCTTTGTGCTTGTCTATTGCACAATAGGCATATCAGGGGGCCAAATAAACCCCGTAGTCACCTTCAGCCTGTTCCTCTCTAGGAAAGTGTCCTTGCCAAGGGTATTGTTGTACATGATATGCCAGTGCCTGGGGGTCATCTGTCGAGTGGGGGTAGTGGAAGGGTTTGAGAAGGGCATGTATGATGTAGAGGTAGGAGGGGCGAATCTGGTGGCACATGGCTACACAAAGGGAGATGGGTTGGGGGTTGAAATAGTGCGGACATTTGTGTTGGTCTACACTGTGTTATCTGCAACAGATGCTAAGCAGAGCGCCCGGGACTCACACGTGTCGGTCCTAGCATCTCTGTTGATAGGGTTTGTGGTGTTTCTGGTTCACTTGGCCACGATTCTGATAACTGGGATAGGTACCAACCCTGCTCATAGCCTTGGTGTTGCCATCATTTATGACAAGAACCATGCCTGGGATGATCACTGAATTTTTTGGGTGGGACCCTTTCTTGGCGCTGCTCTTACTATTATTTACCACTAGCTCATCATCCACGCCATTCCTTTCAAGTCCCATTCTTAGAGAACGTTCTTCAAGCCTATTCTGTTCTGTGTTATACCATGGCGATATCTGTCTTTTGATTTAAGAGAATGGTCAGTTGCAATTTCTGGAAAAGGATATGTACTTGTCAAGAATGTTGCTTGTGAGCCTGTTATTTCCATGTAATTAAAGCTATTTTATCTATTACTTCATCATTGTATTTGATTTTGTAAGAAATGCCATTGATCTTAGATCTTGCTTGTCAAACTTTTGGAAATTTTGTGAGTTTTTTTTAATGTAAATCTTGAATTTTGGTTTAAACAAGACTCTCGATTTCAATTTGATTCTGTCACATTTAATTTGATTAGGTGGTTCAGTGGTTCATTTTAAATCACATTATTAGATCTATTTGAGAAATTTTAAATCACATTAAAACAAATGTTAAACAAATCAAATCTTAGTTAAACAAATCTTAGAATGTGTTGTATAAACCCATCCACACCTTAACAGCCGACACAGACCAAATCAAATCTTAGAATGTGTTGTATAATCCCGCCCACACCTAAACAGCCTTCACAGACTACATCTAGACAAAATATTAATTTGCAAAGGTTCAAACTCCCAAGCTCTGACCACCATACTGCCTACAAATGTTTCAACCGTTGGGCCCCACAAAACTTTTCCGTATTTGCATTTTGACGTTTCTAAACAAAATCAGCCTATCGACGTAATTATCGCACCTCATTGGGGTGCAAGTGCTAGTCTTATTCATTTTGACTCTTAACTTATTTATCTCTAACATTCTATGACAAATGTATAAAATAACATATTTTGACATTAAACTTCACAAACAACCTAATCCTCACCTACTTTCATATCCACACATCCCAAAAATATAAAACTAATTGCTTATTATCAAAAGTCTCATACATATAAAATATACAATAATACGTATTCATCTATATAGGCATATATACCGTGATATATTAAAATCAACAATCATAAACAGACATGCATTTACGCGATGGTTTTGACATATATTTTTTAGTTTTATATACCTATATACAGCCAGAGCCATTCACGCGTCCCATCATAAGGCCACGATTTCCGCGAGCCAAGGGTGTTTTAATATCTGCATGTTACTTGCCGCTTCGTCCTTAGCAAAGAAACTGCACTCGCGTGATCGTATTTATTTTGATGTTCACCGCTCTTAAGTCACATTACATTAATGATCATGAAATTCCGCAATAAGTCTCAACAATCATGGATGCTCATTGAAAGATCGAAAACAAAATACAACTGTTGTTTACCAAAGAAAACGAGGACTGATGTTGATATGCATCAGCCCTCATCTTGAAGTTGTCTTGCTCGTGGAATGAGCAGATAAGAGCAATCGCTGTCTTTACGTAGAATACAAACATTAAATCTTTGAACAAAATTCAAAGAACGTGAAGCTTATCTAATATGGTCGGTGATACTAGTGGTCAAATTTCCTTTCAGCAAAACCTAAGAAGGTTAGGTAAAGAAACTTTTCAATGGAAAGGTTGTTGGCTGCCCATGTCTCAATCTACACTAACTTAAAAATTATAGAAACGCCAAAGCATGTCATTTCCACCCTCGACCTTTCACCTATTTCACTTCGTCCATATTCTAATATGACATTATGGTGGTGGCACGAGAGTAACGTGTGATGGATGATGTATTTATATCTCCTAAGGAGGTTAAATATTTATTACATAGTGATTTTTAATATTCTTTTATAATTTGCTGTATGATGATCTTGTATATAATGATGACTTTTTATATATTTATTTTCTACAATTTATAGTTCATATATAATATTCGTTTATGGTTTTATTAGATGTTATATTTATTTTAGAGTGATTGAAGATTGTTTAGACATATTTTTGTTTATGTTTAATGTCTAGGAGACTATTTGAAATGTTTCATAACCAATAGCAACAAGTCAACACATAAATATAATAAAGTGAATAGTTTTAAAATAAAATTTGTCTTGACAAAACACAAAAGAACACACCAAAAATAACTTAATATTATAAAATATAAAAATACACTCTAGACATATAACAAAATAAAATTAGACAAACACAAACCACTTAATTTTAATGAAAATATCAAAAAAGTTTATAAATTGAAAAAAATAATCTTGAAATAATTACCAACAAAACTATGAATAATTTACATAGAGTTACATGGCCAGCCCTATAGAAAAAAGTCCAAATATTAAAATTAGAACAAATGGGAAAAAAAATCTTTGTTCTTCACAAGATTTAAAACACTCTAATATATTCAAAAATGCATAGTTCATTTATTTAAATTTCATGCTTAAATTTTTAATACATATTTTAATAGTAAACTGATGTCCTCACTTCTAACTAATTATTATATGTGCTTTCACATGACGATTTAGGTAAGATGCACAACATGTTAGACTCTTCTATTAACCTTTTTTGTATTGAATAAAATTGAAAGAATAGATACAAAATGAATAAAAATTAGTCGCACAAAAAAATGAAAACTATATCAATATTTTCAAGAGATTTTAACCAGTTATTAATAATGATATCAATTAAAACATCCACATTTTTCAAATTTAACGCCTAGATAATTAAGTGAAAAATGTTAATATTAATTAGAAAATTTTCATTCTTTTAAATTTAAATTTAAGGTTTATATAGTTTGATAAAATATGTTAATGAAATTTAATTATTTAGATAGTAAAATTTCATTTTTCAAATTTATATTTAAGTCCTACATAAGTTGATTAAGAACACTAATGATTTTATCATCTAAAGCAATTAAATTCCATTCTTAAAATTTAAATTTAAGGCCTATATAGTTCCATGAAGGATTTTAATGAATTTAATGTTTTAGGTAGAAAAATGTAATTCTTCAAATTTAAAATTAAGGGATAAATAAAGTTGCAAAAGATGATAATGAATTTAATATTTTAGGTAGTAAAATGTCATTTTTAAATTTAAATTTGAGATCTACATGATTTTTTTTAAGGATGTGAATGAATTTAATCTTTTTGGTAGAAAAATGTCATTCGTCAAATTCAAAAATAAATGCTAAATAAATTAGTGAAGAATAGTGATGAATTTAAAATTTTAGGTACTAAATTGTCATTTTTAAAATTTAAATTTGAGGTCTACATGATTTGGTGAAGGATGTGAATGAATTTAATATTTTTGATAGAAAGTTCTCATTCTTTATATTTAAATTTAAGGCCTACATAATTTGTTGGAAATTGATGAATTTAGCATTTAGGTAGTAAAATTTCTCTTTCAAATTTAAATTTGAGGTCTATATGATTGGGTGAAGGACATTAATGAATTTAACATTTTAGATAGAAAATTATAATTTTTTAAATTTAAATCTAAGGGCTGCATAATTTATTGAATAATGTTGATGAATTTAATATTTTAGGTAGCAAAATGCCAATCTTCAAATTTAAATTTAAGGAATATAAAACTTGGTGAAGAATGTTGATGAATTTAATAGTTTCAATAATAATATATCTCTTTTGAAATTAAATTAAGGGCCTACATAATTTGGTGAGGCTTATTGATGAATTTAATATTTTAGGTAGCAAAAGGTCATTTTTAAAATTTAAATTTAAATTTAAGGCCTACAAGATTTGGTGAAGGAAAATAAATATAACATTTTAGTTAGAAAAATGTTATTCTTCTTGAATTTAAATTTAAGGCCCACATAGTTTGGTGAATGAAATTAATGAATTTAACATTTTAGCTAGTAAAATATCATTCACCAAATTTAAATGTGAGTCCTACATAATTTTATGAAGGATGTTAATGAACTTAACATTTTAGGTAGTATAATTTACCTTTCCAAATTAAAATTAAAATCCCACATAATTTGATGAAGGGCACTAATATGTTTAACATTATAGGTAGAAAAATGTGACGCTTCAAATTTAAATTTAAGACCTACATAATTTGGAGAAGGTGAAATAACCTACAATTATCAAGAATAGATACAAAGCACAAAGAACACAAGTTTGTATAAAGTCTACAAATAGATTAGATTAGAAATGCGTATATAAATAGGAATGAAGGATGCACCTGACTTCTATGAAATTCTATCCTTTATAACTATCATAACTTTTCAAAGATTCCATCATATGTAATTCCCTATTTGGGGCACCCTATATTGGCTTGTTCAACCCTTTCAAATATATTTTTTGAACTATGATAATGCTAGTCAAAATTTTAATGAATCTTTGCTTTAACATATTTTTACAAAATTCTAATGAATTCCCCCTCTTACATATTTTTTCATGACATAAGAATTTTTCATAAGTAACTTCTATTTTACAATGTCATAAGATGCTCTTACAAACTCTTACATGTCTGCCAACACATGGCAAAGAGTGTCACCTCATAGTGGAATGTATTCTAATGTGAGAAAAAATAAAGAAAAAATATAAATTAAATATAACAATTAATATATACAAATATTAAGAATGGAAGGTTGAGACGCCCTTTCCAAATAGTAATTCACATGAAAATTAAATTAGAGACAAAATATAATGATGAAAATTATGCACTCTACATTTTTCTTATTCATTTTGACCCAATTTAACTTATTTGTCTCTAACATTCTATGACTAATGTGTAAAATAACATATTTTAACATTAAACTTGACAAACAACCTAATCCTCACCTACTTTCATATGGACACATCCCAAAAATATAAAACTAATTGCTTATTATCAAAAGTCATATATATATATATATATATATATATATATATATATATATATATATAAACGGATTCATTTATATACACATGTTTTACCGCTTTCTAGTTACCGTGATATATTAAAATCAACATTCATAAATAGACATGCATTTACGCGATGGTTTGACATATACATTTTAGTTTTATATATAGACAGCCATAGCCATTCACGCATCCCATCACAAGGCCACGATTTGCACGAGCCAAGGGTGTTTTAATATCTGAATCTTACTTGCCGCTTCGTCCTTAGCAAAGAAACTGCACTCGCGTGATCGTATTTATTTTGATGTTCACCGGTTTTAAGTCACATTACATCAATGATCATGAAATTCCACAATAAGTCTCAACAATCATGGATGCTCATTGAAAGATCGAAAACAAAATAAAACTGTTGTTTACCAAAGAAAAACGAGGATTGATGTTGATATGCATCAGCCCTCAATCTACAGTAACTTACAAGTTTAAATAACGTGAAGCTTATCTAATATGGTCGGTGATACTAGTGGTCAAATTTCCTTTCAGCAAAACCTAAGAAGGTTAGGTAAAGAAACTTTTCAATGGAAAGGTTGTTGGCTGCCCATGTCTCAATCTACACTAACTTACAAGTTTAGATATGCCAAAGCATGTCAATTCCGGCCTCAACCTTTCACCTATCTCACGTTATATCACCTTCGTCCATATTCTAATATGACATTATGGTGGTGGCACACGAGAGTAACATGTGATGGATGATGTATTTATATCTCCTAAGGAGGTTAAATATCTAGTTAGTAAATTACGATTTTTAATATTCTTTTATAATTTGTTGTATGGCGATCTTGTATATAATGATGATTGTACATGATTTTATTAGATTTTATATTTATTTTAGAGTGATTGAAGATTGTTTACATATGTTTTTGGTTTATTTTTAAGTCTTTAAAACTATTTGAAATGTTTTGGAACTAATAGCAACAAGTCAATGCATAAATAGAATAAAGTGAATAGTTTTAAACTAAAACTTGTCGTGAGAAAATACAAAAGAACATATCAAAAATAATTTAATGTTATAATATATAAAAATACATCTAGACATAAAACAAAATAAAACTAGAAAAACACAAACTACTTAATTTTAAAGAAAATATCAAAAAAGATTTATAAATTGAAAGAAATAATTTTGATATAATTACCAACAAAATTATAAACAATTTACATAGAGCTAAAGTGATCCATCCCTATAGAAAAAAGTCCAAAGATTTATACTAAAACAAATGCCAAAAAAAAATCTTGTTCTTAACAAGATTTAAAACACTCTAATATATACAAAATTACTTAATTCATTTATTTAAATTTAATTCTTATATTTTTATACATATTTGAGTAGTAAACTGGTGTCCCAACTTCTAACTTATTATTATGATATATTAAATCCAACTTTCTTGCATATGCATTTCCATCATAATTTGGTGGTAGCATGCACAGCATGTTGGACCATTCTATATTTTTTTCTTTGATTGAATAAAATCGAAAAAAAATTACAAATAGAATGAAAAAAAATTACAAATAGAGTAAAAATCAATCCAACAAAAACTGAAAAGAAAATTAAATTTAAAATAAGAGACATACGAAATCCAGCTATAATTTTTACAATAACAATAATCCGTCTATTATTTGGAGATAATTAGCCGATAGGCTATTATTCGTGGGAATTCCCACCGAGAAAGTCTACTGTCTGATGCCGATAATCTTTCCAGGCTGTGTGCTACCGGATTCACGAAGAGTAAAAACATTTATGATTTTGGGTGATGATGAGTGACAGGTATATGGCTGTGTAGAGAAGTAGTTTGTGTCGAACAATCTAACATTAATTTATTCTAACCAAAGCGAAGAAAAGCCACACCCTGCATTAAAATAGCACCGCCGACGTGTTGTCTCTGAATTCTAGCTACGAGAATAGACATGAGAAAGCTTTACATCTAGTGGGGAAAGAATTCAGTAGGTACACAAGAGACAACGTGATAGGTGTAGCTTGCTGTTCAAGGCTGCTGTAGGTACATGCACTTGCTGTTGAAGAAACCATTACATTCAACGAATTTCTGCTATAAGTACCCAAACAATTATGGCGACTTTATTGTGGCGTTTGAACAAATCACGGTGACTTTATTGTGGTGTTTGAACAAGCGGTGGGTGGATGGACACATCCTGATCCCTATAACGACAGTTTGAAAATAGGCCACAAAAAAGTACATGAAACGCAAGTTTTCGAAGTTGCCTTATGTCAGCAAGTATGGCTCAGAGTGCGCCCGCGCCATTCCACGCCATTCCTCGCAGTCTCCGTGCTTGTCGTCCAATTCAATAGGCCACCAAAACGTCACTGCATGCATTAAATTTGAAGCAAGCTTAAATGGCGCTCACCTGGATGAGATTTGTGATGCGTGGTTAAATTATCTGTGGCAAAGAAGCTGGTGGAGTTCTACCAAACAGCTCACGTTCCTTGTCTACGCTTTCTTGTTTTGTATTCAAGTCTAGCAGAGCATTGGCGAAGAAAGGCACCACCAACGTCATACAAAATCTTGAGGTGAGTTTCTAAAACATGTATGCTATTTGCACATGCATCTTGGATTAGATAGGAGTTGCAATGAAAAAAGTCGAGTGAATTAGATAGGCTGACGGAAAACTTTATGGACTAATTGTCACCGATTAGCTGATTTTGGCATATCTACTAGCGCTTGCACCTCAATGAGGTGCAATGGTTACGCCGATAGCAAGATATAACCTAGCAATATATTGAAGGGCAGGGAAAAAAATAATCCCAAGCTTTATCCTAGAACCCTAACCCAAATATTTATTATATAAACCTAATTGAGCCCTAACCTTATTTTTAAATCAATTACTCACATAAAAGTGCAATAGATGCTCGACGTTTTTATGCGTGAAAATTATTAGGGTTAGGGTTAGGGTCATGATTACGATTAGGGTTAGGATGAGGGTTGGGATAGCGTTAGTAGTATGATTAGGTTTAGGGTTAGGATTAGAGATAAATTAGGCTTATGGTTGGGTTAGAGTTAATAGTAAGATTAGTTTTAAGGTTAGGGTTAGGGTTAGGTTTAGAATTAAACCCTAACCCCAACCTTTATTAAACCCCAACTCTAACCTAACTTTAACCCTTATTATAATTGAATAATAATCCTAACCCCAGTTAAACCATAACCTTAATTGAATTTAAACCCTAACCATAACACCAATTAAATCCTAATTAAATCTTAACTCTTATCTTAATTGTAATTGTAACCTTAATCTTAGTTGAATTCTAACCCCAACCCTAACCCTAAAGGTAATCGAACATCAATTGAACCTTAAGCCTAACCGTAATTGAACACTAACTATAATTGAATTCTAACCCTAACCTTGAACCATAATTGGACCCTAATCTTAATTGAACACTATCTTGAAACCTAACACCCATATATAACTATATAATGTCTCTGAGAATAATTTGTTCAAAGGATTGAATATAATTTCATTATCTCAATAGAGTAGGATACACATTAAAAAATTTAAATTCCATGATAATTTAATTTAAAAATTAACTTGTTTAGTTTCCCTTTGAAGGATTTCAATAAGCACACATTCAATGATTAATGTATTTCTTAACATAAATCCACAAATGTATATATGGCTTAATCATGTGAGCACAACTTTATTTCTATAAATTTATTTATTTTTAAAATAGTTTTAATATGACTAAAATAATTAAATTTTATAAATAAAGATATCAATTTAATATATTTCATATAAGTACACTTAACATAAGTCAATTTCTATTTATAAGTAAAACTTTCATTCAAAGTTACTATAATCAAATAAGTTCTCTTGTATTTTTAAAAACTTGATATCAAATTTAAAGGTAATTCTCTTGTATTTAAAAAAACTTGACATTAGTTTTGAAGGTAATTAATTTAAGCTATTTTACTATTGAATAAATTTAATTTTTTTAGTCATATTAAAATTATTTTAAAAATAGATAAATTTATAGAAATAAAATTGTGCTCACATGGTTCAACCATATTTACATTTGCGAATTTATATTAAGCAATAAATTAATCATTGAATGTGTGTTCATCCATATCTGTGGGTGCCCTTCTTCATTTTCCAAGTCAAGCGGTACAACGTGCAGTGAATTTGGTAATAATTTGGTAATCGTCAATATAACTGATTTTTTCATTTACTCGAATTCAGATGGCAGAGTAGGTATATAGATATTAAAGAAGCTGAAAAATGATTGAACGTTATAAAATTAAAGAAGATAGTGAATTTTTGACCCAAAAATGGTGAACAAAGAATACCAATTGCAATATAGCTAAAAAATAAAATAAAAATCCCTCGGATAGGGTGGCGGTGACGGACTTGTGCTTGTGGGTGGAGCAACCTTGGCAGTGGGATGGGCAACAAAAAATAAAGGTTGGTACGATGGATGACCACAGCAAAAAAAAATCTGCATGAAATCCCTGCCAAACACTTAATACGGCCTGCAGATAACGAATAAGCCCATAAAATAATTTTGAATATTGCTTACATAGCAATTCAAAATTGATTAATATAGCTATCCGCAGAATCAATAACCCTAACTATTTATATGCTTACAATGAATAAATATACCGATGGTGAAATATATATGCCGCTAGGAGGAAATAAATAAACCCCAAACATTCTCAGTTAAATGAAATTTGGATGTGCTAGCTCACTCATGCAGTTTAGGTTTGGGATATGAGACGTCATAGCCAAAGCGTTTCTATTTTTAATTTTGAATTTATCGTTCAAACATTCCAATCTCTCTTCATTGACTCTGTAAAACACGCTCCGGTTTTCATAAATGAGTTGAACTTGAAACTAAAATTTCTCATTTTCTGTCTTGAAATTACAGAATTAGGAACATACAAAACCATCATAACTTTTAAACAGAGAAGGCCATTCAAATAAAATTCTACTGTAATGTTGTTGAAAACCAAGCTAAAAATTACAATCTGAAAAGTGAACAGGGGTAGACATTATGGAATTCTTGACAATTTAGATTGATTGGAGTCATAACTTAGCACGTCTCATCACAACAAACTCATTCAATTACAGTAATAATAAAAGAATGGTCGATTAAACAATAAATGAAATTAAAACATAGAATTTCCTACAAGCGGGTTCAAGGTTCAACCCTGTATTAATTAAAAATAACATAGAAATATGCTGTATTTACTAAAGTTGTAAACATATAAAACTTAGGGTTTCATCTTATTTTAATGTAGAGGCTCTGATGGGCATATTTCCTTGGGTAGATTGAGAAAATGCACGGACGATGAGGACAACGAAGGCGGCCGCCTTTGAAGTATCTAGAGGCCACACGCAACAATCTGGTCCATGAATGCGCCTCTAACAATTTATTTATATATTCATAAGCAAAATCCTCATCCATTTTTGTTGTTAAAGTTTTCAAAACTTGTTATCCTAAGTCCTGCAAAGTTACCCCAAGTCCTATTTATTCTTTCGATTTGTAACCGCTTAATTGAGAGAAAGACAGAAAACATGGCGAAATAGAGGTGAATCTAGTACCATCTGAGCAGATGTGAAGGAACAGTATCATCGACAGGAACAACAGCTGGTGCCACCACCAGCGCCACCACCACAAGAAGCAGGAGTGGATCCATGGTAGCCTCTAACAACAACCCAATGCAAGCTTGGTGGGAAACCATAGCCAAAGCCCGCTTTGCAATACATGCCCTAATTTCTATTCTGGGCAACAATGATTCGTACAAGAGTCTTCTAGACTCAGAAAGCCCAGCCAAGGCTCTCCTCACAGCCACAAAGTGGCAGACGTGATCGCCACCAGGTTCTTTGGTCATCCATCCTCAGGTTCCGCCTCAAACCCACTCTGCTAATGGCTCTACGAAACCTTCCAAACCCAGGATGCCGACCTGCACCTAGTGGTGCTCCATTATGTGTTGTTGGTTGCTGGCCTCTACTTGTCAGGTAGCAGAAATCATAAGGCAGAAAGTAGAAGTCAAAACCAGAGAAGCTGGACAAAAAACCTAGTTGAAATTTATTACCTCCACCGAATTTGGTCACTTCTTAAATGCCTGGCTATGCACGGAGAGCCTAGGAATGTGTAAACGGTGCGAGCAGCTTTAGACCCATACCTGCTGACGTGAAGGAGGATTGGCCATGCCTGGTGACTTCACAATGGACTGTACATATGCTAGTGCATTTCCCACCTATCGGCTAACTATCGGCTAAAAAAAGCATTTTCTAAACTATCCACAATCCATGTGAAACTTGCAGATGATTTGACAGGGACAAGTTGGAGGAGTTACTGAATATCCATTCGAATCCATTCTAAGATTTGTATTTAATGCTTGTTGAGATATGACAGAAAAATAGAGGCTACGGAGTTGACAGAATAGCTGGCATAATTAATGAAGTAGTTGCAATTAATTCGGCAGTGGAATGTACATCGTATGCCTGGGAGTTCCACTGGAATAGTCCACCGTCATCAGACAGTAAGACTTTTCCGATGGAATTCCCACCTATAATAGCCTATCGGCTAATTAGACATAGACTGTCTCCTTGGCAGAATCTCAGCTGAGTATCTATTTGAAATTTAATTTTGTGTTTTCATCAAAAATAAAAACTGCATGTTTGAATGTTGAAACTGCGTGTGGTTTTTTATAGGCATTATATACATAGTTTTCGATTTTAGTTTGAAGTAAACAGAAGAAGCGAGAACATTGGGAAAGGCCTTCAAAGATTTGGGCTGGTTTAGTTTATATTGTTCCTGAGAAAATTGGGTGAGTAGCAACCTCCCAATCTTAAAGCTTAAGGTTGTTCAGATTTTCTGTTTCATTGATTAGATATTGTGTTTGGTTGTGTTTACAGTGGAGTAGAGGCATCGCACCAGCCCTACACAAAAGCCGTTGAAGTGACACCCAGAAGCTCAACAATCATTGTTGATCAATTTGGGTGAGTACCATCCTCCCAGTCTCGAAGCTTAAGGCTCTTTGGAACCTCATATTGACTTGATTGGATATTTTGTTTGCCTAAGAACAGAGTTTGATTTCTGTTTTAGTAGGTTTCATTTAAATTGGTAAGGAGGACAACTCTTTTCCTGAATAAATTTTACTATAGGATTTTTTTCATTTGGAATCTTCAGTGCCTCGAGACTCATAGTTTGTTCATTTTCTCGAGGTTTTTCGATTGTAACTATTAAATTGACTATTTTCAAAACTGGAAGCATATAGTTTAAAGTTCACTTTTGTAGATTGATTTTAGTTTTACATAATTCATGTTATAAATTCTTTGACCTGGTTCTATGAGTTAGTCTTACAATTGCAGTTAATTTCAGGGTCAAAGTTTCCCTTGTATACTTTCAAGAGAAGGGACACTCTTCTTACCCATGAAAAGAATGTAGAGGACAATGTCCCAGGAGAGGACGTTTCTTTCCTCAATTCTCTGCTTCGTGGATAGGTAAGAAATAAAATTAACCTTTTATTTTTCATTTAGTGATGAATAAAACCACACATGGTTATCCGGAAGAAGCCTTTGTGATAATCATGATAGTTTATGTGCTAATCATGGTGGTTACTATTTCTTGTGGTGTGTTTGCAGTGGGAGGATAGGATGGGGAGGGATCTATTCCACTATGATGTTGCCACCTGTGAAACCAAGGTTGGATGATTGTTCAAATGATTAGCTTAATTCAGTTTGAATATTTCCTTTCTAGAACCTTAGAAGTTATCCTCTCAAGTAAATTTTTTTCTTTAGTCTGTGATCCTCGGAATCAACCTTGGGTGTACTTTCTTATTAACAATATAAAGTCAATTATATGGGTCTGTTGTAGGTTATTCCCAGCAAAAGTGGCTTCATTGCTCAGTTGAATGAAGGATGCCATCTCAAAAAACGTCCCACTGAATTTTGAGTGGACAAGGTGCTACAACCTTTTGATCCCAAGAAATTCAACTTCACAAAAGTAGGGCAGGAGAGGTGCTTTTCCATTTTGAAGAGAGTGAAGAAAATAAGTTCAGTATTTAGACAAAGCTCCCGTCTTGGACAGTACCAATGTTATTGCTATCAATGTAAGCAAAATTAATGGGCATTATAGTATTTCTTTCATGTTAATGCAGTCTTGTAAAGTTTTTTCTGTTTTGAAAGGGGAAGTTATTTGATCATGTTTGTCCTTCCATAGGTGAGTCCAATTGAATATGGACATGTGCTCCTCGTTCCTCGAGTGCTGGACTGTTTTCCTCAGTGCATCAACCCAGATAGCTTTCTTTTAGTTATGCACATGGCTGCTGAAGCTGGCAGCCTAGCTTTTCATCTTGGTTACAACATCTTGGGGGCCTTCACTACCATCAATCATTTGCACTTCCAGTTATAAGCAATTTTATTTTGTTAAACATTATAGTGCATTTTCAATCATTACGTGCTTTTGGCCTGGTTGTGTGAGTTAGTCTAACAATAGGACTTGACTTTAGGTTCAAAGTTGCCCTTGTATACTTTCAAGAGAAGGGACACCCTTCATACCTATGAAAAGAATGCAGAGGATGATGTCCCAAGAGAGGACGTTTCAAGAGAGGACGTTTCTTTCCTTGACCCTGGCACACACCTAATACAATTTATGTTTTCTTCCTTTTAGTTTAAATCTAATTGAAGGGTTTCTGGATGAAAATTGTATTTAAGTTTTAAATTAGGTTTGAGAACATATTTTGTGATTTTTTAAAATGAGATAGAAAGTTGATTTGATAATTGATTCAAAATTTTATATTTTTGTAAATATCATAATTTTAATTTAGATCTATTTGAAATTAGATTGTGTGTAAGTTTGTAATACAGTTGGCATAAATGTAAATAAGCTTATATGTAAAGATGTGCATGTAGCAGATGCAAATCGCCTGTGAGCGATGAAAGAGTGTACATTCTTCCCTTGTTGATAAAAAATATATATTTTTCAAAGATTTTCCAAAAAATAGCTAATTGGTGACATAAAGCCAATAAAAGTATAACATTAAATTAAACATTCAAGGAGGGAAATTTAAATTCAGGTGCCAAAGGAATCATGATTTGTAGAGAAAAAAAAAACACAGCAGACCAGACCCTACACAAACATTTCACACACATGCAAAGCATTAAAGGCTATTCTGACAACACAATTCATTTTGATTCATTCATAAGGGTTGTATCTAAGTTGTAAAATGGCGTGGGAAATCAAACACTACCTCACGGTCAACTTTGAATTATTGTCCACAAGTAACTAGAGCATACAAGCAAAGCAGTTGTACCAAAAAATAAAGGGGTTACAATAGATGATGGCTAATTAGAATCTCTTCATAGCTGTCCATAAGAGAGTGAACAATCAACAGATTGGCATAGGGGAGAGAGCTCAACTAGTTGAGCACCCTAGCTTTCTTGGCAAGTATCTTGCTTATAATTAAAGGTTTCAAGGCCACATCATGAAGCATGATGCCACAGTAGCATGCTTTTTGTCGAGGTGTCCAAAAAGACCCTAAAAAAAAAGTAAGACTGATACTTGTACACTAAATCATGTTTAATTGGTGCGTTGATGTTGCATCACATGATTTTTTGCTTTATAGATCTAAAAAATATATTTCATTTAATTGTGGGTAGTTATCATGACACTAACAACTTTAAAGTCACAACTATTGATCCAACATTGTTAAAAAAAAATTAAATATTGGACATTTAAAAACTCTCATTGTTTGAATTTGACATATTTGCATGCAAATTTAAAACATAAAGCAATGCAAATGAAAAAAGAAAATTTGCCATCAAATTGAAAAAAATTATTGCAAATGCAAATAGAAATTTCTCATTTATTTGGACATTTAAAAACTCTCATTGTTTGATTTTGACATATTTGAATGCAAATTTAAAACATAAAGCAATGCAAATGAAAAAAGAAAAGTTGCCATCAAATTGAAAAAAATTATTGCAAATGCAAATAGAAAGTTCCCATTTAGTTGGCAAATCAATTTGCATGTGGCTGTTACATGATAATTGAGATTTTGGAGGCTTTCACATGATATTTTGGAGGATTTTACTATCAAATGCAAGCAGATTTAGCATTAAATGACAATTGAAACTTGTTTTCTGGTAACTCAACAGTGGTTTGCAAGTGTGTAACTTGTTTTTCAGCAACTCAACAATGGTTTGTAGGCGTGAGACGTTTTTCTTTACCCTGTTTTTTTTTACCCTATTTTTCTTTACCCTATTTTTCTTTACCCTTTTCTTTATTTTTTTCTTGGCCCTCGATAAACAACTTGACAAATGCAATATATATATTTACCGAAATCAAATCGGTCTGTTTGAGAATCTCTATACGTGTAATTCCTCCATAACTAGAATTTATCGAACCTTTGATATGTTGTACATAATTTTCAATGCAATTATATATTCTCTCATCTTCTCGTAGATCTTCGGAATAATCCCTTTCTTCAAACCAAAGGGAACAATGGTTTTGAGTAAAACCAAGTCTAAAACCAAGTGGATTTATTTTGTTTCCCATACATTTTTTTTTTAGTATATTTGCGACATAAATGGATTATGCTTCCATCTATTTGGATATTTTGTTTCTATTTTTTTACCATAATTGAGTTAAAGTCATTTAAATCCTCCAATGTAATAGTTTAGGCATGAGACTTGTTTTAGGTTGAAATCTCACATTATATGTAGGTTATCATTTAATTAATAATTAATAGATTTTTATATAGTACAAATCAAATTAACATATTAAAAATCTAATAGTTTAACTGACTTTCTAGAGAGAGCAAGAAAGAGGAGGAAAAGGAAAGAGATAGGGGGGGAGACAATTATATATATATATATAGATAGAGAGAGAGAGATACATAAAGAGAGAAACTCAAAAGATAGTTAATGAAAGGAATATAGAGATTTAGATAGATATATAGTGAGAGAGAGGGAGGGAGAGAGATAAATAAAGAGATAGAGAGAAAGAGGAATAGAGATATAAATAGAAAGTGAGATATAGATGGAGACTGAGAGAGGAAGAGAGAGAGAAATAGATTGAGAGAAAGAGGAATAGAAATATAAATAGAAATTGACAGATATAGATGGAGACAAATATTGAAAGAGAGACAAAGAGACAAGGAGAGATAAAGCATGAGAGAAATATCAATGATACAAAAAGAAAGAGAGATGGAGAAAAGAGAAACTAACTATTGATTAGTTGTTTAATGTCAACAATCCAAGGATGACATGTGTCCTTGGGGAGTTATACTCAAGGTAGCATGTCATTTTATTAAGGATATGATAGTTCACCTTTAAGACCTCTTTAGTGTATCCATTGCACACTTAATATAATTTATCTAACATTCTAACATACCTCTCTCTCTCTATCTCCCTCTCACTCTCTCTATCTCTCTCCCTATCTCTCCATTTATATGTATCTCTCTCTCTTCTCTCTATCTCTCCCTCTTCTACCTATCTCAATTTCTCTCCCTCTCTCTCTCTACATGCAGTTTTCCATTATGTTACATTTGGCTACAAGGTATATCATTAACCAGCAACAACTGTACTTAATCCAATCGACCTTTTAAGTCACAGGCCTTCTTCCATTGTACAAAAAATATTATGTTGTGAAACCATTTAGCATAGCATACCAATTTAAATAAAGTTTCATTTGTTAATATTCAAATCTTCTCCCATTCCATCATCAATTGACTTTTGCTATAAATAGTTAGTCTTAAAAAAAGCAATTAACATTTTCTTGCACTTTTTTCCCTTGCCCTTCAATATATTGCCATAGTATATCCTGCTATCGGCGTAACCATTGCACCTTGTTGAGGTGCAAGCGCTAGTTTTAGCTTCTCTCATTTGATATAGCGCTGAAATGTGAGACCTAGTATTAACAGCCAACCATTCAAAATAGTTATTCATTACTTAAACATAATCCTTGATTTAATTCTACATGCGATCCATTTTAAGTGTTCTTCCACTGTTATTGTCCTTTTGGGCAATCATGATAATCGGCTGATTACTTTGGAACGTGAGGGTGACACGAAATCCACTATTTCCTACTAGGTGTAGTCGGTGTCTCTCTTTCAGTCATAAATGTTAAAAGACTTTTTGTGGAATTTGAAAATCTGCAATAAAATTTTGATGCAGTGTGATGTAGATGCTGGTTCATGCAATCTGCATGGTATACCTTTATAAAATCACTACAGGAAGTGGAAAAGGCATGCTCAACGAGTTGAAGGCATTGAGTTGTACTGGTGTTTGTTTGAGTTGTTCGAAAAGTATCAAAAGAACCAGTTAAGTCGATTATATCTTATGCAGGCATAGGCGTAGGGTAAATCACATATCTTCTTCTGGTTTCTCTATTTCTAAGTGCTCTCACTTGAAAATGGAAGTCTAGGCGGTTCCCCAATACGTAGATTTTGATGGAGACACCGTGGTGACGCTTCCCAAATACGTTGTCTTTAAAGGAGACAACGATAAGTATCTTGTAGCTTCTTGGACTGAATCCCATGAGTATCTTAAGTTCAACACGACTGATATCGGCAGTGGACACGTGAAGCACGAAGTGGTGGAGGTTGGTGATGGGACCGGGATCGTGATGCTGAAATGCTTAGACTGGAACAAATTCTGGAGACGCAGTCCTAAGTGGATTTGGGTTGATATGGCCGACTCTAATTCTTCTAATAAGGACATGCTTTTCCAGCCCATTAAAGTGGATGATCAGAGGGTGGCACTTCGCTCCCTCAGCAATAATGCATTTTGCAAACGTCTTACCACAGAGGGGGAGACGGACTGTTTGAATGCTGGCACGTCCTCCTTGGAACGTACTGCCATCTTCCGCGTGGAGGAACCAACGCTGACGCGGAGGGTGCATTCAATTAAATACCACATGGACACCGCTCACATCTATGACTTGCAACCGGGAAGTCTCTTCAAGGCAACTGTCACCAACCGTTCCGATCAGCTCGCCAATTTGCAGGTTGCCTATGCCTACATGGAAAAGAAGAGCACCCGTTGGAAATGCGGTGTATCTTTTATGACAGGCATCAAAACCACATTCCAGACCGGAATCCCGTCTGTAGTGGAAGGGAAAGTGGAGATATTTGCTCAAGTTACCATGTCTCGTGAGTGGGGGGGCACAGAGGAAATACAGACAACCGTAACAGGCACTGCCAATACGTCGGTTAAAATGCAGGGAAAACGGTGGAGGTGACGGTGAGGGGTATTCATGACAAGTGCGATGTCCAATTCTCTTACATCCAAGAAGACCTGCTTACTACGGGAGAAACGGTTGTGACTCACAAAAACGATGGCATTTTCAGCGGCATCAATACCACGGACGTCAAGTTTGAAGTGAGCTTTATCTAAGTTGCTAAAATGGAGGACGTAGGCATCGGAGGTTGGAGGTTAATCAGCGACTTCTCCTTAGTCATCAATGACAGGGCCATGCATCAGTCATGGTGACATTTTTTCAGTTGTATATTTGCTTCTTGTTGCAAATGGTGTGATGTGTGCTTAAGATTTTTTGTTTCCTACTTTAAATAGTGTGTTAGTGTGTTAGATGCTGGAAGGGAAATTGTATAGGAAAGCAGCTAACGTTCATGATCCTCTGACTATGGAGATCCTTTGACTATCATACTTTGTCAGAAGATGATCAACTAGTGAATACGTTCACTGACAATTATGATCATGTGCAGGAAGATCCAGATAGCAAGATCCAGACATTGGTATGCAGTTTTATGTGATTTGTGTTCTTTTCATTGCTCTTGTGTGGTGTGAATAATTGGAAATTTCACATTGTGGGGGGACATAACATCAATATTCCATTTCCATTTTGAGCTAAATTGGCTAAAGTCAAGGGAAACTTCTAGTGGTAGTGGCAGTTTCCTATGTTGTTCAAGATTAGGTGGTAGCGGTCGACAACTATGACTACAATTGAGAACAACATTTGGTTCTCATAGATGCAATGTGAAATCATTCCATGTTTTGTTTTGTGTGAGTTGCATTTCCTATATTTTCCCCTCATGTTGGAGAAATATTAGCACTAGAGTAAGTCAGTTCATGGATCTTGAAAGGGTTTGTGGGAGGATCCAAAAGACTATACAAGGTGGACAGATGGTGGGGGTTCCTATTCACATCAAGGTTTGTTGTATGCCTGTTTAAAACCATGGGAGAAGAGAGCCCTTCTTTGGATCAAGGTCATGAGTCAGTTGGACATGCCACAGGTGTGTGCATACTATAGATGTAGGGTGTGAGTTCTTACCATGTTCACACAAAGGGGAGGAACGTTGAGAAATTAATTGTTAGTGTTCACATATAAGTCAATAATGTGAGTTGTTATCACAACTCAAATAACTGTTACAAATGTGTTGAGTTGTTAAAACAACTCAATATATTTGGGTAAGTTGTTATGGCAGTTTCCTATAATGTAGGAGACTAAAATCCTATATAATTATGATGTATTTGATTAAAAAGATGTGAAACATGTATATTTTTGGATTGAATTAATTCTTGCTTCTCTATCCATATTTTCTTCTATGCACATGCTTGTTTTCTATTCAACATTCTGAACTTATTCAATAAGTTTTTTCTAACTTGTTTTGATATTTAAATATGTCATCATTCATTTTATTAGCCTATTTACCAAGAGTATATTTCATCAATCGTACATTCATCATCTCAAATTAATTCTTCATCAAGAAAATTGTGACAATGTTTGGTTCAACTCTAGCCCTTCATTTCATCATTGATAAAGTTGGCATGTTAAATGAAATATTCACATTTCTAGAGATTTTTCAAGTCCAAAGGGTACTTGTCAAGCCTTTGTGTAGGCATAAGAAAACAATAATACACTTACCTCTTGATATTAATTAGAAACACATGTCCTTTGACAAAAAACTAATCAACCATATACCTTAACCATTTCAAAATTGACAATAATCTTTGGCTTATCGATTAAACCTAGTGGCCTTACTTGACATGCCCCTAGACATTTAAATGTATTTTTTCTATGCAAATAGGATTTGAAACCTTGGGATGTGTGAGGTCATAATCAATCAATATTAGGCTAATTTGTAAAATTTTACATAGAAATATGTCACTTTGTGTTATTCATTTCACTTAGGATAAATTTTTTAGATACACTAGACAACTGAGAGGAGAGCAGTGAATTAGTTGTATACTTTTAAAAAATCAAAAACCCTTTTCAACATTTAGAACTACATTAGTTCTTAAACCCTTATTCACCTTAAACAAAAGGAAAATATGTGGGGTTAACATTAAAAGGGGGTTCACCACAATAAATTGATAACAAAGGACCTATTTTCCCTCAATTCATTCAAGGAAATGAGATCCAAATAATGAGGTTACTAACAACCAAAAGGTGAGTAAATCAAGGCCATATAAGTCTACAAATTTCCCATCTATGCAAGGACAAGTGTATTAGTTAAATAGAACTTTAGGGAGAAAGGTTAAAAATAGAAAATAAACTCCAAAATGCAAGCTATAAAATACAAATGAAAGACTGCACTGAAAACTAATGGAACCAACAATTAAAAGAAAGATTTGGAAAAGGGAGAATGATGTGTACCAATCACCAAAATTACCTTTTTGAAGCTCATTGAGGAATCATTTTCCCTATGGAGGATGGGTTCTAGCTAGGGCTCTGAAAAAATACATTATGGCTTCTCTGTTCTTGTGTTTGCACTCCATGATTCCTGAATTTCACAATCAAAGAGCCAAAAGTAAATCTTGTAGAAGAGCTTCTGTGAGATGACAACTTTCCTTGCATCTTTGACAACTTTGAAACTTTCTTCAAATTTTCTCTTCAAAGAATCCTCCACCTAAAATGTGCAAACACAAAGACAAGAGGAGAAAAAATGTCATTTTTTGGTGATGGGGGGTTTTCCTTGGTCAAACCCTATTTGAGTATTTAAACTTTGTAATGAAATCAAATAGCATGAAGGAAATAATGAATGAAAAAATGCAATGTCACAAACCACCAAACCTTTGATTAAACCTTAGAATGCAAATCTATAATTGGCATGAAGTGCCCTCAACAGATGCGAATCTTGATCTAGAAAATTGATTTGAAATGATGCCTTTGAATGCCCTGAAGGATCTTGAACTCTACATCACCATATTAGCTCAAACCACATGCATAATGCAAAGAAAGTGTTGACATGATAATGGAATCTTGATTGCTACAATAATCTTCAATAAATATACTCTTGAATACCTTGAAATGATCTTGAAATGATCTTATAATACTCTTGTGAAAATTTCTTGATCTCATGAAAAATATTCTAGCTTGAAAACTCTAGGTGAAAATTAGTGAAATGATCTTATATTTATATGTAAGTTACCTTAATATCCCAAAATTCAAATATCACAAGCAAACATCTTAATATGAATTTGAAATCATTGAGAAACTGCCAAAAAGATAGTTTAGATTTAGGTCCTGGGCCTAAGTGAGGACTCTTCACCCTATGGTGAATGGATCCTAGGTCACTTACCTAGGACACACATTCTTCAAGGATGAGTGTTATGTCATGGCATTAATGAATGTCGGGCTTTACCCTTCAAAAAATACAATAAATAAGGCTTGGATTTTAATTAAAGAGGCAAATAAAGGGAAAATTAAGCTCAATTAATTAATAAGGCCCTAGATAAGTGAAAGTGTAAAGGTACACTATACAATACCATAAATAAGGCATAATTAAGTGCATTTTAATAAATAAGACCCTAAATTCAATGTGAATATGTAAAATACGTATAAAAAATTAAATTAAGGCATAATTAAGCTCATTTTATTGAATATTTATTTATCAAATTAAGTGTTAAAAATGAATACTTATTCCTACACTACATTACCATTAAACCCTTAACATGTATTAATAGTATGTAAACATGTAAAGCAGTAATGCAAAAAAATTAAATGCATAAGAACAGTAGATCTACATGAAAAACCTAAGAAGGGAAAAACCATGGTGAGGATTAGCTCACTAATATATGAATTGCGACATTGAATATAATAAGGCTCACTACAAAGAATTCACTACCTAGAAGGATAAAGAAAGGCTCACTATTGGTGGCTCATTGCCAAAGGACTCACTATCTAGAAGAAAGAAGAAAGGAGTGGCTCACTACCAATTTGAACTACTAACAATGTATCTCTCATATGTCTAAGGTATAGATCCATTGAAGCACAAACAACTCATCAAGCAAACTAAAATGTACACACCTTCTGCTCGGTACATTAGGAAGTCATAAACATTAAGGCTCCCACTTAGATCAACAACCTTGATAACATTCACATATTTTACATCATACACACTTCACACTACATCCATATGATAATTCACCTTGCATTTATACCTCTGCAACCTAAACCAATCTCAATTATGTCAACATTAAGGAAATGCATACACCTCTACCATGTAACATCAAATAGTTCAACGCAAAACACTTACACAATATAAAGAAGTGAATCCAAACCATGCCACTACTTAATTACAACCCAAATCTACATAAAAAAGGTTCTCAACACTTAATCAACAATTATCCTCCACAATTAGTGCTATCATGCCAGGTTGGCCAAACCTACACTAACACTAACAAGTGACTCCAAACACACCTCTCAAGGTTTGAAAGCTTCTTGTGGACCACATAGAAAAATTCCACACCAATCATAAAAAATATCAAAATACTCTAGCACCATTAGAATATATTGCACAATTATTACAACCACTTGAAACTCAAGAACATCTTCATTTTGTTCAACTAGACATATTGGTAGGGACATCCAACACACCAAAAAACCTTGCAGAAGAAATCAACACCTAAAATATCAAGGGAAGGTAGATACAAATATTATAAATATGTTTTGCATATCCACAACACCAAAAAATTCACTACGAAGAAATGTGAACTAATCTCATTTCTGATAGACACCTTGTTTCACTAGACAAACATACTATTAAACACATATTCCATTGTAGAACAATATAAAACCTAAAAAGCTTATATATGACACCTTTGGATACCTCAAATCATCACATCCAAACCACATGGGAAAATATTCAACCATGAAGAAATGCAGAGCCAAAACATTGAATACCAGTATATCATGTTAAACTCTCTTTTATTCAAATTTTCTTAAAAGCACTTGGAAACAAAACACCACAAAACAAACTTAACATGTGGAACACCTTATCAACATCTTAACCACACAAGAGGTTAATATGGATCCATAATAAATTAATCATCATTGCTACACTAGAGGTTGACACCAATGACAATACTAATGACAACATAATGCAACCAACACACTTGCTTCCTCAAGGGTTGACATGAAACAATTCTATTTTGAAATCAATGACAACACAAGTTTCTAACAATCTCCCCCTTTTTCATTGATGTAAACACTTGATATGAAAAAACAACAAAAACCAACAACTTTGATCAACAACACATACAAGTTATCAGTACACTCTGCTCCCCCTTACACAAGCATTTATTCTTTCCATTTCTTTATATGGTTTTTCAACTAACTTTCTCCACCTTTGACATCAATGGAAAAGGACAATACATAGTTTATTTTCTTTTACTCCCCCTTTATCACTGCTTACCTACACCATCTCTCCCTGAAAGGAAACACTTGTAAGAGACAACAACTATACTCAAAAGTTTTCCACTACTTTACATTTGCTACTTCTTTCTACATACTCACTTTTCTACACTCTCCCTTAGGAGGACACAATATGCTCTATCACATTGCATCAACCAACAACCAATACTACCTACTCCACGTGAGAGGTAGCCTTCAACATTAGTCTAGTACTAAGAGATATATTTTGAAATTCCTCCCAAACAAATGCATAAACTTATGCATCTAGTTAAAATAACCCCAAACTTCTCCTAGAGATAATCTCCAAACTTCTCCCCAAGATAATCAAAAGTTTATTTTGTCCAAGAGCCTTTGGGAAATAACACCAAACTTCTCCCAGAGATAATCAAAAGTTTATCTTTTCCAAGAGCCTTTGTGAAAATATCAACAACTTGATCCTTAGTAGAAACATACTCCAACTTCACCTCATTCTCTACAATTTCTCTCTGAAGAAGTGGTACTGGATTGAGATTTTTTTTTTTCAAATGTGTTACTAGATTGTTTAAAATTTTGATTGTACTTGTATTGTAACACCTGATAGGAATAGGTTCATCATATGAAACTCTAATATCCTTTAACATTTGCTTCATCTATAATACTTGTGTACAGTATGATGCAATTGCATTTTACTATGCTTCTATAGTAGATAGTGGCACTGAATCTTACTTCTTACTTAGCCATGAAACCAACCTTCTTCCAAGAAAGAAAGCACCACCACTTGTACTTTTCCTATCATCTACACATCTATCCCAATTTGTATCTATATTTGCACTCAAGGATAAGTTAGTATCCTTAGGATACCACAAGAAATAAGTGCCCTTCAAATATTTGGGTATCCTTTTTGTTGTTGAAACATGAGACTCTCTAGGATCCTCTTAAAATATAGTGACAAGACAAACTAAATGCATGATATCTGATCTAGTAGTAGTAAGATATAATAGTCCACCAATCATTGATCTATACTTGCTCTGATCTATCTTAGTAGATTCATAATTCTTGATTAACTTTCAACTAGTAGCCATAGGAGTACTTACTGGTTTTGAGTTATCCATTCCAAACTTCTTCAACAATTCCTTATCATACTTAGACTGTGATACAAATATACCTTTCTTTGATTGACTAATATGCAAAACAAGGAAGAAATCCATCTCCCCACACATTGACATATCAAATTCATTCTACATTTCCTTTGAAAAATTCTTGCGTATATTCTCATTTCCTCCAAATATTCTGTCATTAACATATACCACCACAATCATGACTTGTTCTCCTTTAACTTTGAAATATAGATTGTTATCTATAGTACCTTTTTTGAATCCTTATTGCAACAGGTGCTTACCTAACCTTGCATGTCAAGCTCTAAGAGCTTACTTCAATCCATATAATTCTTTCTTCAACCTGTAGACCATGTTTACATCTTTTGACAACTAAAAACCTTTTGGTTGTTCAATTTATACCTCTTCTTCCAACTCACCATTCAAAAATGTAAACTTCACATATATTTGTTATACTTTGAAATATTCATGTGTTGTAAAAGCTAAGAACATCCTAATAGATTCCATTCTTGCAACTAGAGAATAAGTTTCCTCAAAGTCTATACCTTCAACCTATGAGTAACTCTTACACACAATTCTAGCCTTTTTCCTAACAATTTTTTCATCTTCATTTAGTTCATTCAAGAATACCCACTTCGTACCAATCACATTCTTATTTTTTGGTCTTGGGAAAAATCCCCACATTATATTCCTCTCTATGTAGTCTAACTCTTCCTTCATTGCTTTGATCAAATTATTATCTTTGCATGCCTCAATCACTATTTTTGGTTCCACCATAGAAAGTGCAGACACATAAAATTGACATCACGCATATTTAATTAAATCATATTTTCCCATCAATTAAATAAATTTAGTTTATTTGATTGTTCCCCTAAAGTCTCTTCATTTAATTAAATCAAATGTATTTAATTGAATGGATAGTGCATCAATTTCCTCCCTTTTGATTTAAATAAATCCAAGCATCTAGTCAAAAGTCAAAATCACCTAACATCATCTTAATTAATTAAATCGATGATTAATGCTAATCATAATCCTCTTTTCTCTAGATTTTGCAACTTGTGCTCATAAATCAATTTAATTGATTTATTAATTCATCATTTTCATTCAAAATGGAATCTTTAGGGAATATTCTCCAAATTTGAAATCTCCCTCCAAGTTGACATGTACATCCAACAGAGTATTTAAGAGCTCTTACCTGTCTCTTACACAAGTCAAACTTAGCAATTAACTCATCTTTTCATCAAATTCAAATTTTAAATCTCCCCCTCTTTGGCACATTGACCAAAATGTGCTCATTCCACAACCTCACATGTTGACAAGTGACATCTTGTCATTGGTGGATCCTTAGTACCACATCCTCCATGTTTGGAATTCTTCCATCATTCTTGGTTATAAATAGAGGCCTCCTCTATTGTATTACTCCTCAACAACTCCACAATCTTCATAGCATTTTCATATCATTTTCATCATTTAGATTAGCAAGGATTGGGAAAGAGCTTCTTTCCACATCAAAGAAGCACCAACCCACTATGAGATAGAGTTTGACTCTTGCTTTATTATGCTTTCACTTAGTTTATTTTGATATCTTACTTCTTTGTTTGCATAGGTAATATGATCAATTATTTCATAGGGATGAACTATCTGATTTTCTTGATTCAACTAAGAATAATCATGTTTGTTTATTTTTGAGCAAAATATAGATTTTGACATCTACATGATGGCACTAGAAGGAGGGAAATTTTTTTTTGTTATAATATCAAATCTCCTTGGTTTGATTCTTTTGTCAAGCAATATTGTGGTTGCATTTTTTTTTTTAATCTTTCTATCTATAACCTCCAAGCTTGGTGCACTTTAATCACTTTGAGAAATTCATGAATGAATCATTAATGTAGTAAAGAGATTCTGTCATTTAAAATGTCATTTAAAATTTTTGGTTTTTGTTCATTAAATTCATTGATAGGACCATGAAGTCCCTTTTCCTATTCATAAGAAATATTTGTTTATGTGAGATCCTCCTTGAGATTTTCTCACTAATAAGTGTAGTTTGAGAAGTCAAGCAAGTTGCAAATCAAATCAGTGTGAGATATTCTTACATAAATTCGATGGGATCTTCTTAATCTAGATTACTATATTGACTGTGATTTCCTTTATTGATCGATTCACTTGGCCTTTAAATTGTGTTTTTGTAGACATCTATATTATGTTTTGCTTATCTAGATTTGACATAATAGGGTTTTGTATTATAAAAAAATAAAATTCTTGAACATTATTTCTATTGTGCATTTCTTAGGGGTTTTATATCAAAATGTTTAAAGGCCTTATCTATGCTACTACAATTTTTTACTCATATGTTCCCTTTCTAGCCCAAAAGAAATATCCAAAAAATTCTTAGCCACATTCATAGTGAAAATCCTTTATGTCGCTACTTTCCTAAATTTCCATTGTGACTTGACTCCATGTACATACACGCGTTCTATGAAAATACCTCATCAAAATGGTGTGAGACATTTTTTTGTGCATTATCTTTGTGTACCCCTTCACTGAACTCATTGATATCCTTTGAAATCATTCGCCATTTCTAGACATGAATTTAAAATGTTATAGTCTATCCCTGGACCTCCAAACTACTATATATTCATGCATCATATTATCACTTTTACCATCAACATCCAAGCATTAAAACTACCATTTTGTCTAAATGTTTAAAAATTCTAGTTTTCATTAAAATACTGAGTAGATGTACATTAAAGCACTTGAGAAGTGTAGAGCATAATCCTAAATAAACAAAGAATATGTGGGCTTGTTTGTTTACATATTACAAAGAAACTCGTATAAATTTCTTGTTTCAATTAGATAGTCTGTGGTGAAGTGAGAATTTAGAGAGGCGTCTAGACATCTGTCCATAATAAGTCCCAAAGTTGTTGAGGGCCTTCGTCTGAGCAAATCAAAATATTTCTATGCTATACATTGCTCATCACATCATAGCCTCCTTTTAACTCCTATTCTGATAGATAGTGTTTGTAAGTAGCTAATAGACTTGGGTAGCGGTATACTTTAAAACTGGTTTTCAATACTAGTGATTTTCAAATTTATTAAAAACCTCATTTCAAATCATGTTGGATTTTAAGTTGGTGGAAATGTGCAATCTAGCCTCTGAAAATAATAGATGTGGCTACAACTAGACTAGAAGGTTTAACACATCTGTCTTATGCCTTTACAGATGATAATGATACACCAACATGGATTGCCATACATTGAGGATCCATACCTGAGGATCCCTCTAAGGATCACACCAAACATCTAGAGGAACTTGTTGGGGCATAGCCACATCTACTACAGATGAATTCAACATGCTTGTAGATGGACTAGTTTCACATGTAATACTAGATGACAACATCACTTGAGAAACCATAGATTGTGAAGCTATTGCTTGTGATATGTTTGTTGATAGGGATGTAGCTTGTGATACTTTACTTGATTCTTTTTCTTGTAAACCTATGGTGTATCTAGGCCTTTCATATCATTTTTCATTATTAGTTTTTTCCACTCTGCCCATTTCTTAATTCTCCATGCAGCTTTCCACCCACTTGATATTACCTTTAGTTTTCCAATCTTTTGGTATTGATATTCTTGCTACCCATTGTTTGCAACCATTAGACAAGATGATTAAGATTTTATTGATTGCAAAACTGATGATAGAGGCATCAAAGTTGTCTCCATATATTTGAATAAGATAATAGCAATGTTGTCATGTCAAATAGTAACATTATCAAAAAGGTTGGTTTTGAAGAGTGGGAAAGGTCTTATTGTCATTAATATTGGTTGCTTCTGTTATTAAAGATTGACTATGCACAAAGAGGAAAAAAAATTCTGTCATGAAATTTTTATTTCATTGATGTTGCTATTTCTACATTGATAGTGGAATTTTTGTCTGTAATAGAAAAGCACCCTTCTTTCATGCTTATTATCTATTGGAATTCTAACATTTAAAAGTGACTTTTGGCTCCATTTCTATTATTGGCTTTGATTTCTATTATTCAAGAGAAACTTTTGAAAACCATCTTATGCATTTAACTTTAGTCTAGTCATATCTTCTCATTGGATCACACATCTGGATCAAAAGGAAAAAGGGGAAGGTTTGCTTAAGGAATCAGTGGCATTGGAGTTGGCCATGGGAATTAAAAAAAATAAATCACAAGCAGTTGGAGAATTGGGTAGCAAAATTGAAATAAGCATTTTTAAATGTTTATGAGTCTAAAGTATCAATCACTTCCTTTGTTTTCTATTTTAAACCCAAATTCATCTAATTGGCTTAAGATTAAAAAAAGTGAAGTTCAAGTTTTTATGACATGTGCTTTCTTTAATTGTTGATCATCAGGGTTATCTATTGTTTTTCTGACCTTTTTTTTGCAGTCCTAAATGGTTTTGTAGGTTGATCAAATCAGAGGTAAGGACTTTTGATGGCATCAATATCTCATAATACCAAGTGTTTTTCAACACTTTAGTGTTATTTAACACTCTTAGAGAGTCCATAAAGCTCTTTGGAAGAGTTGTCTCCTCTCTTATGCTCTTAGGGCACTATATTTCTTTTGGGTCTAAAAAGAACAAATTTAAATTCTTGTTACAAAAGGAGCTTTAAATGAACTTTAGGTCACAAACTCACTAGATTTTGTTTGAGGCTAAGAATTCAACAAGAGAAATTTCACACTTCCTTTGGTTCTTAGAAATAATTCACTTTTTATTTAGAATTTAAAATGAACATGTGTCTCTAATCCTTTGTAATATTTTTGCAAAATAATCTCATCTAAAAAGGTGTATCCACTTCTCTAGCACTTCATGGTGATCTTGAGAATCAAAAGTCTTTCTGATGACATTAAGTTGCATAAAAGATTTCCTCCACATTTCAATTTGGATTTAAAATTGAACAAAAAAATTTGCAAGTGTGAGTGGAGCCTATTGCATGTGTTCTCCCTTTGTTTCTAAATGAAGGTTGATCAAACTATGAATATGTTTACTCACTATTGTTTATCTTAGAGGGCATGCATTATCCTATTTTCCTAATCCAAATGCATTCTCCTAAGAAAAAAAATATCAATTTTTTTTTCTTTTAAATCCAATTTTCAAATAGTAAATCAAGATTTTTCACAATGAGCAAAGAAACACTTGATGGCACATATCCTTCCTTTTGAGCACCGAAACTTGACTTGGGCACCACAACCTTTCATGTGACCTACTTCTTTTGAATTTGATGAACACATTTCCCTCAACTTGTGTATTATAACATTTTTTTGGTAGGGCCTACATTCAATACTTTCCACTATGATTTCCTTCCTTCATCGAATCAATGAGTTATCCATCTGCTACATTTACTATGGCTAGAATAACACATTTTATGTAAGATATTTTGTTTAAGAAGTGGAATCTCATTATAATCTCTAGCATTGAGAAGACATAGCAACAATTAACGACAAATATTGGTAGTCACAGAGAACAACAATTAATGACAAATTTTTGGTAATCACACCAGTTATAAGAAGATCCTTCCAATCTTTATTGCGAAGTGATGGATGCCGACAATTTGTAAAGTTACTCAAAGTCCTGACATTATCAAACTACTATCGTCATGCTACTAGATGCAAAAGACCTTATAAGGATTCCCAACGCGTGGCTCTTTGAATCAGATACTAGAGTGAAGTTAGGATACTTAGTTCACTTTAATAAAAACAACATTTAGATAAGTTACAGACCACAGTGATTTTATGTGAAGATATGTGCACCAGCTAGTTGTACTGACAAATGAAAAGAACTTAAACTACATGAGATAAAATCTTTATAAACACTCAAGCAAATGCATTTGGTTGGTGTAAACAATGAATTCCCCAACCTTTACTAGCATTCTCCCAGAATACAAGTACTCGATTGAAAATTTTGCATCCCAAGATCTAGAATTAATCTGCACCCGACATGTTTGAAGGCTCTGATATCAATAAATTTTAGAGAGGCAGCCAAAGAAGTTAATGCAACTTATTAAGTAAGAGAAAAATAGAAGGTGTTGGGACTCAATAACAAATCAAGGTGGGTGTTACATGAGAAGCAAGCAATGCCTTTATGACTGATGATTGTACTCCTAAAATTGAAGCTATACTTGGTTAAACTTTGCATGCCATTAATGATTCACAATCTATTGATAAAGTTTATTGATTAAAGTTCCTTAATTTTCTATTTTGGTAAATTTGTTATAGCTAACTGACTTATAAGTCACATGGATTAGGGATGCAACAACATTAGACCACCATACTACTACTTGCGCCAGGGTGAGAGCAGTTAAAAAAATAAAAAAATACAAGGGGCATTGGAATGTGTTCTTCACTCATTTTTTCTTTTTCTTTTTGAGGATTCTACCAAATTCAAGAAAATCATGGCTAATAAACTGAAGAAACCTATGAGGGAAACTAAGGCGCAAAAGTTGGTTCTTAACATATCAGTTGGAGAGAGTGGAGATAGGCATACCAAAGCTACAAATTCTTTATGATAAGATGTGCACACACTTTCTTCGCATTTCCTCAATTGAATGCCTTAGCGTGTCACAGAATGGAGATAATGTATATTCATCCCCTGTACTTTGTAGATAAAAAGAAGTTAATAAAACTGATCAATGATGATTTGAACAACAATATTAAATGTTGGAAAGTGCACTAAAATGATTCTTTAAATCTGCATTGACATGTCAAAATAAATCACACGATTTGATAGCATAAATAATAAATATCATGAGGAACCTAGCATATGTTAAGCACCAGAAGAGCTGATAGTATCAAAGATAATACTATTACCATCAATTTGGTAGATATGTATGCGAGGGAAGATACAAATACATGAACTATTTTGACAAGTTACCTCAAGGGTAAAATGTGAATACATAAAGACACAAATATTTAATGAATAGAAACAAAATGTAGATTAGAGTCTCCCAACCTCAATAGCCTCATGTACAAATCGTCTATGAGTGCACTGCCTCAGAGACTTTCATATGCCTTTTTTACTTTTTACTATCTGGAGTGCCTCTATTGTTACCTGTCAGCTGAGCAAACATTTATTGTAAACTTTTCATATTTATCAGGTAAGGAAAGGGCCTCCTTGAAACTAGTTTTGAATTTTCAAGAAATGTAATAGGATGAACAAACACCTAAGCATTCAAAGAATATGGTGGAGAGGATAGTGTGAACATGCCAAAATATTGAAATAAAACCAAGTACTGGGAGAGGAGGGAATTCCAAAGTCTTCGACTAAAATCAAGCCACAGAGAGGCGTGGAAGTACCAAAGCATTCAAGGAGATCCAGTATTGACAATGTGACCAGTTCAGACATGAAGTGTTCATAAGAAACACTAAAAAGTATTGAACAATATGCCTCGTGATCCACATTCCTACATAATGTAGCTTTTTCAACCTAACAATAATTCTCTTTAAACTGCAAAGAAAGAAACTACTCCATACAACAGGGAAAAAAAAAAATTCCCCAATTAAGGATTTTGTCAAGGGTAAAAGATAGAAGCAAAATGGTGTTTAGGAAAAAAGTAGTCCTAAAGCCAGAAGTTCTAAAGCTACTAGTTCATCTATACATTTCATCTAGGGTTCACAAGAGAAAACATGAAAACCTTATTAATCTAGAAAATGACCCATTCAACTTTGAGGATGAAATTGAACAAGTAATTTAGTATTCCTGCAAAACAAGTGAAGTGGCCCTCCTTCTAGTGCCATATGTGAGCACCAATAAAATTTGCAAATTGTTAAACTCCAACACTCATTAGTGGGGTTAGTTCATGCAAATACAAACCTATACATACTCCTATGAAATAATGCATCCTACTTCATGATCAAAATGAAATAACAACATAAACCAAAAGAGCTTATAGAAGCACAATGCACACCTATTCCATAGTGTATTGGTGTCACTTTGTTGTGAAAAGTGACCCTTTCCCAACCCTTGAAAAATAAATGTTGCAAATGATAATGGGAAAAATTAGCTCTCAATGTGAAGAGAGTAACTTTGCATGAGATTGTGGATGCTAAAATGAGGAATGAGATCTCCAATTTATAAAATGATAGGATAGAGAGATATACAAAATGGGTGAATGTGGGACAAAGGTTCAACCAATAGGAAGGAGCCACTTGTCCAAATGTGAGTGGATAGAGGATGTGCAAGTTTTGGTCAATGTGCCAATAAATGACATTAGTTGGCCTTTTCAAATTTTAAATTTGGCTTGTTGGAGGGAGAAAAAGGGACTTAAATGCCAAGTGGGGGACATGTAAGAGGGGAGTTAATGCCATGTTGGAAGGGACATGACAACTTGATTTGAATTCAAACTTGAGGGAATATTCTCCAAAGATGCCTTGTTGAGGGAAAATGAGGATTTAATAAAATAATTAAAATCCTTTATTTGTGCAAGTGGGAAAATCTAGAGAATGTTACATGCATTAGATTAGATTTAATCCTGATTTAGTTAATTTAAAAGAGGATTAGGTTATTTGACTCATTTGACTTAGATTTAAGGATTAAACTAAATCAAAAGGAGATGGAAGATGATTTCAGATTTAATTAGATAAATATTTGATTTATTTAATCAAGGAGGATGATGCTAGGATCAAATTAAATAAAGTTGATTTATTTAATTTAAATAGATGACTTTAGAGATTGAATTTAATGAACTTGATTTATTTGATGAATGGATTTGATTAAATGCAATATGCTAATTTTGCATGTCTACACTAACACAAGCCTATCAACTTTCACACATCAAAGTTTTAATGCCACAAGATTGAAAAGGTTAAATGATCCACAACATCTAGGACTGTGTGATTGAAAATAATAAAAGGAAAGCATAAAATGGATACCAGATGCCATAAATTACAATTCATTTTAAATAATTGTAAGCGTATTTCAAACAATCGGTCTCAATTTTTGTTCTTTTAATCATTTTTTCAAATGAACTTTTCATAATAATATATATGTTCTCAATTAATAAAAAAAAATTCATATGTTCTTTATAAATAAAAATATTTTCTTTTGCTTTAATGTCTTGATGAGAATATGAAATAGCCATAGCAAAGAGTAGTCTACCACACTAAAGCAAAAAACATCTATTGTGCTTCATACTAGCTTAGGCAAAACTATCACTACCATGACCATTTATATTGCAATGTGGAGAAAGACACTTTGAATGTTGTGAATATTACAACTAACTCCAAGTTTAATGCTTATCATGTCCGCTAAAGGACCTTTGTGGTGACAATAATAGAAAGAAGAATGTGGAGGGAAATGAATAATAAATTATGGGGAATTTTCCAAAGATAAAAAAAAAAATTCAAAGATGCCCCACCTCCTTAACTCATTTCTTTTATAATTTTGGATTTGGACTTCAAGCATAAAATTTAGAACAATAACAATTTAATTAGCCACATAAAATAGAACTCAAAAGCTTTAAGATTGAAAATAATATTATTTCTTTATTTTTATAATTGAGAAAAATTAACATTGCAAATTTATTAAATTTGATGGAATTATATGTTTAGAAAAGAGAAAACATTCAAGATGAAAAATCTATGAACCTACTTCTAGGTCAATTGGACACAAAGAGAAAACTATAAATTGTGTTCCATGGATTAAGTTTCATGACACTAAGGGTAAAGAGGGTGTGAAATCTTCTTATACCTAAGTCTATCGCGAACTAGAATATCAAATAGAAAAAACTCCACTTAGAATATATTTTATTAATGATAAGTACCATGAAAATAATAATGTTTCCAACTTAACAAGTGTACCATGTTATTATTTAAATTAAAGTTAAGAGATCTAAATAAATTAGCTTTAGGAAAATTCACCGTGACCATTCAGACCATGACTAATTCACCATAAGGAAAATTCACCACCAACAATTCACCACCCTAGAAAATTCATTGCATTAATATTTTCTGTGACGGTGAATTACTGGTGGTGAATTTTCCTTGAGGTCGCGATAATTTTTCAGGGTGAATTGTGGGGAGTGAATTTTTCTGATGCCAAATAAATTTGATAATAGCATTATATATTTAATAGAAATATTGGAATTGCACATTGAAAAATAACAATCTTAATTTTTAAATGATGAAAAAACAGATCATATAAAAATTAAGAAACTAGCTATATTAAAAACTATAATTTACATGAAATAAAATCTACTCTTAAAAATAATTTTGAGAATAATTAATAGAAATAATAAAAAATTATAAATTATTAAAAGAAATTCTACTTTGAATACTTATTTATTATTATTTATCTATTATTAATAATCCAATTTTTTCTACTGCAATTTTCACTTTATTGAAATTTATTATAATAACATTAACAGAAAAAATGGCTTTTGCTTTTCGACTATATTAAAAAATAATAACTCTGAAACTATCCCTGCCTCTGTTGTAACAGTTTTGTTTGTAAACTTCGCTTCATTCAAAATAAAGTAAAACTAGCGCTTGCACCCCAATGAGGTGCAATGGTTACGCCGATAGCAAGATATAACCTAGCAATATATTGAAGGGCAGGGAAAAAAATAATCCCAAGCTTTATCCTATAACCCTAACCCAAATATTTATTATATAAACCTAATTGAGCCCTAACCTTATTTTTAAATCAATTACTCACATAAAAGTGCAATAGACGCTCGACGTTTTTATGTGTGAAAATCATTAGGGTTAGGGTTAGGGTTAGGGTCACGATTACGATTAGGGTTAGGATTAGGGTTGGGATAGAGTTAGTAGTATGATTAGGTTTAGGGTTAGGATTAGAGATAAATTAGGCTTATGGTTGGGTTAGAGTTAATAGTAAGATTAGTTTTAAGGTTAGAGTTAGGGTTAGGTTTAGAATTAAACCCTAACCCCAACCTTTATTAAACCCCAACTCTAACCTAACTTTAACCCTTATTATAATTGAATAATAACCCTAAGCCCAGTTAGACCATAACCCTAATTGAATTTAAACCCTAACCATAACACCAATTAAATCCTAATTAAATCTTAACTCTTATCTTAATTGTAATTATAACCTTAATCTTAGTTGAATTCTAACCCCAACCCTAACCCTAAAGGTAATCGAACATCAATTGAGCCTTAAGCCTAACTGTAATTGAACACTAACTATAATTGAATTCTAACCCTAACCTTGAACCATAATTGGACCCTAATCTTAATTGAACACTATCTTGAAACCTAACACCCATATATAACTATATAATGTCTTGAGAATAATTTGTTCAAAGGATTAAATATAATCTCATTATCTCAATAGAGTAGGATACACAATAAAAAATTTAAAATCCATGATAATTTAATTTAAAAATTAACTTGTTTAGTTTCCCTTTGAAGGATTTCAATAAGCACACATTCAATGATTAATGTATTTCTTAACATAAATCCACAAATGTATATATGGCTTAATCATGTGAGCACAATTTTATTTCTATAAATTTATTTATTTTTAAAATAGTTTTAATATGACTAAAAGAATTAAATTTTATAAATAAAGATATCAATTTAATATATTTCATATAAGTACACTTAACATAAGTCAATTTCTATTTATAAGTAAAAATTTCATTCAAAGTTACTATAATAAAATAAGTTCTCTTATATTTTTAAAAACTTGATATCAAATTTAAAGGAAATTCTCTTGTATTTAAAAAAACTTGACATTAGTTTTGAAGGTATTTAATTTAAGCTATTTTACTATTGAATAAATTTAATTTTTTTAGTCATATTAAAATTATTTTAAAAATAGATAAATTTATAGAAATAAAATTGTGCTCACATGGTTCAACCATATTTACATTTGTAAATTTATATTAAGCAATACATTAATCATTGAATGTGTGTTCATCCATATTTGTGGGTGCCCTTCTTCATTTTCCAAGTCAAGTGGTACAACGTGTAGTGAATTTGGTAATAATTTGGTAATCGTCAATATAACTAATTTTTTCATTTACTCGAATTCAGATGGCAGAGTAGGTATATAGATATTAAAGAAGCCAAAAAATGATTGAACGTTATAAAATTAAAGAAGATAGTGACTTTTTGACCCAAAAATGGTGAACAAAGAATACCAGTTGCAATATAGCTAAAAAATAAAATAAAAATCCCTCGGATAGGGTGGCGGTGACAGACTTGTGCTTGTGGGTGGAGCAACCTTGGCAATGGGATGGGCAACAAAAAATAAAGGTTGGTACGATGGATGACCACAGCAAAAAAAAAATCTGCATGAAATCCCTGCCAAACACTTAATGCGGCCTGCAGATAACGAATAAGCCCAGAAAATAATTTTGAATATTGCTTACATAGCAATTCAAAATTGATTAATATAGCTATCCGCAGAATCAATAACCCTAACTATTTATATGCTGACAATGAATAAATATACCGATGGTGAAATATATATGCCGCTGGGAGGAAATAAATAAACCCCAAACATTCTTAGTTAAATGAAATTTGGATGTGCTAGCTCACTCATGCAGTTTAGGTTTGGGATATGAGACGTCATAGCCAAAGCGTTTCTATTTTTAATTTTGAATTTATCGTTCAAACATTCCAATCTCTCTTCATTGACTCTGTAAAACACGCTCCAGTTTTCATAGATGAGTTGAACTTGAAACTAAAATTTCTCATTTTCTGTCATGAAATTACAGAATTAGGAACATACAAAACCATCACAACTTTTAAACAGAGAAGGCCATTCAAATAAAATTCTACTGTAATGTTGTTGAAAACCAAGCTAAAAATTATAATCTGAAAAGTGAACAAGGGCAGACATTATGGAATTCTTGACCATTTAGATTGATTGGAGTCATAACTTAGCACGTCTCATCACAACAAACGCATTCAATTACAATAATAATAAAAGAATGGTCGATTAAACAGTAAATGAAATTAAAACATAGAATTTCCTGCAAGCGGGTTCAAGGTTCAACCCTGTATTAATTAAAAATAACATAGAAATATGTTGTATTTACTAAAGTTGTAAACATATAAAACTTAGGGTTTCATCTTATTTTAATGCAGAGGCTCTGATGGGCATATTTCCTTGGGTAGATTGAGAAAATGCACGGACGATGAGGACAATGAAGGCGGCCGCCTTTGAAGTATCTAGAGGCCACACACAACAATCTGGTCCATGAATGCGCCTCTAACAATTTATTTATATATTCATAAGCAAAATCCTCATCCATTTTTCTTGTTAAAGTTTTCAAAACTTGTTATCCTAAGTCCTACAAAGTTACCCCAAGTCCTATTTATTCTTTCGATTTGTAACTGCTTAATTGAGAGAAAGGAAGAAAACATGGCGAAATAGAGGTGAATCTGGTACCTTTTGAGCAGATGTGAAGGAATAGTATCATCGACAAGAACAACAGCCGGTGCCACCACCAGTGCCACCACCACAAGAAGCAGGAGTGGATCCATGGTAGCCTCTAACAACAACCCAATGCAAGCTTGGTGGGAAACCATAGCCAAAGCCCGCTTTGCAATACATGCCCTAATTTCTATTCTGGGCAACAATGATTCGTACAAGAGTCTTCTAGACTCAGAAAGCCCAGCCAAGGCTCTCCTCACAGCCACAAAGTGGCAGACGTGATCGCCACCAGGTTCTTTGGTCATCCATCCTCAGGTTCCGCCTCAAACCCACTCTGCTAATGGCTCTACGAAACCTTCCAAACCCAGGATGCCGACCTGCACCTAGTGGTGCTCCATTATGTGTTGTTGGTTGCCGGCCTCTACTTGTCAGGTAGCAGAAATCATAAGGCAGAAAGCAAAAGTCGAAACCAGAGAAGCTAGACAAAAAACCTAGTTGAAATTTATTACCTCCACCGAATTTGGTCACTTCTTAAATGCCTGGCTATGCACGGAGAGCCTAGGAATGTGTAAACGGTGCGAGCAGCTTTAGACCCATACATGTTGACGCAAAGGAGGAATGGCCATGCCTTGTGACTTCGCAATGGACTGTACATACGCTGGTGCATTTCCCACCTATCGGCTAACTATCGGCTAAAAAAAGCATTTTCTAAACTATCCACAATCCATGTGAAACTTACAGATGATTTGATAGGGACAAGTTGGAGGAGTTACTGAATATCCATTCGAATCCATTCTAAGATTTGTATTTAATGCTTGTTGAGATATGACAGAAAAATAGAGGCTACGGAGTTGACAGAATAGCTGGCATAATTAATGAAGTAGTTGCAATTAATTCGGCAGTGGAATGTACATCGTATGCCTGGGAGTTCCACGGGAATAGTCCACCGGCATCAGACAGTAAGACTTTTCCGGTGGAATTCCCACCTATAATAGCCTATCGGCTAATAAACCTACCACAATATTAACTGAAAAACTGTAGTTGAAGGAGAGCAAACAGTAATAGAAACATTCTGCGCTGAATTTATGCCTATTACTATTGGCAGGTTGCAACCGTTTAACTTTCAAAGATTGATTTAAATTAATTAATATTATATATTTTAATTTAAAATAAAACTGAAACTGAATGTTATAGTATACTACAAACTACTTGTATGTCTAAAGATACTAATTATCAGCAGGTGATAGGGCAGCCCATCTGCCTTCATTTATTGAACAAAATATCAAACATGCGTGAACGTTGGACAGAACTATAGCAAATACTTGAATGTCTAAAGACCATTAGAGTCACAAATTTGAACAAGATTTCTGCAACGTAATTTGACAGGGATATATTAGTGCGCACCTGATGGAAGTAGCGCTGAAATTGAAGCTTCACCTCATCAAATTAGCAATCAAGTATTTGGTTTTGCAGCAACACATTGACAGGTAAAGAGTTCACCACTATAATCTCTCTCTTGCATTCTAATTAGAAAGAAATGCAGGCATTACCGAGCAAAGAAATAAGACTTGTGCCATTTTAATGCCAGTAATGTCTTCGTTCCTAAATGCAGAGGAAGAGTGTACAGTTTTCTTCTCCACACCGGACTACCCCTGCGTCTCTATTTATAACGACAATTTTTTTCCAGGTTCGATGTAATGTGATTCAAGGGCGGTGCATATTAAAATAAAACTTTGACGTAACGTGATCTACAAGATTTGGACATCAAAATAAATACAATCACGTGAATGGGATTTGTCTTGTTAACCTTTCAGATATTAAAGAATCGTTCGTTTAGTGAAATATCGTACGGCTTAGGATGGATGTGGGAATGGCACCGGCTGTCTATATAACTAGGGCTTGCACCTTAGTAAGGCACAAGGGTTACGCCGATAGGAGGGTATACTATGGTAGTGTATGGCCAACACAATATATTATCTTAATGGCTCAACTGGACAAAGTACTTTTGTTGGTAGTTCATGATATGCAAAATGCGTGTTAGGAAAAGTCAAAATGTTGGTGAGCAATTTGGCAAAAAAAAATATTTCCCCTTTAATAGTGTTATAATAAATTGCACATGGAGCAATCATTGTACATGTCAACAAATAATGTTCCCAGCTAACCATTCCATTCCTTTTGCTTTGCAGGCCTTGAAGCCAAATGGCACATATCATAGCCCCTCACCCTCAAACACCAACAATTGTACTGTATTTTGTTCAAAAAAAAAAAGTTACTCAAAGGACATGCAATGTTGACGGCATGTTCAGTTTTGTAAAAGAAAAATTGTTGATATAAGAATAAGTAGGAGCGACGTGAGGGAGAAAGGATAAAGAGTTGTGTACCTTGGCTTTTTAGAGATAGTTGTTGTAATCGGGCTTCCTCTTCTTTTCTCATAATTGTGTATGGGTGGTTATGCATTTTTGAGTATCTCTCTAAGGAGAACATTGGCTGAATATGAAGGTTGTTCAACGATTTCACTCTGGATATAGCTGTAAATGTGAGTCCTTGTCGTTCTATTTTTCCAATGTCGACAGTTGCTCTGGCATGCGTTAGTCCTTGGGATTTGTGTATGGTAATAGCCCATGCCATTGTGAGCAGAATTTGTCTACGGCTACCCAATGATACAGGTACTATCGGTATACTTTTGGGGTCCTTTTCATTCCATGCTGGCCCACTATAATTATCGATCCTTGCCACAACATAAAGTGGAACATCTGGTGGTCTAGAACCAAGGCTGTACACTATCTCAACAACTTCAACTAGAGCTCCATTTACAAGGCCTGCATGTGTCCATATGTTGGTTGTCAGCATGATGCGTTGCCCTCTACAAAGCAATACATGCTTTTCAAGTTGTTCATCAGTAGTTGCATTATCTGCTTCAGTCCTGGTGGTAGTTGTAGCACTTATTGCAATTGGACGGTTTAACAATTTTAACATTCTTCTATTGTGAAGTCGAACTAAATCATTGGTAGCAAACAAGTGCATTGAATTGTCGAACATTTCTTTTTCGGTAGAGGTGAGATGTTTGTCTGTGCGTGTTTGTAAAAGTTCCCAATCCTCTTGTGATGCTTTTGCATTGCGTATGTTTTGCAATAGTTGACAGAATTGCCTTTGTTCTGCAGTCTCACCTTGTTGACGAAACACTGTGTCTAAGGTGACAATGGTCGTGAACTGGTCCCATAGTGTTTTTGCATTTGAGTGTGATGTGTAAATAGGCTTGTCCATTACAGGCGGGAGCTGTGCAAGGTCACCAGTCAGGATTATTGACACCCCACCGAAAGAAAGATGGTGTCGATGCAAGAAGGCCTCACGTAGTCTTGCATCTATCTTCAGTAGCAACTTTGGTCCTATGAAGCTCATCTCATCAATCAATATATATCTTATGTGTTTCATCTCTTCCTAAAATGTTATTAATGATTGTCCTTGCAATGGGTGCATTTCTTTGACAGGAATTTGAAGCATTGAATGTATAGTCGATGCATGTATATTAAATGCAGCAACCCCTATAGGAGCCAATGTGAGTAGCTGGCTTTGCTGGTGCAGATTGTAACTATCAAGTGCTTTTCTTATGTAAGCAATCAAGTATGATTTCCCTGTACCTGCTATCCCTTGAATAATCATGTGCAATGGTTCATTTGAGTGATGCTTGCTATGGTTGATAATATGTGTGAGTGCTAGTTTTTGTTTGGAAGATAATGTATAGTCTGGGACAACATACTTACTTGGAGCGTGCCTTTCATGGCTACATGTTTTTTTCATGTTTATGAATTGTGTGGCAATTTCATGAAGTTCCTGGGGCACTGCAAGTTGTTCCCATCTATAGCTGGTATCAAACTCATGCCTGCCAAGCAGGTCAAGCTCATTTACGTTGATATTGTTTGAGGGGCCCATTTGCAAAAATAATTCCCATTCATTCATTTCAAGTATGCCCCTTGTGTCCACCTCAATTTCGCTATCTGATTCTGCATCGCCGGTGTTTTCGTCTAAGGGGGCGGTGCAGGGGACATGCCATACATCATATTTGGATGCATTCATTTGCTTCCAATTTGCAAGTATTGTATCCTTAGTTATCCCTATGTCGATTTCGAAGCTTCAGAAGTGCTTGTACAGTAGAAGCTCACTCCAACAAAATGTTTCAAATTGGTCTGAGTCCTCATTTGGGATGGTGTAGAACTTTGGGAAAACATTGACAATCACTTTGACCTTTCTTTCTTTCCACTTGCATCCCTTGCGACTCGTAGAATACGTGAAAGATCGTGCAGATTCAAGTAGCGTTGTTGTTTCCAAATCTGGAGGTCGATTAATGTAGGAATGAAGGTAGTTAGGTTGTAGATGGCTTTCATGTGGTCCTCTTGCTATTCGATGGAACATTTTTCGGCCAACATTCAAAGACGTAAAAGGCCGATTACAAACAATAAGCAGCAATTTTTGAAGCATATGGCATGTTTCTTGTGCTCCAATATCACGCTCTGCCATGATTTCTGCCATGAATTTTTGTTATGCTGCAAGGGCCGGGACATCTATTTTTTGGGTTGCAGATATTCTTGCTAGCATATCAGTACAAATCTCAGATGCTCTCTCTGCTTTTGATGCATATTTGGCAATGTATTTCAAAACAACTGCTCGCGAAATGACAGGCTGAAAATCTATGTTAGCTCTCCATATTGAAATCATTTCTGGATTGTGTATGTTTAGCCTATCATCATTCCGTGCAGGTTCATATTGTTTTGTCCCACAGTTGTCACATGATAGGGTAGATATAATTTTCTCTTTCCATGGAGCTTTGTATCAACACTCTATTTTTTTCCCTTTCTTTCGCAAGCATGTCCCCTCTCTACATTTTGTGTGCCTCTGGACACGATTGATGATCTCTTCGTAGTCATGAGAGGGGTCTACAGCAAATATATCTATTGTGTCTAGTAAGTAAGGATCGTCTTGGAAAGATCAAAAAATCAAGTTGTCTCTTGCTGATGCAGAACGGGGGTTCCAAGCACTGACATACTTGTCAAAGAATTTCCTTGCCTGTTCAACTGCTACACTATCATCCCAATCAAGTTTATCCATGTTTGGTGCATCATGGAGCCAAAGGAAACCATGTACATGTGCGGTGCCGCGGTGCTGCCACTCATACCTGTACCAGTAATCTTTTGCATTGAGGAGTTTCTCAATAACCTCTTCATGAAACACTGTGAATCATTGGTGCAAGTATAATGATGTGGTGTGGGGGTTGTTGACTACATTTTCTAAACACTATTTATTTGTTTGCATTCCTACTAGTACACCATCTGAGATCAAACATTGCAGGTCCAGCCACTTTGTGTCAACTGCACTTAATGTGAAGAATAGAGTGGGAGACCCTATTTGGTTGATCATATTTGTTAGTTCAGCACGACACTTGTTCCAATATGGTCTTGTACCCTGTATTGAAGAGCCAAAGTGCATGAGCTCTTGAGCTAATTGTGTGTCAGGTAAGTTTTTCAAGTGTGCTCGGAGGTCCTCAATAGTGGTTGGCATGTTTTCTTTTGCATTTTTTTAATGAAAACTGTAGCAAGCCCCTGGCTACGATGGCGCATGATAAGATTAAGCATGAAATATCAGAACCTTGGATGCCTTCCAAATCTATGGTCATGAAATCTCATTAAGTGGAGTGCATACTCATGCATGTGTACTTCCCTAATTCGTGGTTGCATTTGTAGTGCAGCTCCAGTTGGAAAGAGTGTTGGAAATGCCATATCAAGCAACCCCTTAGTATTGTATTCATTTATTGGCGATGAGTTTATTCCAGGCCAGTCTATAATGTTGTTAGTGTTGTCGTCAAGGTCTAATGTTTTCTTAATAATTTCTAACTCATGACATCTATTTGGAAGTCTAGCTATAAATGATGATGTGTTTACTGTGCCGCGTTCAATATCATCCCCATCAGAGTCAATTTCATTATTTTGAACCATCATGTCTTCACTGCTTTCAACGGTGTGTAGCATATTCATTAGGTTTCTTCTTGCTTCAGGAAATTGCTCTAAGTGCTCAAAATTAATTGCAACATCATGATAGTATGGGTCATATTTGACTTTGTATTGCAACGCATCTCTGATATGACTTCTATTGAAATAACAATCATAGTAATGACCTTCTATATGTAATCTTCAAACTATGAGAACATCCAACTCTTGTATTCTTTGTGGAAGAACTTTTGAAATGTCGGTGATATCTTGTGGGAAGCTGATCGTGTGGCCACTATATCTATACTGGCCTCCAAGAGTGTGGGTTACTTGTAGTACTGGGCTGACTCTGGCAATGAGCATTTCCTCCACTTGGGTGAGTCTTTTCAAAACAAATGGTTGCTCTCCTGGGTCCATGTTGTTGAGTGCAGAGAACCGATGGATGCCTCTCTCAGCGAAACATCTTTTACAAGTTGCATTAGCACCCGATGAATGGACGAGCATGCCTGGGTAACATTCCTTGCATACAATGCATGTTTTTCGGTTGGACAGTGCATCTATTCTTTGATGAAATATTTTCATTGCCATCATGAAGTTATCATTGTCATTGCATGTTGTTCCATGTTGATGTAGGAATGTTTGTTTTTGTAAAGAGCTATTGTGCTTTTTTGCATTTATTTCCTCTCTATGACGCTTATAGTAAGCTCGACTTCTCTCACAGTCTTGTAGTCTTCGGGCTTCTATTTGTTGGGGGCTATTTTGACTCTCATGCAATCTTTTTTGTTGCCTTTGAGTAGCTATCTCTTCTCTATGGCGAGCATAGTAGGCACAATTTCTTTCTCAGTTTTTTTGTCTTCTTACCTCCTTATTATATGGGTCACTTGCATTGTTCCCTGTTGAGGAGTCTGCCATATGTGGGTCTAGACATAGTAGGGTAGATCAGGAATACGAGCATAGCAAAACAAGATGAAACCAAAATGCTTACATAGCCAAAATGTAGATGAAAATGTAAAGATACTCCTCATTGGTTCACGAATGCATGTTGCAATACGAGGAAGAACAAAATTTGGAGGTAGCAGACAAAGGTGCATCTGTAAGCTTGTAAATGAACATGTGCATTTTTTTTAAATAAAGGAAAACAATATTTTACATATTTCTATCCATTTAAAGGCATTAACATGGTAGTTTTTTAGATAAAAAATATATTGACATAGTTCTTTACAACATGAGTTTTTTTTTGCAAAGCATACCATCCATAGTCATACTACACTTGTAAAGAGAGCATGGCAACTATATTAGGCTATGTAGTATGGCTACAACGATCCTTAGAGTTGCACAACTAGCTCTGGTACAACATCAGGTTCAATGGGGGGAGAAGCCTTTACATTGCACATTTCCTGGATATTTTTTAGCAAAAAGCTATTCTCTTCAATGTAATCTAGTTGTTCGACCTTGGCAATGGTTGCTTTTAAGCATTCCTCTGCATTGTACATTTCAAGGTTACAACGCAGTGTGAATACATAATGTTTGTTCAAGACACTCCTAATCACCTCCTCCACATTTCTATCAGCAGCTTGATCAAATTGTAGACTGTAGAGTTTGTCTGTAGGCATGCCCATGAGTTGTGTCACCCCTTCGTCGAATGCGATTGCCCATATTATATTTGTGTGGTCCTGCAACTTGACTTGAAGTATATATCTATAGTCACAGGTGTCAATTATTGCATTACATTTTGTACAAAACCACTTTATCTGAAGTATATATATATTGCATTGCATTATATTTGTGTGGTCCTGCAACTTGACTTGAAGTATATATCTATGAATCGTGTTGTTGCCACCAACATGCATTGTAGAGGATGCGTTGTATTTTGAGCCTCTTCATGAATGGCATTGAACGTAAGCCTTCTAGTAGGTGGGGGCATGTGAAAGGAGCTAGTAGACAAAGCCTTAATTGTACTATCATTTTCTTTGAACCATATTTTAATCTATTCTGACTCTTCTATTTGAGGGTCTATCGATAGTCTTGTAGTGGATGAGGTGCTGATCACCTTTCCATTGAATTCAGAAACATGCCCATTCCTAATTGCGAGAACTGGAGATTCACGCATGAGGTATTTCTCTTGCAGTTGTGCACCATCCTTTTCGGCGGATGAGCCCCATAAAGTAACATTTATATTTGTGTTGGACATGTCAAGAATTGTTAAAGTCCGTCATGTGACCTCTGTCCCATCTCTTCTCATGATGGTGGTGCAGGGATGTACACAAGTGACAATTCCAATTGCATCAATATTTGAACCGTTGCTTTTGCTCATCAATGCATTGAGGGGTGTGAAAGAGAACTGCTCTTTAGGGATGGAATCATCATTTTCACAAAGGGAAACCCTTGAGTCAAGCATAAGAGAAATTTCCAACCCACTATTAAGCTTGTTGTAGACTCTATTAGCAGGTCGAACCGTGCCTCCAGACAATGTGTATGTAGCTCTTGCGATAATTTTATCACAATGGGTGTGAGCTGCTTCATTGAAGCATGTCACACATGTCTCAGTTCCTTCACAATCTATAATATCAAAGGTGAAGATATGGCCACTTCCTTTCTATGTGGTGTAGCTACATATTTCAGATTTCACACTTACACGACCTTTAACAGTCCACCTTGGCTGAAATGGATTCAAGTTTTTGATAGGCGTTATTGTCAATGGTGCCTCCTTCGGTAGGATCGGGTTGACACCAAATAGGTGACGTTGAGGAGGAAGTCTTTTAGGAAGGCAAGGGTTTTTTGAAGATGTGGCCAAGCTAGAGGATTCTCCTGTTGAGCGCCCAAGTTGTTGAAGGTCTTTTGTGCATAGGAAAACTGGCTCCCCAACAATAGCATGTGTTGTGTGCACAATTTCAAGGTCGACAATAGCAATCCACCTTAATATTTAAAGCAAAACAAAGTATAAGTAACAAAATCTAAGAGGAGAGTAGGTCTCACTTATTCTTGTGCGATATAGAAATTAGTTCAGAAACATACTGTGTGCTACCTGTTTGAGGACAACTGTATCTTTTCAATTGCACGATGGAGCTAGGTGCAAGCACATTGGATTCTATGAAGGAGTTGTACTTAGTTGGTAACGATGCTTTGTTCTTGTGCACACCATTAGATATTTCCAACTTATATCGATTGATGTGTGTATATTCGAAGCCAAAACTTGAGATAGCTATGACTTGGACATGAGGTTCCAAAGCGACATTTCCTCCATGCATCAATCTAATTGCATCTGGAGTCAATAAGCTTGCCATGGTGCAAGGAAAGGAGAGAATCCTGCATAAATGTATTGGATGTAAGTAAATTGTGTGAAGAAGTCAGTAGAACAACCCTTCAAGCAAACTACAACAACTTATTGGTAGATAAAGTCGAGCAGTCCAAAAAAGATTCAAGCAACTAAATTGAAACGGGTGCAAGTAGCAACACAGCTAGGGGAAATTCAGTTATGCACATTTTTTTTATAAACATCTACCTCATTATGTGGAGCAAGGAAAGGAAAAATAGACACTCTCTATGCAATTTACCATCAGCTATACTAATTTTTAGTCAGTTGCATACATGGAATATGTATAGTTTTGATTGCAATAGCTCAAAGATACATCTGTATAGTTCAATTAGAATAGATTCAAGATACATGAAGTCAAGAAGACAAAAAAGTAACACGTAGAAACATCGAGTCAATTTCCATATTGGTAGATGCATATGTACAATGGAAAGGACCAAAGGAAAAAGTAGTAGAGTGCGGGGGGAAAGGAGTTGTGCATTCTTTCCACTGCATAGTAGATTTTCCAACACCAGATATAAGGTTTAACTACTTGTTGTGCTAGGAAAAAAGAAGGGGTTAGATGATTAGTAGCTGTTGTATACAATATATATCAAGAGGAAAGCCATGCTGCCCATCTTTACAAAAAATATTAAGTCGATGTTGTCGTGTTGTGCCAAAAGCAAAACCATTATCCCCAACACCACAAAAAAGACAAGTAGCTATCTTAAGCAAGCTATTTACAATCTACTTTATGTCTGCTAGGAGTTTTAGAAAGTCTTCCTTAATCCTAGTACCATTTCCCATTCCATACAATGCATCATATTTCATTGCTCGAAGGAAGTCACAGTACGCATCAAGAACAAAATAAGTTGTATGGAATTTTTGGACTGCCTGTTGCACCATCTCGATGTCATGGTTTTCCACTTGGAAGGGTTCTTCACATGTCTTCTTAGCATCTTCAATAGTGTCTTCACAACCTCTCACAATGTTCTCTGCGAGGATTGCAACGTTGCTTTGGTACACGCCAAGCCAAATAACAGAAGAAGAGTCTAAAGGTGAGGGAGGACCAGCATTAGCTTTTGATCCTATAATGTCTCCCTCAGACGAGCTGCTAGATATCATGATAATGTCTGCTGGTGGGTGAAAGTTTTCCATCACCTGGGGAGTTTCGTAAGAGGAACATCTTTAAGTATTTGATAACAATAAAAGTTGCATGTGTGTGATTTGTAAAAGGACATTTGGAAATGGGGTGGGAACATGACAACCATAGTAGAAACAAAATCTTCATCGAGAAATGCTTTGAAAATGAAATAATGATTCTCTTTATGAGCATGCTTGGAATCAATGAAGGGAGATATTTTATTAGTTCAATTAGTCATATATTTGTAATTAGATCAACAAATAAGAATTATCATTTTTAAATAAAAATAAAATTATTCTATCTAAGGAATAGATTTAAAGTTAAACTACATTTTTTTAAAAATAGCATATAGCAATATAGAAACATACAAATTCCCTTATATGCATAATCAACTTCAACAAATATAAATATAGATTAAAATTAAATTCAAAATCCATATTTATAACTATTATAAAATCATACACACTATTTTTTTTTTGGTTAAAACCTAGAGGATATAAAGTGATGTAATTAATGGGAGAAGAATTGGCTACCCAATAATTGAACATGTGAAAAGTTTATCAACATCATTCATTTACCTAATTTTTCCACACATATCTAAACACCATGAATCACACTATACTACTTAGGAATTTAGTAATCCAGCAAGTAAATATTTGACAAAAAACCATGAACCAACCTCTTGATATACGACAAGTACTCCTATGAAGGTACTTCATTGGGGAAAAAACAGTAAGGGAAAGTACTCTACCCAGGGGAAGGAATTCAATCTTCACAATAGAGAAGATTAAAGGAGGCCCCTTTGCTTAAAATTTGTAAGGCACCAACCAAGTGACCACCAAACAAATATTTATAACCAACTACACCATTTCCCATAAGACTATTTACCTGAAGCCATCAAATTATAACCATTAAACTAAGCAATGCACTAATATGGGAAAAAGTGATGCAAAAATGATTAAAATGATCTTACATGTTTGATGGTTCTAAAAGAGGTGGAAAAGAAGTTAAACCATCTTACAATGTACTTTTATTTTAGTTTGCCATCACCTGGGGAGTTTCGTAAGAGGAACATCTTTTAGTATTTGATAACAATAAAAGTTGCATGTGTGTGATTTGTAAAAGGACATTTGGAAATGGGGTGCGAACATGTCAACCATAATAGAAACAAGATCTTCATCGGGAAATGCTTAGAAAATGAAATAATGATGCTCTTTATGAGCATGCTTGGAATTGATGAAGGGAGTTATTTTATTAGTTCAATTAGTCATATATTTGTAGTTAGATCAACAAATAAAAATTAGCATTTTTAAAAAAAGGAAAAAAAATATTCTAAGGAATGGATTTAAAGTTAAACTACATTTTTTTTAAAATGGCATACATCAATAAAGAAACATACAAATTCCCTTATATGCATAATCAGGTTCAACAAATATAAACATAGATTAAAATTTAATTCAAAATCCATATATATAACTATTATAAAATCAGACACACTATTATTTTTTAAAAAACCTAGAGGATATAAAGTGATGTAATAAATGGGAGAAGAATTACCTACCCAATAATTGAACATGTGAAAATTTTATAAACATCATTCAGTTACCTAATTTTTCCACACATATCTAAACACCATGAATCACACTATACTACTTAGGAATATAGCAATCCATCAAATAAACATTTGACAAAAAAACATGAAGCAACCTCTTGATATACGACAAGTACTCCTATGAAGGTACTTCGTTGGGGAAAAAACAATAAGGGAAAGTACTCTACCCAGGGCAAGGAATTCAATCTTCACAATAGAGAAGATTAAAGGAGGCCCCTTTGCTTAAAATTTGTAAGGCACCTACCAAGTGACCATCAAACAAATGTTTATAACCAACTACACTATTTCCCATAATACTATTTACCTTAAGCCATCAAATTATAACCATTAAACTAGCAATGCACTAATATGGGAAAAGTGATGCAAAAATGATTTAAATGATCTTACATGTATGATGGTTCTAAAAGAGGTGGAAAAGAATTAAAGCCATCTTACAATGTACTTTAATTTTTTGTATTTGATTATACACCTAAATGATTAGATGACCTTATGTTAACAAGGCATTTCTATATTGAAACATAGCACCTTCAAGACTTTAAATTTAAGGAACTTTCGTGAAGAATCTCATCATAGTCCCAAAAGATGTCATTTCTAATGTAGTTGCTAAGAGAATATCTGTATTTTCAATAAAACCATATTTGTTGGATGAAATTGTATATTTGAAAGAGTTGGTCTTATTTTTGCAAATCTACAATGAGCAAATATATTTATACTTATTTGAAATAGTTGCTTTTATTTTTTCAAATTTGTAACGAGTAAATGTATTTATACCATGAGCATTTTCAGAAAGAGAGTTACCTTTCAAAATTAATTTGGAAATATAAAGGATATAATGATGTGTGTAAAAATAGTCCGATAAGTATAAAATGATTTTTTTATAATACAGGTCATATAATGTGTAAAATGCGATCCAAATTTAAAATTTCAAATACGTAAAGGTGCATAGAGATTAATATGTGCATATTTCAAGATGTATGCCTATTAAGCATTAATATATATACACTATATTAAATAAATAGTAATTTGTGAATAAAATGGAAATCTGGAAAGATGTGTTGGCTATATGTCTCTATAGACCCTTTTTCCCAATTCACTTTTAGTTGGGAAAATCTAAATGACAATATATAGTGGATGAGGTATTTGGAATTAACAATAACGTTAATTATAAGAATTAAGAATAACGTTGTTTGGGAATTATAATAGTAACTGTATTGTTATTCCACCAATTAACAATAACAGTATTTATTGATAGTAATTTTATTAGTATACCACCAATTAACAACAACGTTTTTTATTTATGAAATAATATTACTAAATATAATGTGTACCATTAATTGTATCCCATTACTATACTAACCTTTTTTTGTTTGTATAATTTACAAATTTTACCACTATAATTATTATTAATTCTTTCTACGGTAATACGAATATTTTACTCAAAAGTCAAATATTCCTTAATACCAAGATTTCACATTTTATTTTATTTTATTTTTATACATGGGGTAAAACCCCTTGAGTATTCACATTTCCACTGTACATTAATAGTATTTTTTTATTTACCTCAATCTAAACATAAATAATATTATCCCAACATATAACTATTTGAAAATGGCCACCATATACTCTTTAAAATAGCCAATTTAATCACTGGTAATATTATTAATTATCTCATCTAAACATTATAACTCAATCATTAAGCTTATACTTATGATAATGTTTAACCTGAGTTTAATGTCAATTTACCTTACTAAAATTACTTCTATCTAAATAAAAATAAGGTTGGCAGTTTTAGGTTATTTGAATGTTTTTTGAAAGATTTTTAGTTGGAACCTATCAATCAACACATAAGTCCTCTTAATTGATATTTATAATAAAGGCAGCTTGGAATTGGCTATCAATCCCAAACTCCCATTTAGCTTATTAACTTATTCCTAGCTGCGTGATTTAGGGGACCATTTTTTTACTCTAGAACTATTCATTTACAAACCTGACAATTATTCTTTTTTTACAACATACATTAGCAACCTAACACTTAGGCAACAAGCCACCATTATACAACACAACTCCTAAGCCTATCACTATATTGATAATAATACATTTGAATGAGGTACAACTCAAGGTTTAATTAGCGATGGGTTCATGTTGGGTGACTCCTTATAGACGAGTTTCTTGGAGGGTAAAAATCAAATTCCTTCCAACGACTTAAATGTCTAAGTTTGGACAATTTAGTTTACTACAAGAATGGTTGACTCTAAAATAGTTATTTTAATATTTGCGTGGGGGGGGGAACTTAAGAATCTCTACATCCAAAATACTTAGATGTAATTGACTTATTCTTTTTGAGTGCAACTTATTATTAAATTTTTCAAATCTAGCGTGAGCCCCAAATAACATTTATTAATTGAATAATTTAAGCTTTGCATATAAGGCATTGCATAATGGGCTAGGTAGATTAAATAATTATTCTAGGTTGGGTTTCTACCCAACAACATGTTGATGATTTAATTTAAAGTGTTTTGCTAGAGGCTACTAAATCATATTAAAAAAAATCATGTAAAATAACTATTTCACAAAACATTACTCTATAGGGTATGTGCAAACTAACTGAGCAATGAGTCCAAAAAATTGGATAAGGAAATTAGCTTAAATTCGACAAAGCTATTATAATTAAGAGGGTTGAGAATATGCAATACCCATATTTTACAAAAGGGCAAGAAAAATACAACTAACAATTATTAATCCTCTCTTTACAATGACAATGTTAATATCTTAATACTTCTCTTTATAATAATATTTCCTTAATATTAACAATGTTAAACTCAAAATAAAATATCTCTTTCCTATATACAATGTATTTATTTATTTAACTAACTACTTATTCATCCCTTCTTTTATATATATATATATATATATATATATATAGAATTACATCAGTGATGAATACTATAATTAATTAATAACAGTATTTACTTCTATCTTTTAAATTTATTTACTATAGAATGGGAAACTTCCTTTCTTTTAAAGAAAATTCGATTCTACCTAATTCTTTAGCCTTTCTTTCAAAAAAAAAAATTAATCCTTTTTAGTTTAGATACTTCCCTTCTTCACGGGAATGTGGGAACATATCCTTCTTTTATTTATTGTTGTCATTATTTAAATGACTGAAGGAAATGGGATCATATTTTTATTTATCTTTGATTAGTTTATTTGATATTTTAATCAAATCTTTGAGATCAAATCTCTAATTTTCCTTTTTGATTGATTTATCTTTGTGAGAAAATATTTTTATCTATTTATTTAATTCATCTTTAGTTTAGTCAAATATTTGAATTATCTTTTACCTTTGGTCTTTTAATTTTTTTTAATCTTTGATTAGTTTATTTGATATTTTAATCAAATCTTTGTGATAAAATATTTTTATTTATTTATTTATTTCATCTTTTAGTTTATTCAAATATTTGAATTATCTTTTATTTTGATTTATTTATTTGATCTTTAATTTATTTATAATAAGGATTTTTATTTCATCTTTTTTGATTTATCTTTTAATTTTTATTTATTTACTTGATTTTTAGTTTTTTCTATGGTAAATATATATTTAAATCTTTGTGATTTATGTTTGATTTTTCCTTTTGATCAAATCTTTTTGATTTATTTTTTAAGTTATTTATAATAATTTTTTTACTTGATTTTTAGTTTTTCTATAGTAAATATATATTTAAATCTTTGTGATTTATGCTTGATTTTTCCTTTTGATCAAATCTTTTTGATTTATTTTTTAAGTTATTTATAATAATTTTTTTAATTTTTTTTGTGATTTATCTTTGATTTCTTTTTTGAGCAAATCTCTTTGATTTTTATTTTTTTATTTCAACAAATCTCTTTGATTTGATTTTTTTGTTTCATCAAATCTCTTTGTTTTGATTTTTTTGTTTCATCAAATCTCTTTGTTTTGATTTTTTGTTTCGTTGATTTTGATTTTTTGTTTCATGAAATCTCTTAATCTCTTTGATTTTGATTTTTGAAAATATTTAAAAATATAATTTCAATTATATTTTATTGTGTTAAATTGAAGAAAACTAAATGATTTTCCAATATAAATTATCAAAAAATTATCTAAAAAATATATTCTTGTCTCGGGATGATATTTCAAATTATTGGTCTCCTAAATTTAAATACATATTTTAAAAATAATAATTGAACTACAAACAATATTTTATCAATATCTAGATTCATAATAGATACAAATAAAAGAAACTCACAACTGAAAGTAGAGATATACTCTTTTAATTTTTTTATATAGAACAAATAACATTTGGCAAGTAAATTGTCCTTCAAATTTAGTAAAAAAATGAAAAATCATTCCTTAAAAAAGATATTAATTTGCGTTATTTGCAATAACACAACTTTTTTTAACCAATCATTCCTTGAAAAAACCTTTTTTAACAAATCATTCCTTAAAAACTAGAGTTTGAATAATTAGGAAATGTTATAAATGCTACTGAGTTACAGTGATTGAAATGCATATTGAGTTTGGACAAAGCTTCCATGCCTATTGAATTCAATTCACACGTGGATTGGTATCAATCAATCCTACAAATAGTGAAAGGAGTAGATGCAGAGGACGATTTGTTCCTCTACATTTATGACACTATCATGGATGGTTTTAGCGTGATGCTGATAGAGACTGAAGTTGTAACACTGGAGGACATGCCTGGCCATTTATTTTCGTTCCCCGATTCAGAGGGAACATTGGATACCACACATTCCCCTAAATTTTTGGGACTCAACGCTGACCATGGGCTTTTTCCTATCTCTCGGTTTGGCCAAGATATCATCGTAGGCATCTTGGACAGCAGAATTTGGCCTGAAAGTAGTTGGTGAAATTAAGGCCGCATAGAAATCACACTTAACTCCATTTCTGATAGCCCTAAGGACTTTGGCTCTCGGTTGTAGATTTTTTAATTTATTTTTAGATGGCAATTAATAAGCAATAGTGAGAAGGACGACGAAAGTCATATCTCAAGCTCATGAATCGACCAATTCTAGAAATGTCCTACAACACAACACAAGAAGGTTCATAGGTTGGCAAAATTACTATCTACTGCCAAATTGATTACAAATGGAAAGGACTCAGTTTATTATTGCAAACAATGGACAACAGTAAGAGATGACCGGAAGAGAAGTTTCAGTGACTAAGACCAATATGAACTTCATCCATTGAATCCTTGGTTAACCCATACTATGAATTTCATACATAACAACATTATTGATACTCTATCAACAACTGAAACATCAATTTCTGAGCATAACAGGTCTGATTAGAAGCATTGTAACTAAGCTAAATAGCAAGATGATACAATTGATTACAAATTTTATCAGCCTGTTATGAAGGTAATTTAATGTCAAACTATTTGGGAGTTCTTCAATGGAAAAGCATGATTAATAACTTTCAATACATAGAAGATTCATCTACAGATTTGATTGAAAAATGACGAGTAGGACTGCACACACTAACTGGTAAGTGCAAGAAAGGAACCTGGAGTCAGTGGCCTGAATAACACTCTAAAATCTCAGTTGCAATATGCTAGCAGCACAAAATGACTGGGAAGTTGTAGATATCTCAGCCTAAAATTGAAGAGGACACCCATCAACGCAAGAGCTAATACTCACAACCTTCTTTAACACTCGAATCTCCTATAAAATGAGGCGTTTAGTCAGAAGCAACACAAAAATGCCACTGTCCAGCTCTCACAAGCCACCACAACCCAATGGAGTGTTGTTTCAGAAGTCGTTCTCTTTCAGAAATAACACGTCCCACTGTTCTTAACCCGTTTTTCCTCAAAAATGAATCAAATCTTCTTGTAAAGGTCGAAGCCATGTTAAAGCAGCCTGCATTTATTATCTCACAAGTATTTGGTGACTTTGTAAATGCCAGGCAACACATGCAGACCAGGGGAGTGGTGTAGAACGGCGCGAACGGCTCCCACCCATACCTGGTGATGCCAAAAAAGGATGAATGGCCATGCCTCAGTGAAATACAGGAATCTACTGACGTCGAGCATAGTAGATACGTGAATTTGCTGACGGTGAGGACAATGAGACTTTAATGACCTTCTGCAGGGAAAAAATGTCGTCGGCCTGTCTCAGGTGAGAATCCAACCGGAATATCAGACAGTGAGATTTTTCCGGTTGAATTCTCACCTATAATAGCCTATCAGCTAATTATCTCCAAATAATAGACGGATTATTGTTATTGTAAAAATTATAGTTGGATTTTGTATGTCTCTTATTTTAAATTTAATTTTCTTTTCAGTTTTTGTTGGATTGATTTTTACTCTATTTGTAATTTTTTTTCATTCTATTTGTATTTTTTTTTTCGATTTTATTCAATCAAAGAAAAAAATATAGAATGGTCCAACATGCTGTGCATGCTACCACCAAATTATGATGGAAATGCATATGCAAGAAAGTTGGATTTAATATATCATAATAATAAGTTAGAAGTTGGGACACCAGTTTACTACTCAAATATGTATAAAAATATAAGAATTAAATTTAAATAAATGAATTAAGTAATTTTGTATATATTAGAGTGTTTTAAATCTTGTTAAGAACAAGAATTTTTTTTGGCATTTGTTTTAGTATAAATCTTTGGACTTTTTTCTATAGGGATGGATCACTTTAGCTCTATGTAAATTGTTTATAATTTTGTTGGTAATTATATCAAAATTATTTCTTTCAATTTATAAATCTTTTTTGATATTTTCTTTAAAATTAAGTAGTTTGTGTTTTTCTAGTTTTATTTTGTTTTATGTCTAGATGTATTTTTATATATTATAACATTAAATTATTTTTGATATGTTCTTTTGTATTTTCTCATGACAAGTTTTAGTTTAAAACTATTCACTTTATTCTATTTATGCATTGACTTGTTGCTATTAGTTCCAAAACATTTCAAATAGTTTTAAAGACTTAAAAATAAACCAAAAACATATGTAAACAATCTTCAATCACTCTAAAATAAATATAAAATCTAATAAAATCATGTACAATCATCATTATATACAAGATCGCCATACAACAAATTATAAAAGAATATTAAAAATCGTAATTTACTAACTAGATATTTAACCTCCTTAGGAGATATAAATACATCATCCATCACATGTTACTCTCGTGTGCCACCACCATAATGTCATATTAGAATATGGACGAAGGTGATATAACGTGAGATAGGTGAAAGGTTGAGGCCGGAATTGACATGCTTTGGCATATCTAAACTTGTAAGTTAGTGTAGATTGAGACATGGGCAGCCAACAACCTTTCCATTGAAAAGTTTCTTTACCTAACCTTCTTAGGTTTTGCTGAAAGGAAATTTGACCACTAGTATCACCGACCATATTAGATAAGCTTCACGTTATTTAAACTTGTAAGTTACTGTAGATTGAGGGCTGATGCATATCAACATCAATCCTCGTTTTTCTTTGGTAAACAACAGTTTTATTTTGTTTTCGATCTTTCAATGAGCATCCATGATTGTTGAGACTTATTGTGGAATTTCATGATCATTGATGTAATGTGACTTAAAACCGGTGAACATCAAAATAAATACGATCACGCGAGTGCAGTTTCTTTGCTAAGGACGAAGCGGCAAGTAAGATTCAGATATTAAAACACCCTTGGCTCGTGCAAATCGTGGCCTTGTGATGGGATGCGTGAATGGCTATGGCTGTCTATATATAAAACTAAAATGTATATGTCAAACCATCGCGTAAATGCATGTCTATTTATGAATGTTGATTTTAATAATAAGCAATTAGTTTTATATTTTTGGGATGTGTGGATATGAAAGTATGTGAGGATTAGGTGGTTTGTCAAGTTTAATGTCAAAATATGTTATTTTACATATTAATCATAGAATGTTAGAGACAAATAAGTTAAAGTGAGTCAAAAATGAATAGGAAAAGTGTAGAGTGTATAATTTTCAATCATTATATTTTGCTTCTATTTTGACTTTTATGTCAATTATTCTTTAGAAGGGGTGTTTCAACCTTGCATTTCTAATATTTGTATATTTTAATTGTTATATTTAATTTATAAATATTCTTTATTCTTTCTCACATTAGAAGTAAAACATTGCACTATGAGGTGACACTCTTTGCCATGTGTTGGGAGGTGTGTAAGAGTTTGTAAGAGCATCTTATGACATTGTAAAATAGAAGTTACTTATGACAAATTATTATATCATGTAAAAATATGTAAGAGGGAGAATTCATTAGAATTTTGTAAGAACATGTAAGGGGAGAGATTCATTAAAATTTTGGGTAGCATTATTGTAAATCAAAAAATATATTCGAAAGGGTTGAACAAGCCAAAATAGGGTGCCCCAAATAGAGAATTGCATATGATGGATTCTTTAATAAATTATGATAGTTATAAATGATAGATTTTTCTTTCTTTTTGTTCAACATAAAAGAAAATAATACTCAATTTTTATTTAAATAAAATGACGTTGAGAAACAATTGATTGTCCTTTCTAAAAATAGGAACAATTTTATGACATGGCTATCAAACTAGAATTGTGGTGTACTTCATTATTCTATGAAAATAGGTTATACGGTGATGATGGTGGCATATGGTATAGTAGGAATGCAAAATTTGACTATATCATGATTGGATAGTAGGGATGGACATAAGAAAGGGGTATAGTTCTCATTAATAAATGTAAATATAAATTGTGAGATAATGTGTTACACCTATTTATATAAATCACATTTTTATAACTTTCAAGAGTTTTGATGGAAATTTTCAAATTTTTAACATATTATTCATTACATTGATAATGAATGTGTATCAATATATCTAACTAAAAATTGTAATATTTTTTAAATTACAATAGTTGAAAATAAAATGAAGAAGACATACATCATAAACTATTATTTTAAAATTTATTACAGAGAGGATAAATAATATATCATAAAAGAAAAATAAGTTTTGTTTTATTAAAATGAAGAACCTAGTCTTTTCATGTCATTTTAAATTAAACATAAGTGCCTAATTCATATTCCAAACATTTGATTGAAACATATTAAAAAATTAGTTTGGATCCTAACCACTCAAAGAATGATGAGATGTAACCTCTCCAAATAAGGTAAAATGTAACAATAAGGTAATCAAATCGTGTGTGCATTCCTTTCTATATGTGTGTTAGTTTCATTATAAATTTTCCTTGTGCATGTTTGTTCTTGGTAGAAACTTTGTTCATTACTATCAACTAAACATTATTTATAGTACCTTATGATGTGATTTGGTATTCATGTTTTATTTTAAATTTTCTTGACAAATAGGCCCTTGACGTCAAGAAAATAAATGGTCTTACCTTTTGTAACAAAATTTAATATAATTATCTACGTGTTCTCAAGATAATGATTGGGGTATCACATATCTATGTCTTCTTTATTTTATATTCTAATATTATATATAAAAAGACAAATTATTTAGATGTATTGACACATTGCACATTGGTAATATAAATATGTTAAGCGTTTAGAAATTTTTATATTAAATTTAAGTAAACTTATAGTGATAATATTATCAAATAATTAATAAAATAACTATTAGAGGAAATTTCCTCATGCAATAAATATTTTTATGAGATTAAAATACGAAGGGATTTTACCCATTTACAAAACAACCATTGAGGTGAAACAAGGGGCTCACAAGAAGTGAAATACCTAGAAGGAAAAAATAAAAGAAACAACTAACTGACAAGCAAGAAAAATAAAAACAACATATAGAGAAAAACCAACAGGGGACTGAAATAGCTACTGGTCTCCCAAAAGCCTAAGACCACTAATTTCTTGTCACTCCTTACCTAGGAAGTGGAGCTTCTCCTTGAATGACAAGGGACCCTTTTGAATAGACTAGGTCTCTATGGTAGTGTCTTGAGCCAAATTTCCCACCATCTTGTCTTTTTTTTGTGCGTGGCTATCATCCAAACCATCCTTAACCACCCTTTTTCTATGACTATTTTGTATTTCTTGTTGAATGACCTAGATGGTTAGAGTGGTATTCTTCACAACCTCCTTGCTATTATCAGTAATCTCTTGGAGACATTGCATAGTTTTATCTTGGTTGTTGTGAATATTAGTAATCTCCTTCTGTAATTTCATTTTATTCTCATTCGTTCCCATAAGGGCTTTGAGCTCATCCACCTCATTGCCCCAATTGGCCCATCAATCAAATGACTTGAAACATAGAAAAATGGGTTAGGGATTAAACACATAGGGTTTTATACTTAATTCGGTATGTTTCACCAAACTTACTATAAATAGAAAGGGTAAAATGCAGTGTAATGAACCTACCTATTTTCAATTTCATTAAGGAAATAATAACCTCCAAGATAGAATTAACTTTCATCCCTTAGGTGAGTCAATTCTATGGAAGATCTGACAATTTCCTTTATGTGTGTGTGTGTGTGGATGGGGGTATCAACCTCAACAAAAATTTTGGGAGATAAATGAAAAATATAAAATCAACCTATTTATGCTAGTTTTAACTTGAAACACTAATTTAAAGGTCAATGCTAATAGAACCAAAAAAATTTTTGTAGATTTGAGAAGGGCAAAGAGATGTGTACCAGTCATCAAAATTCACTTTCTGGAAGTTGTTTGGGACTCATTCACCCATGGGTAAATGGGTCTTTTGTTAGGGTTTTTATAAACCTTTTGGGAGCCTCTAATGTTTATTTGTAACTTCTAGTTTTTCTAGGTTTCAATTTCAAAATGTTGTAAATAACTTTAGGATCAAAGTTTCCATGAGATGACAACCTTCACAACTTTTACAACTTTAAAAACTTCTTCAATCTTTCTCTTCAAGAGGTCTCCAATCCTTCTTCAACCTAAATTTGCAACACAACATGAGGAAAAAATTTCGTGTTTTTGGTGAATAGGGGTTTGCCTTGCTCAAACCTAGTTTTGGTAATTAAACCTTGAATTGAAATGAAACATGAAATAAGGAATGTTGAATGAACAACACTATGTTACCACTCACCAAACCCTTAGATAAACCTTTGAAAGGAGGTTGGAAAATTGCATGAAATAGATTCAATGGATGTGGATGTTGATACAAATAATGCTTGAAATGATGCTTTGAATGCTTGATTTGGATCTTGAAACCTACATCACAATGTTAGCTCCAAAAAAATGCATGATGCAAGAAGATTTTGACATGATGAATAGATCCTAATTTCTGCAATTAATCTCTAATAATTATACCTTTGAATGCTCTTGAGATATCTTAGAAAATACTAGGTGAAACTTAGAAAATAACCTTGTAGTTATAGGTATGTATCCTTAATTTTCCAAAATTCAAATATTACAAGTTGACCTTGCAAAATGGATTTGGGGATGTTAAAATGCCAAAAAAAACATATTTTAAATTTGGGTTCAAATGCCTAGGGAGGACACATTTTCCCATGGATGAATGGGTCCCAAGTCCCTATTCTTCAAACACACATTGCTCAAGGTAAATTGTTATGCATTGGCATTAATTATTGCCAGGATTCCCCTTTGGAAAATGTAATTTATTAGGCTTGTAGATGTAAAAATACAAATTATTAAGGACTAATTAAGTCCAATTTAATTAGGAGGGCCCAAACAAAGTGTGAAAATGTAAAGGAATACATTTTTTATATACTACATTTAGTCTCCACTTTAGTGAGAGGATGAATTTGTGCCAAACTCACACTAAAGTAGATAATCAAGAGAGGTCTAATTGTAAAATTGTTAGAAAGATAACCTAAAAAATGTCAAGGAGGATAATCAAGCCCTCAAGATCTAAGATTTCATGGAAAAACCAAGAAAGGCACACAAAGACACATGCCCATGTTAAACATATCTATGCAGCAGTGACAAGAAACTCAATCATACAATGTTAAAGACTCAAATAAAGAAAAAAAAAAGGGTGGATCAAGCCTTGACCATTAGTCCAACTAGATGTGGATTGAGCCTTAGTTCTTTGTACAATAACATTTACAAGTGGAACCTTTTGTCTAATATGCAAACAAAATGCATACTCACATGGGCTAGTGAAATTCACTATCCACTAAGTGAGCCCCAAAAAGTGGCCAATGAGAGAATCTTATTATGTTCTTGTAACCATACCAAAGCTATACCTCTAAAAAATTTGACAAGGAACCACAAAATATGAACTTTGAGATTCATAAGGCTTAACAAGCTCCATTATGCTAAACACTTATGAACAAAAAGGGTTTGAGCTTCATAAGATTAGCAAGTTGTGTTATTCTAAACACTTATGGAAAAAAGGGTTCGATCTTCATAAGGTTAGAAAGATACGTTATTCTAAAAACTTATGAAAAAAATGCAAATAGACATGTTCAAAGGGGATTTTCTTAGTTCATGAAAGGTATAAATTTGGGGAACATTGTGCTTGATGTTTCCAAGAGAGGAGAATTTTAGGATAAAAGATTCACAACTTAGGGAGTGCAACACATATTATCACCACTAAGAGGAATGTTGTATACCAAGAAAGGTTGCAATATTGAAGGACATCAAACCCAATGACACCACCAAGAAGAGGACACATCGTATGAAGTAAGAAGACCACACTATGAAACATAAGGTATAGTCAAATATTTCAAAATGATAATGTCAATGTATGCCCCCACTTTAAATAAATTGCTAAAGTCTATGTTGTGAGTAATTAAACTTTAAAGTAGAAAATGATAAATGCTAACAAAAAAGAGGACATGAGAGCTTACATAGAAATTCCTATGTCAAGCATATGTTTCCAAATAAAGCTACATCATGAATAAGGGTTTTCCCCAAAATGTAATGCTAGAGGTAACATAGAAATAAAGTACGTCACTTATGAGCCAACTAAAGGCATGTTGTCTGTATCCCAAGCTTTCTCTTATATATATGGAAGGCGGTAAAATAGCCAAAAGAGACAATGAAAAAGTGCCATGCTAGGTCACGACTACCTAACCCCTTTCCCCCCAAGGGAAAAAAAAGGTGAGTCAAAAATAGATGATGATATGTTGCTCCTTGCAAAAATAAAATATGATCACATAAAGACAAGTTTATACCCTCATGCATGGTAGTGAATATGCTATGATGCTATAAATACAACATGAAAAGTAGTAGTAGATAATGTTATTGATTATAATGAGTAGACAAAGTATCAATTTTATGCATATCTAATGAGATATTCGTATATATAGTATCTATTAGTGTAGGATGCACCAAAGTGAAAGTTTTCTTGGGAGAATATTTTGTAAGAGTGTTGATATTGAGTGAAGGATTTTTTGATGTTTTTTATTTCTTTTGAATGACAATAATAGATACCACTATATTTTTCTTGTGTGTTAGGCTTTATAGGTACACAAATACATTGTTCTCTACCACCACATCCTTTTTCATTATAACCAAGTTGTTTAAAAAGTTCATAACCTCTTCCATAAAGTTTTTCCATTTTTTTTGGATGTGGTGGTTGCTTATGATCACAATCTTCATATGTGGATGTGTAAATATTGTTTTCTTCTTTTATAAAGGTTGTAGACTCGTGTGCTTTGGATGACTCAACTTGAGTTGATACTATGGTAGTTTCTTTCTCATTTTTTGACCATAATTGTATAATCTTGGGTTGCTCATAAAATTTTGGTGTGAAATGTAAAAATCCCCAATCACCTTCTAATAGCTTTGTGACTTGTTTAGTATTGTTATTTTTTCTTTTTCTTGCATGGCTTCTATTTGTGTAGTTCATGTCAATGTTGGAAGATAATTTTTCATTCCTTTTTCAACTTGTAAACAATTGTAAGGTTTGGGATCAAATTTTATCATATAAACCCTATTGTGAAAAACATACTTCCTTATCTGATGAAGAGTTGAAGGCACTACATGCATTTCATGAATCCATGGTTTTTCCAAAAGAAGATTATATGAAAAATCTTGAACCATAAAATGGATAGAAGTTTGTAATGTGGCTTTCCAACTATAATAGGTAATGTGATCACACAAAGCGATTGTTTTCCTATGTTATCAAACCCATGAATGGACAAAGAATTAGGCTCAATATTTGTCTTATCTATGCCAAACTTATCCAAAATATTTATGCAACACATGTTAAGGGTTGATCCATTGTAAAAAAGGGATCACTTTATCTCAGTCCTATTATAAATAGCCACTATCATAGAGACTTCGTTTTTCTTTTGAATTTCCAAAGGAGGTAACTCACTTTGGTTAAAAGCAATGTTTGAATTCATTCCTTGAATTAGGACTGCCATATTATTTGGGTTTGTAGTAGGAGGAATCACATTTTCTTGCAAAACCATTTGAAGCATTCTAGTATAACTAGGCAAGGCTTGAATAAGATCCCATAAGGATATCTTAGTAGGATTGTTTATGGGTAAGTGCAAGAAGATGAGTCCATGAAATTTGGAAGTTTTTGCCTTAGGCAAAAAAAATAATTTGGCTTGGAAAAAACGGGATCCCATTTTCAAAAATTTCCGTTTTTGGAAAATTTTCAAAACGGGATCGCATTTTGAAAATTTTCCAAAATGGAAAGTTTTTCAAACGGGATCCCATTTTGAAAACTATCTATATTTGGAAACTTCCAAATTTTTGAAAAATTTCCATTTTCTGAAAGTTCTCAAAACGGGATCTCATTTTGAAAACTTTCCGAAAATGGAAATTTTCGTTTTTGGACCGTTTTACAAAACACGATCCTGTTTTACAAAACAAAACGGGATCCTGTTTTACAAAACAAAATGGGATCCCATTTCATAGAACCATAAAAAATGGTTTTTTTATGAAACGGGATCCCGTTTTGAAATGTGATCCCCTTTTTTTGTGAAACAAGATCCCCTTTTAAAACGGGATATCATTTTTTAAATTATGAATTTTTGGGTGGGTTTTTGGCTTGTATTTTGGTTTGGGAAATGGCTTGGGGACCCTAACCTAAGCTTTGGACCTGGTTTAACCTGCAAGTTGAAGGTCTTGTTAATGTCATAGGAAAATAATGACTTTGGACATATGTTTGAAGACCTATTTTATAGAATTTCTTCATGAAATTAAAACCCATTATAGATGAGACAGTGCAGATTCCAAATATGTAATTTTTTTAATAATTTGAATATTTTTTCTTTTTTTCAATTAATTTCTAATGAAACTAGTCCATAAACTTCAATTATCAAGTTTTTTTAGTATTTTAATAACTTTTGATCAACATAACATTTTGATGAACAGATTGCATGAGAACAAACTTCAGACAATTCTTTTCAGTTTAAAAAAAAAATTCAAAAAATGATAAGTTCAGGTCATCTTATGCGTGTCATACACAACAATTTTTCAAAACGACAAATATGCCTAATAAAAATTTAATAAAAATAAGTAAATAAAAAATTACAAAAAAATATCGAAAAAAAGCTTCAGTGAGTCAAAAATCTTTTCCCAAAAGGATTTTGAAAAATATGATAATTTAGGTCAAAATATGGATGTCGTACACATTCATGGTATGGTATAAAAAAATGACTTTTAAACAGTGCTTTTTGTAAACACCTATTGAAACTCAATTTTTACAATCTAGGTATTAAAATAAATTACATATTTGGAAACTACACTCCGAGTACTACATTTTATGATTGGTGAATTTTTTGAAGATTCCATCTCTAAGTACTTCAAATTTTAAGGTCAATGTATCAAATTCTGAAAATCAGGGAAAACACTTCCACTTTTTGGCCAAAAAGTGGACTCAACTTCTTGCACACACCCTTATAAGTTGTTCCAAAAGGTAATAATCCTTTCCACTACACTCCAAGATATTAGGTGCAGGTGGGAGATATTATTGAGGTAATGGTAATGAAGTAGGAATGGTTTGTGGTTGTCTATTGTTCCTTGTATTCTATGAGTGAGCAATAGTATTATAACTTAGTTGTGAAACATTGTTACTATCATGTTTCCTTATAAAGTTCAAGGTATCTCCTTGAGCTAATGGTTTCCTTTTAGGTGGTTGTAAGATAAGAATAGGTTTGTTTTGAACTTGAGGTTGATGTGAGTGTGTATAATGGTAAGAAGTGGTTCAAGAGATGACTTAGGAGGTCCAATAATTAGAGGACTTGTAGGAGGTCTAAGAATTAGAGGACTCGAGGGAGATATACTATTCATAACCTCAAGAGACTTATCCTTATTTTGATGATTATTTAGCAAGGGTAAGTCTAATGTCACCTTATCATCATCATCTAAGGAAATCACATCACTATTGTCTAAAAGATATTTACCAATGCTATCATCCTCTTGCACCATGATATCTTCTTTAGTAGGAGAGTTTTTAGGAGAGGAGAAAAGAATATTTTCATGAAATTCAAATGTTGGATATTTTAAGATAGTTCTATCACAACTAAGAGATTTATTTGTTGAAATAATGAAGAAGTGGTGCAAGAGCAGCTAATCACCTAGTTACAAATTCCTATGTTTAGTGGTCAACTACACTCTTGCATTAGAATAATTCACCAAATTGAATTTGTAAGCCTAAAAGGAAAATATGAGAGATTGTATATAAAATGAGCAAGGGTGAGTTCTTAATGAGATAATGGAGTTATAAGCCTTGAGTCCTTAGTAGGAAAATAATAAAAGTTCCAAATTTGTGAGCTGTATTATGCAACAAATTTGTAATCCCGATGGTTATATGTTTTGAAAGTTGGTTGCTTAGTGGTTAGGGGGCATTAGTCAGTTAGAGGAAGTTGATAAATACTATGTAAATCCTTGAGAGGATTGATTTGTTTTTTTTTAAGCTAAGGGAATGAAATAAACATTGAAGTTACTCTATTTTCATATAGTTTTCAGTGTTTTCTGAGCTTTCTTATTGTGTGCAAGTCGTACAAGTTCTATATGCATTGATTCCTTATATGCATCAGTAGATAAATTTTTTAACTTGTATTTGGTGCTTTTACGGGGTTTGATTTAAAATTTTAGGGCCTTAACTTGTAGTACCCCTCCATTTTGCTTATGTTTATTGTTAGCTTGTTTTTACTTTGATAGACCCTCGTACTTTGTTTTGATGTACTAATCGTTGACATTAGAGTGATGGTGGATTTATTTTGTGATGTGATGATATATTGTATGGTGGTAATTATTTCTGACATGCTTTATGTTAGCATAGATGTTTTCTTCAGATGTTATTGTTATATGTATGCTGATGGTAGATTAATTGTTATTTATGTTGTCAATTTGATGTGATGTGTATTGGTGTGGACAACAGAGTTGAATCACTCGCTTGCGAGTGCCCTGTGATTTCTGTGATTTTCTCCACACGATGTGTTTGAATCATGGATTATATATATATATATATATATATATATATATATATATATGCATGTTATTATTTGATTGCAAGATTGCAAGTACATGGCACTGACTCCACCTAGTTTCTCAAGTCTGAGCGTGTCAAGATTCAACAGAAATGTTGATTGGGAGGTAGTAACAAGGTTTTTCCTAGTCTAGTCTTAAACCCAATCACAATATGTCGTCAGTTTAAGTCTGGTGTTTTTGGTTGTCTTGTTTGGTTTGTTTTGATTATTTGCCATATAAAGTTTATTTTGTGAATTTAGTGTTAGATTAATGTTCTTTAATTTAATGCTTATTTAAATTGATTTTAAATAAAGTAATTAAAAGCTTTGTATTTTATTTAGTTAATTAAATTAGTTTATTGGTTAAATAATTTAGTCATTGAGATTAAAATTATTTTATTAAATAAATTAATTAATTAAATTAAAGTTACTTTATTTGTGAGAATAGATTAAATTTAAATTAATTGCTTTGTTGAGAATGAAATTTTAAATATAAAAAATAAATAAACAAAGAAAAGGAAATTGAAATTTGAATTTTAAATTCTTTAATTCTTTAAAATGCATTGAATTCTAGATAAGGAAGAAAAGAAAGATTTGCCCGTAAGTTTGTTGAAGATATTTTCTTCTTGACATGTGTGTTAGTTAAATTTATGGAAATTTCTTGTTGGGGATTCTCTTGGGAAGATATTATGTGATTTGGGGAAAATAGGAAAACACTTCATGGGAAATTAAAAAGAATAGAGTTCTGCTAAAAAAAATTGTGTTATCTGGTGATTTCCTTTGGGCTTTGTTTAATTTTTTTGGAAGAGATCCATGGGTAGACATTTGTTCAGAAAATTGCATGCATTCTTCTGTAAAGTGGTGATCTATAAAGGCTTTGGAAGTTGCACATAGTGGGGAAAAGCTTCTCTTCATCTGTCAATACTTCAACTACAGGAACATGTTATTTTCTAATTATATATATATATATATATATATATATATATATATATATATTTATTAGCTTTCTTTTTTGAAAAGATTGGTTGTATGAGGAATTAAAATTGTAGAAGCTTTGATAATTTGTGAAATTTTTAAAATTGCTTGTAGAAGAAATTTTTGTTAAAACCCTTCTTCCTGGTGAATTGTTTGTTGAAAATCTTTCTATAGAGATTTGTTGATTTCTGTGAGAATTTTAAGAAAACAAGAATATATAGTGAAATCAGAGAAAACAATAGGAAAGATTCAAAAGAAAACAAAAATATGCTCTATAGATTTGTAAAATAATAATTTTGTGACATTTGGTGTAAAGAAGCCTCTGAAATATTTTACCAGAAAAGAATATTTAGAGTATTTTAGTAATTTAAATTGTGAAGGAAATTTTCTATTATTGAAATCAAAATAAAAACCCTCTGTGATTGAATTAGAATTTGTTGAGGGAAAAATTTTGTATACTACTAAATTTCTCAATTTCCTGATGAAAAACCCTATTGAAAGTAAATGCTTGATTTTAGTATTTTATCTGTAATTTAATTGTGAATGTCTATATATATATTTACATATATATATACATTCATATATAAATTGAATTGTGAAAATTTTATATTCTTTATAAGAATATTTTGAAATTGCCATACAGGCGAATTAGTTCTGGTTGTTATATATATATTTTTAAAAAGTGAAATCACCACTTGGGCGAAGCTCGACAAAATTCATTATTGAATTGAAAAAAATAATAACATGTATGCATTGGGGGGCCGCAGGGGCTATCCCCATAGCCACCCCCATATAGGGTGATGGTTGTGGAGGCAGCCAACACTGCCCTCATAGGCAGTGATGACTGCCAACACAATCGCTACCCCATATGGGGTAGGCTATGAATGGGAGCCCGTGGCTATGAAGAAATAGTTCTGTATTCCTTTGTAGCGGGTATTTTCTTTATTAAAAAAAACTTTGATATTTTTGTTTGGGCGAAACTCAGATTTAGGGTTTGTTTTAAACGTGTATATATATATATTTATTTGTATTTATATATCTATAATTATATAATTATATATAGTTTATAGTATAAAGAAAATATTTTAATATTTAAATGAGGTATAAATCATTAGATGTTTGAAGGCATAAGATCAATTAATTTTAAAACTATAAAGATTGAAAGAGAAAATTTAGTATTTATTTTTATGTGAAATTGTGAAAGCTAAAATTAGATTAATTGATACAATTTCTTTTATTGTATGAGAAAAGAATTATGATCAAGTTGTTTTATTTTCTTGCTATTTTCAATTAACTTGATTGGATTTAGTAAATCCTAAAAATAGAAGTTTATTATCCCTTATTTGCTTTAAATTGTATTTTCTCTTTTATTGGGAAAATTGGGAATGTATTAGAAGTACAATTCTTCCAGATAATTTTGTTTAATGTGGGATTTGTTATTGTTTAAATACAATCCTTGAGTTAACTAGGGTGGTGCATATGGTTTTGCAATGTGTTTAGACACCTGATTTTATGTACAAGATTTGACGTCCATTATGATATGTTTGGTATTATATGATGTTTTTTGTGCACCTTGCCTACCTTAGTTAGTGGAAAAGATTCCTTCTATTATTTTTAGGGGAGTGGCTCTTAGCATGTTCAATTATCCTAATTCTGGAAGCAATGTAACTAATAAGTTAAGTGTGTACTTGTATAGATTTTCTATGTTTTTATACTTGTGTCTAGGGTTTGTAGGTTATGTCTAGGGAACCTTATTACTATCTGCTAGCACGGGGGGTGGACCTATAGGTACCACATGGTTGGATGGAATGTGCACCTTACTCCGTTGGGTCCCCAATTCTTGTTCATGGCAACAAGTACTTCATGGAAGGAGAGCTCGTATGTGGATATTTGTACTTCCTTATTTGTATCATTGGAAGTTGTATATTTGTATCTCTCCTCAATTTTTAATGAGGTGAACATTTGTAATATGTAATTGTAAACATTTATTTGACCTACCTCATTTGGAAAATGAGTATTGTAATGTTATTTCAAATGTAATGTATGAAAGAATCTTTTATGTATATTATGCTTTCATTGATGAAATTTAAATGTTATACAATGTATGCTTTTAAGTTTATGTAAATTAAATACTTTCAATGTTTAATACTATTGTCATCTATGGGAATTTGTAGTGTGTCATCGTGTTAATTAGGGAATGTTTGCAATTAATTAAGTTAATATTTACACTTTAAATAAAATTTATTACACTATCATAGTCAATGCAACATTCTTTAGGTTACAAGATGGGGCATTACATAACTTATCAAGTTTCTCTTACCGAGTACTTGAACAACCTTAAGGGTTTGATGGTGTTTTAATGGCACAATCATCCCACCTACTCTCCTCAAATGTAACTCAGTGGGATGTTGTAGTAGAATGTAGGTAATGATGTTTTGAAAATAGGAGGAATGGAAAAGTGATCCCTTGGCTTGAAGGATGAGATAAAGGGCAGGAAATGAGTGTTTTCCCTTAAAGAAATGATGGGTCAAACCTAAGAAATGAATAAGCCACATTGTTAATGGCCAAGTGGGTGTTCCTTAAGCATGGGAGGACCTATTGAAAGGTTTCTAAGCAGTTATATTGGGAAGGAGTGGCTAGGAAGGTGAAGATTCAATAATGGTGCCTTAAAACCCTAATTATTTAGGCTACAAGGAGGGTTTTTGCATGAGGCTTGTTTGAGTGTTTAGGGTCATGAGACCTAGAAAACCTATGGTTATGAAACTTTATTCTAGAACTTTTTGGGTTAGAAGGTCCCAGGTGGAGATCTAGAGGTAGACCCTTTGGAAAAATTGCCTAATTTGATGCCTAAAACTGTGAAAAACCCAAATTTGAGGTGTTTGGTCTAAAGAAGGTGTATCTAGTTTTCTAGTATGTTGAGTATCTATAAAATGGGTATTTAAATCAATGAATATTTTCTAATTTTTTTTGGAAAAGTCTGGTCAAAAGTCTAAAAAATAGGGTTTCCACTACAACAAGGAAACCTTGTGTCAAATGATGAGTTTGGTGGATTTCAATGAACTTAACTTACAGATTGTTTTCAATTGATATAATTTCCCTTGTGTGAATTTTGAGGGCCTCAGTAGGGGTCTTGGTGAATTTTTGTTGTTTATTTGCAAGATTGAGAGGTTTAGACCCTTGAGGGTGAGTTGATGCCTATTAGGCTAAATGCATTGTAAAGAAGAGTTCTTTGATTTAGAATTGAAATTTCCATTGTTGTGAGTGATCTCCACCTTGGATTTCAATCAAGAAGGAACCATTTAATGTGTTTTTATTGATGCCAACATTAATTATTGACTATTTTTTCTATCCAATAAACTAAATGAAGACATCTTAATCTGGTAATTTGGTGAAAAATTGCTCATATAGTAAGATCAACTTATGAGGTTATAGTATGTTAGTCCTAGCTATTTTATGCTTCTATGATCAATATTTAAGTGATTTTGGATGAACATGTTGAAAGTTAAAACTAACAAAAGTTCAAATGGCATAAATTTTTTGCTTTATTGCGGGTAAATGTGTAAGTGTTATCTAGTCTATGTTCCTCTGGTAAGTGAAATCTAACTTTACAATTTTGAGAAATGGTTTACAAATGTCAATATACTATATATTATAGATGTGAAGTGATTAGATGGACCGTTGGTGTGTGATCAGTTGGCTTATTTTGTGATTAGGTCTCATTCCCAATCAACCTAATACTTGATATATGTTGTAAAGATTAATTAAGTATTGTGGATATTAAGGGGATATATTTTAGATCCATGGAAACCTAAAACTAATTGTTGCATGGTTTATTTGAGTGCGAAGATGTTTTTGAATCAAGTATGGAGCCGACAAAGTAATTTTGAATTGGAATAGGGCTACATCTAATTAGGTTAATCTAATTCATTTATATAGATGCAATTAGGTATATATGTGAGAAAATTTTGTGTTATAGAACATGAAGATATGATATGATATGTAACATTATGTGAACATACAGATTTGTATGTATGCGATCTAAATGATAACATAATTGTTTTGATTGTTGAGTGACTATAAGGAAGAGTAGAGTTTTGTATTCAGAGCTTCAAAGGAATTGAATTCAACACAAGGAAGGTGCACTTTTTATTTGTTCACATTTTGGCTATGTAGCCAATTTTTTTTATATCTATCTCTAGCTCTGAGCCTTAATGGATAGTGAGTCTTGGCATCAAGCCTTTGTAATATATCTAGTTATAATATATTGTGACCTGATCTTCGCCATGGGTTTTTCTTGTTTATTTTTCCATGTTAAAATACTGGTGTTCAAGTATTATGTGATCTTGTGATCTCTTTCATGTTTGATTCTTTACACTAGTTATATATACTTTATTAATTGGTTGGTTTGTGTTTAATTGGTTATATATAATTTTGATTCACCCACACCAACTCAATATTGTGGATCTTAAATAATTGGTATAAGAGCTTGGTTTCTTTTGAGAATCATAATAGCTTGAGGAAGATCTTGGAGATTGAACACATGGTTGATAAAAAGTGTTGCATTCCTTTGGCAAAAATTTATACAATTTAATACATAGAAGATGATTGCATTTTTGTAAAAGAGGAACTTAAAGTTACTCTTAAAGAACTTAAAATTGCTCTTGAAGATCTTGACAAAGTTGAGGGTGAAAATGAAATTCTAAAGGAAAACCTAGAGGAAGAAAATGAATAAATCAAAAAGTTGAGAGAACAAATCTAGAAGTTCACATAAAGACATATAGAAGTTAATAAGAAATTGAAGAAAGCAAATGAATATATCTACTAACTAAAATTACAAGTGGAAGAAAAGAAAACAGTTGAGGATTTTCTAAATGCAAAGGTACAATGCAAAATTGATGAATGCATAAAATTTGAAAAAGAAGTAGTAACTCTGAGATCATATCTAGAAAAAGCAAGAGCTCGTGATGATAAATTCAAAACAAGTACTACAATGCTTTCCATAAACTAATTGTAGGAAAAAAAACTTGTAAAGACAAAGGTGGTTTGGAAATTGAAGAAGGAGAAATATCAAAGGAAAATCGAACACCTTAAAAGGTTGAAAATCAAAATAAGACTCAAGGAAATGAAAAATAGATTGAAAATCCAAGAAGAAATGCTAGAAACCCCCTATCAGACAACCAAATGCTACAAGGTACCCATCTTTTAATGGAATTTATTTTTCATGTAATAAATTTGGACATAAGGCTATAGAATGTAGAAGTAGAATGAATCAAAATGTTGAATCTTTCTTTGGAAAATGTTTTGCATACAAGAAATTTGGACATAGAGTTGCTAAATGCAAAAGTCAAATGATGAATAGATTTAATGCTAGTAGAATGATTCAATATTTCAATGGTTACTGTTACACATTCAATATATGGGGATATAAGGATAAATAATGAAGATGAAGATTGGATGGAGGTTAGTTTGGTTAGAAAAAAACCTAGACACATTTCAAGATTTTACAAAAGCAAGAATGGAAGGAAAACTAATCTAGAAAAAATGAACCTTTGAAGAAAATTGATCCCACTAAAGTAAAGAACGAAATGGAATGGATATGGAGAAAGAAAGAGGAACCTAAGAACAAATATGAATCAAATGCATCTATACCTCCCTTTGGTGTAGATAATTCCCAGCGAAATCAAACCTAGGCATGGGCTGAGGGGGAGCAATAATAAAAAAATCTAACAACCCCCTTGAAATATGAGGTGTCAAGGAGTGACAAACATATATTGTGTAAAATTATTAGCCTAAGATTTTGGAAAATTAATTGGTAGAAAATATGCAAATCTAAAGAATTGAGGAGTATTTTAGAGTTTACAATATATCAGTGAATTGTTTACCAACTTTTTGGAACTTAAAGAAATTAATGCAAAATTAGGGAAAATTAGAAAAACACAAAAAAATTTATAAATCAATTCTAATCACATTTTTTCATTTGGAGAAAAGTAGAGTGAATTGAAAGTAAGTTGAAGGATATTCAAAGCAATAGGGTTCAAACCCTAGTTCTTGTCGTGCGCATATAAGGTATTTACAACCATCTGTGCTTTGTAGGTTTGGAATAAAAGTGATTTTATAACCATTTGATATTGAATTGAAATTAAAATGGCTACACCAACCATAGTTAACATCACTAAAATACCTACTAAATTTAAGAGATATTCATGGAAAGTCTTTGATAGTGGCCCCGACGGTGCAATTTGAAAGATTACTCCTAGGGTTTTATCCATTGAAGATACAAGGGTTTACATAAATGGAAAATTGGATGAATATAATCACCAAAAGATCATGGATATTTTGTCTAATGAGCTTATTGGAGATGAATTCTTAGTGAAACAAAAATATGTTAACTTAGTGTGAAAGAAACTATATATTTGGAACCAGTTTCTGAACTATATTAGTGATTTGGATGCAAAGTATGTAAGGCTTGCATTGAGAATAATGCATGATAACTTCATGTGGAAAAATATTCCTATACTAATTTCTAAGGAAGTGATCAAGGTTGTAACTAGATTATGTGTTACCAGACTTGTACCAGTACTAAAATATGTAATAATGTTGTGATTATGGAGTTAACTAGTGCTAATTTTGATAGAAGAGAATTTTCAACAAAAAATATCACTAATCCTATTGTGGAGTATGATTTAATCATGATAGGGCACACAGTTTATTTCACAAATAGGGATAATTTTTTGTTTTCAACTACTATCTATGTTGCATCTGATATGGTGGTGAATGTAAAGGGTTATGACTTATGTGAGTTTCTCTAGTAAAAAAAATTAGAAAACCTGAAACAAACTAGATAGAAGAAGTATGCATTTAAATTTGGAGCTTTGATTATGTGCTTATTGTTTTAATTTTTGAGAGTGATTTTTGGAAGGAAGGACAATGTATGGGATATAAATAGACCAGTGTGTCATTAAATATTTTACTATATGCACAATATAGGTGACTACAAGGCTCAAGATAATGCATTGGTTTCATTCTTTTCAATATTTCAAAACAATATGCATGATAAAGAAAGGATTCCATGAAATCTAGTGGAGAAGTATGCAAATAAAATCACTTTCTTTGTATCTATAAATGAATGCATAATAGAGGTTATTGAACCCAAGACAATATGGATTAAGCCTCTTAGATATGAGGTTACTAAGAAATATGTTGCGGGATATGTTGATTTATTGTTGAAGAATCCTAAGGACCCCTCTTTGCCAATACATGGGACATATGAGGAAAAATCATCTAAAGTGCACTTGGAAATATCAACACCTACAAGGAATAAAAGAGTAACAAAGAAAATAAATCAATTTTTCATGCAACATGAACATTCAATGGAAGAAGTACATACATTAAGGGAAATTTCTACAAAAGAGATGCCAAAGTAGCTAGTGAGAACTCTAGACCATGAAGATTAGGAATAATAGCTTGCACCCCTACCTCTGCATTGCTAAAACCCTCTAGTACAACTATTGTTAAATGGAAGAAGGTGGAGCCTAGTGCTTCAAAAGTTGAAGAGATAATTGCACCATATGGACCTAGCAGTCAGACTACTAAAAGGAAGAATGTACCTCTGGTAGCACCCCCTACTACCTCTGGAAGGAGGAAGAAGCAAAAATCATCTAGAGAGAAAAATTGGAATGCTGTTGTGGAAGTAGATATTGAGCTCAAATTGGAAGAAGAAGAACAAGTTACTAGGAAAAGGAGAAGTAGTGCCACTACAAGCAGTGAAGGTGCATCTCAAGAAGCAAACATCAAAAAAATGAAACCTAAGTTTAACATCATGGACACTTTTGAGAAAGAGGAGATAGACTTGGGAAAGGATGATTTCATAATACATGCTCATAAGAATCCTGAGAGCAAGAAGGAAACAAAGTTAGTGAAAGGATCTTCAAAGAAAAAGAAGAAGAAAACAAAAAAACCTCTGGAAAGAACATGTTCCCCAATAAAGCTACATGTTTTGGTGAGTAATATGTTAGAGCATGACGATTTATTAGAAGGTAGTACAAAATTGTATGATGAAGTGGATGAGGAAGAGAAGAAAACAATAATAGAGGCCATAATTTAATATATGATTATCTTAGATGAAAATATGGATAACATAAAGAAGGTTCCTAGTGTTGTGTGCAAGGCCTTGGTGGAAAGAAGGCATGAAGCTATTAAAGTTGAGGACAAGATTAAATCTGATGCCTTGGATAAAATTGGATCCTCCTTATCTAAGAATGACAAGGCTACCTTGATGGAAGTGTACACTAAACAATTCAAGGTGAAACAAATAGTCACCATACTTATGGTTATAGAAAACTATGGTGTAGAAAAGCTAAAGCAAGAAACAATGAATGATGTTAGAGACATAGTAGAGTAATTTGGGATGATTTTTGGCTCATCATCCATAATATCTCAAGGTGAGGAGCTTGATAAAGATAAGGTTAATAATGCAGAGTAAAATATTCCTCCTAAAGCAGATTTTTTATGTATTCAAAATGAATTTAGAAAAATGAAATAAGCATATGAGAAAATTGTTGAGGAGACTCTATCATTTGATGTTTTAGGGAATGTAGTTTCCTCACCACCATAGGTTGATGATACAAATACTTCCTTAGAGATATCTTCTCCTTCAAAAGATATTTAAAATTCCACTGGTGTAATTAATGAAAACTAGCCAAGAAATAACAAGAATATGATAAGAATATGTTGATAATAATACTAAGGATCACCTTGACAAGTAGAATGAAGATGCTAGAAATGAAGGTGAAGGAAATAGAAATCAAGAATAAGAAGAAGGTCAAGGATAAGAGGAAAATAATGAGAAATATGATAAGGAAGAGAAGGATGATGAAAACAAAGACAAAAAAAGAAGATCCCTCTAACAAAGAAGATATAGAAGAGAAAGAAAAGAATAAACAAGAATAGAGGTTGGAAAGAATAGGGAAGTTCCTCAAAATACTATGGAGCTCACAAAGTCATCCAAATAATCTTTTGGTAATACACTTAAGGGTCTTTTGAATAGGTAGATGAGATTTCAATAAACCATTACTTTTGAATAGGTAGATGAGATTTCAATAAACCATTCTTCTCTAGTTGATTTAGCTCCCATCACATCAAGGCAGTAGAGATCTCAATAAGATCCCATCAATTCAAAGGTTGGAGCTTGAAGACACTTTTCATGCATTTTAAAGAAGGGAAATCACAGAGACTCGTCAAAGGGAATATAAATCATTAATTATTCTATTTGGCCTCTCTAGGATGCTACTCCCCATGCCATAATTGATAATTCATTTACACCTATTGAAAATTTGAAGTTTTTAGTTGATTCACTCAAGGAGTATGCCTTTGGTCTAAAGGAGTAGACTGAAAAGTAAGTGGAATTAAGATTTTTTCAGAAGAGGTTAATTGAATTGTAAGATAGATATCCATCTACACATGGGAAAGAAAAAGAATGTCTAAATGAAGTGTAGGAACCTGAAGATAAAGCTAAAACCTTGTTCTTGTATTGCATGAGGTGGCTAGATGCCACTCAAGGCATTAAGGAATTATTGGACTCTATAGAGTCGCAAATATCTAATGCCTCTAGCACTTTTGACCCTACACAAGATAAAGATTACATCTCTTGGATTACCATTACAGACTTGCAAACAAAATTCACTATTCAACAACAAAAAGAAGACATAATAAGGAGATTTGGATAGCTTGGGGACATGGTGAAGTCCAAGAACATACTAGTGTCAAGTGCCCTTGCTGATGCAGAAAGGCTTGAGAAGATAAATCCTAATCCAATTACTCTAGAAGAAAGAGAGGAGAGATTAGTTGAATTGGAATCAATGTATAAGTTGCTTGCTATAGTTACAAAGATTTGGAGTGAAGGAAAATCTTCCTAGCAAGTAATACTTAAGGATATTGAAGGTGCCTCCTCCTCTGAGTGAACATATTTCACCTTGTATATTATTGAACATTTTAGTTGCTTTCAATATGTCTGGTGTACATATGATCAAATAATTTCTTTTAGGTTAACTCCTTCAGGGGGATTCAACATATTTCAGTTGTTTTTTTGTACATGTACATCAAGTTTTAGAGCTAACATGTGTTACTAGCACACTCTTTTTACTTGATTTCAAAAGGGGATAAGAATTGTGTAGAAGTTTTGATGATGGAGAAGTTGGAAAAATATGAGAAATGTTAAGAAGTGTTGAAAGGGGGAGATCATGCCAGTTTTAAATTATCTCAAGAAGATAGTTTTTAATGATGTATATCTTAGGTTTTGGAGATTCATTTTTGACACATGTTTCCATCAATGAAAAAGGGGGAGATTTTTGAAAGGTTGAAGAAGGAACAATTTAACTTATTGTCATTGGTTCCAACATTAATTATTTACAGTTTTGTTTATTTGGTAAACTAAATGAAGACATCTTAATATAGTAATTTGGTTAGAAATTTATCATATAGTAAGATCATATTATGAGGTCATAGTATGTTATTTCTAGCTATTTTTGGATTCTATGATGAAGATTTCAACAGTTTTGGATGAATAGGTTGAAAGTTACAAGTAAGTGAAGTTCAACATATAGTTTTTTCATTATTTAGGGTAAATGTGTAAGTGTAATTTGGTCCGCATTCTTTCGATAATTGGAATCCAACATTAAAATTTTGATAAAATGTTTATAGATGTAAGTACACTATATATTCTAGATGGTGAGTGATTACATTATTAGATGGATCGTTGGTGTGTGATCAGTTCGATTATTTAGTGATTAGGTCTAATTAATGCTTGCTATATATGTTGTGAAGATTATTATCATAGATGTTAAGGGGATCTATTTTAGATTCATTCAAACCTAAAACTAAGTATTAAATGGTTGATTTGAGTGTAAAGACGTTTTTGAATCAATTATGGAGCCAACAAGGTAATTTTGAATTTGAATAGGGCTATATCTAATTAGCCTAACCTAATTGATGTATGCAGATGTAATTGGGCTATATGTGAGACATTTTTGTGTTATAGAACATGAAGACATTATATGATATGTACCATTATATATGAACATCCAAATTTTATGTATATGATTTGAATGATAGAAAAATCATTGTGAATATTGAGTGACTACAAGGTAGAGAAATTTTTTATATTTAGAGCTTCAAAGGAACTCAATTCAGCACAAGGAAGGTGCACTTTGTAGCAGTTCACATTTTGGCTATGTATCCCTTTTTGTTTTTGTATACTGTCTCTAACTGTGAGCCTTATTGGACAATGCTTCCTAGTAGTGAGCCTTTGTAATATCTTATAACTAGTTATAATATATTGTGAGCTAATCCTCACTGTTATTTTTCCCTTTTTGGGTTTTCCATGAAAAAATCATACTATTTATGTGTTATGTGATCTTGTGATCTCTTTCATTTTTTCATTCTTTGTTGCAGTCAAATATACTTTATTAATTAGATGGTTAGTAATGAATTGGTTATATAGAATACTAATTCACCCTCCCTCTTAGTATTTTGGGTGTTCAATATCATGTGGAGAACAACTATAATTTCCTTGTTTACCAATGATTATACCCTTTTTGTTACTAAAACCTTAAAAATGGTCATTGGTGTGTGTGAGTGTGTGATTAAGAAGATACAACAACCAATTTTCTACAAGTTTCACTTAAGGAAACCCTGGAGATCTCAATCCAAGGATGTAATTATGGAAAGATATCTGCAATAAAGTTTTCTAGGGTGTGATTAAAGGTATAAAGGGGGTTCACCACCAAGCTAGGGCTTGGAAAGCCAAGAAATGTAAATAGCATGCAAGACTTAAGTAAATGACCTAGAAAATGAACCAAAATAAGAACATAATGGAGATGAAACAAAGGAGCACTTGGAAACTGAAGAAGCTTGAATGAAATTTTGAAATCCTAGAAATACTATTTTTTTATGCACACTAGGACTCATACGCTAGTAGAGCGATTTAGTCCCAGTTTAGGGTTTTGGGCCAAAACTAGAATCTAGAATTACTGAATTAGGATCTACATAAAAAGTTTGAAAATAGGTAAACTAGGACTCATATGCTATAAGTGGCAATTTAGTCCCAGTATCAGGGTTGCTTCAAAAACTTTGATATCCTCTAATGCTCTTTTGTAACTTCCTACCAAATCTCTAATTTTGATACACTGAATTCTACCCTATAAGTGACTTTCTATGATATTGCAAGGTAGATGATAACTTTAACAACTTGAAAAGTTTTCTCCAATCTTTCTCTTCAATGGATCTTCAACCTAAACCACCTAGATTTGGAATCACACATCAAAGAGGGGAAAATGTTGTTTAGTTAATGGATAGGGGTTTTCCTTGGTCTAACCCCATTTTGGTAACCAAACCTTGAAATGAAATCAAATAGAATGAAGGAATGATGAATGAACAGATAAGAAATGTTGCGGCTCACAAAACCATTGAAAAAAAGGTTGCAAACTTGTATGTAATGACTAGCATAAGTGTGGATCTTGACTCTTGCTTGTAGGATATGGATCTTGACTTGAATGCTTCCTTGAACCATAAGATACCTATATCACAAATGTTAGTGATTAATTGAAAATTGATACTTTATGGTTTTAGACATAGAACATCACTTTTCTCCAACTAAAATTCAAGGATGTCTTAGAAACCTCAACCCAATGAAGAATGAAGGAAGAGATATGATAATAGGGTATCTTAGGATATTTTTAGAGATTAATTAAGGTTGAATGAGGGGTTCACCACCAAGTTTAAACTTGGAAAAGATAATGAAATGAAAGATGCAACACTAAACCCTAGTTTGATGCAATGACCTACAAGATGACATATAAAAATATGTAAAACAAAACATAACATTGCAAAATAGAATGTGTGCACCTAGAAACTTGTAGAGACTTGAATGGAGACTAGAAATTCTACAAATTTGGAAATTTTGGCCTACTAGGACTCATTCACCATTTTGGACGAATAAGTCCTAGTTTTGGATTTCTACATAGGAGTAGGTTTCATGAAAATGGGTATCCAAATATGCAAAGATATCTAAAAAAACCTACAGTGAGATTCATTCACCACTTGCGGTGAATGATTTTAGTTTAGATTTTTTGGAAATTCAAATTTTGAATCTACTATCCTTAATCTGCTCAATCTAATCAATCTATTCCTCCAAGTTCCTAGATCTAATACTCTGATCTTGAGGTTGTAGATGATCTTTTAGTGAAGATTATAACCTTTAAAATGTTGAGACAAATCCAACAAGCTTGTAACCTAATCTTCAATGATCTTCAAGTCTTCAAAGCACCTAGATCTACAATCACACAAAGAGAGAGAAAAAGTGTTGATTGTTAGGGAATAGGGGTTTTCCTTGGTCAAACCCCTTTTAGGTAATTAAACCAAACAATGAAAGAATGAAATGAAGGCATGAACCATGGAAAAAAGAACATGGATCATGGAAAATGATACCTTCAATGATTCCTTGTGAATGATGTCTTACAAATCTACAACTAAACATGAAGTGGCCATGAAGGATGTAGATCTTGATAATACAAATAGAACAATGCTTGATCTTGGATCTTCAATGCTACATCACAACACTAGCTCAATAACTTGCTTGATGCTTGATATGATTGACATGATGATGGATCTTGAATTGCTACAAAAATTGATGAAGAAGCTTTCCCTTGAATGCCTTAGAAATGATCTTGAAAGTTATCTTGATGACCTTGTGAAGACTTGGAATGCTTAAATCTTGCTTGCTTGACTTGATAACATGTAGGATTATGTTGCTTATTATGAAATGAGGATTTGAAAGCTTTCTTATATAGGTAATCCACTCAAATGACCATTAATTTTATCCCGAAGGCTAACATGGAAGAAATCTGAATTAAAAACCCATTTTTCCCACTCAGAACCTTAAAAAAATAGGCCAAATGGGACTCATTCACCCAAGTTAGTGAATGGGTCCCACTAGGGCTATTTTTAGTCCTAAAGTTTTCGGGAGTCAATAAATTGAGCTTATATGGTGATATTTTTGGGTTTTTGATTAAAATACACTTTGGGATGCATAATATGGGGTGATAGGGGCCTATTAATAATGATATATAGGTCACAAATGCAATGGGGCCTTAAATCCCATGTGAATGTGTAAAATACATTACAACACTAGATTAAGTCCACCTTAGTTTATAAGCCCTGTAAATTTAATGTGAATATGTAAATAAATATATTTTACAACATAAAATTAAGGAAAATCTAAGTTAATCTAGATTAGAAAGGGCACACGACCTAATGTGGGTGTGTAAAACATCTCACAACACTATATCAATGCAACATTAAGTCCAAAATCCACAAGAATGGACCAAACAAGTGTGAAAATGTAAAGGGATACAATTTTCTACACTACATTTAGCCCCCACTTTAGTGAGAGGAGGAATTTTCTTCAAACTCACACTAAAGTAGACATTCAAGAGGGGTCCAAGTTCGTTGATGTGGATGGTCTAGGATGACAAATATCGAGGAAGTGGTGAAGCCACCAGGATACAAGATCCTAAGTAAAACCAACATAAGCACAAACAGACATGCACAAGGTGTATGATTTGCAGCAAAACAAGATATGTGATGTCACCTTCAAAATTTTCAAATTTGAAGTGCATATGTTGAAAATTTTTGATTTGTACACTTAGAAGTGCCCCTAAAAAATCTTCCCCAGAGACTTGCTTTGGAAGGCCATAAGTCCAAGCAAGTTGATTTCATGTCAAATACTTTGGTGGGAATATTAATTTGACATATGTGAACATATATGTCTAATTTTATCTTTCCATGATCAATTTTGACAAGGTTTTGAAAAGCAAAGCTGGAGGGTTCTGGGACTATTTTGTTGTTTGTGAACTTTCAGTTATGTGAAGTGGCCTCCTATTCGAGTGAATATTTCACACCTAGGTGATTTTCATGATGAATGGATTGGTTCCCTACATTTCTCCCACATTCATATGCTCCTTGGTTGGATTTCAGAGTCTCATGATCTAATTTGATATTTTTCCCATGTCAAAAACAAATGCAGTTTGTTCAATTTTTACATATTTATTTCCTAAATTGTTTCAAGGATGTCAAATTTGACTCCTAATATATCATGAAGAATGTTGATTGAATGAAAGCCATTTTGCACACATACTCAATGGACTTAAATGTTCAAGTTTTTTCAATGGCAGTTTCCAAGGAGGTGATTTCATAATTTTTCAACAAGGTGACTTGTTATTCCCTAATTGGTTGTTAATAGGTGCAGTTGTAGAAAATCCTAAGTAAGCCACTTTGAAATTGAATATCTTACACCTCGGGATATATTTTTCCTAGTTTTTTGTTGCACTGTATTCTTGGGTCAAATTTCTACATTCCTATAAATTTTCATAGCTCTAGGAGGTTGTTTGACTGGTTTTCTAGGGAAATTCTAGAGTCCACTTGACTCGTTTGGTTCACATTAAAAAATTCCTAAAAATGGATGTTGATAGTTCCCCACTTCAAATTTTTCATGCCAAATATATTCAAAGGCATCCTCAATGTCAATTAAGCATGAAATTTATTTGAAAATGATTTTTTTTTAGCCAGGCCCACATGGGGACCCAACATGCTTTGCACAATTTTGAAGTTGTAAGTGTTGCAATATTGTAGTCACTTCAAGTGAATTAGTTGGAACAGAGTAGTCATATGGAAGTTTCATGTTTACATTCATGACAATGTTGAGGTGTGTTCTTGTCTTGATTCTAGATTTGGTAGTGCTGAAGAGGAGTTAGACTGCCATGTAGATGAAGTGGATACCTTTGTAATGAGATTGAATCTCCTTTATGATGAGCCCCCAGATACATTGGACATCATGATGTACCATTGGTAGTAAAGACTAATGAGAGTTATGAAACAAATTCACAAGGGAATTGTTTGATTTTTCCATAGTATGGAGACACATGTACATTTTTCTTTGAAGGAATTGCTAGGAAAATTGTAGGCATTGAAGGTAAATTTCATCAAATATTAAATTTAAAGCAACAAGGAATGAAAATAAAAATTCAAAATTAAAGTTTTATTAATGGAGAGATACAGAGAAAATTAATGTTTGGTAGTAGAAAATTTGTAAATGGCTTACAAAATAGACAAGTCTAGTGAAGAGTTTCCACATCTGAGATTGTGCCCAAGCATGTATTGGTAGGATATTTTCTTGAGATAGTTAGTGAGCTTTGATTATCCAGGCCATTTTTCTATTGATTGACTAGTAATCAAAATGGAAATTCCTTTACTTATGCAAATTTTGAATAAAGTATGCCAGGAAGGAGGCTTTGCATATGTTGCCTTAGAGATGCTTCCAGTAACAGGTGATTTTCATGCTATAGAGGCAACCCATGATATGGCTTGGGAGAAATTGCATGATACTGAAAAAGAAAATCACAAAGGTTAATCTTGTTTAAATTTCTTGATAAGGCAATGCAGATTTACATCTTGCAAACCTTGGTTCAGGCTTGGTATGGAACTAAAGCAAAGTTCAATGATTGGCTTATATCAATTGAAATATTCAAAACCACACAAACTAAATCAAACATGAACAATTTTTATGTGCATCTCATATGAAGATTGGAACTACTTTACAATTTTCACCATAAGAGGAACGATCCAAGGAATGTGTCATCGCACTTGAGTCAACACTATTTGATATTGCTAGGTTGTTTGAGTAGCTATATGATACTTAAAAGGAAAATCAATTTCGTAGGAAAATATTGTTCAAGTTTCCTGACAACATGGATGAATGTATAAGATTGGCTTGATTGGGATACATTTAGGGTGGATAGAAATTATCAAATGCTTTGTAGGCATTGGTAACATGGAACTTAAAATGGTGATAGGCATAGGGCACAAGCAAGTATTTAAATCTGATAAGATGAATCAATGTTAGCACAACAAGTGGAGGATCCAATGAACGAAACTAGGCATACATATTGGGAGGATCGAACAATGTTTGCAATGAGTGTTGACACAGATACATTGAAGTGTTTTGTGGTTTAGGAAATGTCTTTTGCATGATGCTCAATTTTTTTTCATGGGTAGACCTAGCAAATGTTTACTTTACAGAAGGAAAGTAGTAGTTGCAATGAAAATGTATAAAAATTGTTTGAGGAAATTCTATTTTGATGCAATTTCTGGGAAATGTTTATGGTGCAGTGGGGTGACCATCATCCAAACTAAAAGTGGTAGCCACCACACCAAATTGGGAGAATTGTAGCAAGATATATGAGTACCATGACTAGTACCTTTGGTGCCCTCAAGTTGTAGACTATATTTTTTTGTTTATCGAGCAATCTAGAAGTTTTTCACCTTTCACACTACAATCATTAGCTATGAGAGGCCTATGTACTCCTAAGGTTTCGATGGAAGTTGGAGTCACATGATAATTGCTACAAACTATTACCCGATGCTGGAATGGTCATTTGAGAAGTTTCAATGAAGTAGAAAAGAGTCTCCCTACTAGCCTATGAAGGCAAGGGCTGATGTCAACATAGAGGCATGGGGAAGTGGGGAAGTGAGGTGTGAAGCTTTATTTTTAAAGTTTTAAATTATATTGTCCATGAGCTCAAGTGATTCTTTGATGCCATGTGAAAATGCAATGGGCACGTAGGGAAGCCTTGTGGGCCCGATGAAATTTTGAAGCTGGAACATTAATGTTGCTCGGTGAAAATTAAAATGATGCAAAGCATTTAAAAAATTAAACAGTGCCCAATAAAGTGATTAACTAATTTCACATTTAAAAGAGGGAAAATATTTAAAATGTGAGGTGAAAAAGTGGAGCATGGGAAAATAGGTAAAAAGGCTCGACATCAAAGTTTGAAACTTCACCAATATTTTAATTATAAGGTGAAAAACAAAGGGAACGGGAAAAATATTTTGGTGCTAGCTAATAGATTAATGAATTCACTATTAAATGGCCAAGTTTTCTAAAATATAATGTGCATAGGTGGAACATTTTATTTTTCCAAGTAATAGGAGTTGAAAGCTTCTATTATGAAAGTTTAAAAAACTTTATTTGTTGCAAGTGAAATAAAGTGTAGTAAGGTAAATGCATATTAAAAGGTTTTTTCATCGAAGAGCAAAGTCATTTTTCAACTACAGGGAAAAATGGGTAAAAGGAGAAGACAAGACTTTCATAGAGATTTTTTCTTTCACAAATAGATATTTCCAACAAGGCATGGATGAAAGAAGGTCATCATGAAGGGAATATTTTCTATTAGAAGGAAAGTGAATTCAAGATGCATGAATCAAGGAGTAGTTTGAAGATTCTTCATGAAGGAAAGGAAGTTAGAGATCAATAGAGAAGAATGGATCTAGGTGTCAACTATAGATGTAGTTTTAGGGTTTCTCCTTCTATATCTTCTTTCTTCTCTTTTGTAAGAGTTATGAACTTTTAAATTAGGAGAGTAAGGTATAATAGTGTCACGTTTGAGTAGTATATAGAATATGTAAATTGTAATAGTTTTATTTTATGAGCAAGTGGTAGCCAATGTGTGTAGAAACAAATTATTGTTCATGAAGTTGTCCCTAGATTTGTATGCTTTTTATTATATGAATTCAATATATCAAGGATTTTTTGACTTTGCCATCACAACTTTCATGTGATTGTGTTGTTTCCCCATGGTTCCCTTTCAAGTAAATAGTTAAATTACTTTGATCAGATAACTATAATGTTGATTGCACAAATAGGATTGGTAAGTATAACTTTATGGAAATATGAGTGGGTTTATTAATGTAAGTCATTAACATATTTTAAATCCATTGTTGAACTTAATTTGTTGATAGGATCTTTGTTGAAATTTTATATGTTGTTCCATGGCCCATGATTAGGCATTGATCTATCACAAAGCTTGAGACATTTTTAGAAACAAATAAAATATATTAAATCTTGGTTTCTTTGGTCCTTTTCCTTTGTTGTGTAAGTTATACTTGTTCCATGTATCTTCATGATATTTAAAAGAGTATAGAGTATGAATTTGAGAGAGTTTTACCTAGTAACCATTTATGTGTTTGAGATGAAGATAGCTAAGTTATGTGTTCTTAGAAATGTTCAATGCAAATGGGATTATGCTTGAACTTGGTAAAATATAAAATACCCATCACTCATATACCTAAGAACTATCTACTTTCATAGGTCTGTAATTTGTTGCATGGCATAATTTTATCACATATTCAGGCCTAGAATTAGGAACACCCTTTTGAGTCCCATGGAGATCAAAGTGTAAAAGTATTTCATAGCATTTTTCATTGGATTTTCTTGTCTTCAATCTCCTAATAGTGTGTATTCCTTGTCCTAAACACTTAATCCCCTAGTTTAGGCATTATGTTTCTCCTTAGGATTGAAGGTTGCAAATAAAAGAACCAATAAATTGGTGACTCTACTAGGGAGAACTTAAGATAATATCTGATACAAGATCATCTAGCTTTAAGAGTCAAGAATTTGATGAATTTGAACACTTGGTTCAGATATTGAGAAGTTTTCAAACCTGGAAGTGAGTTTGTTGCAGCAAAATTTCTAAGAATTTATGTGACTGTTTGTGGGAGAAGACCCAGAAGGAAATTCATCTTTGAAGGAGCTTCATACTGCATGAAGTTCAACCCTCTATGAATAGAGGTAGCGACTATGTCTAAAGAACCTATTGAAGATGTGAAAAGAGTTCCAGATCTGCAAAATTTTCAGTCAAGAAGAAAGGTTAGCAGTTGCTCCATGTTTCCAGGTATTCTCATAAATTTAAAGAAATTATTATTACATATGAAAATAGTTTATGAGAAAGGGAATGATAGTGGTAATTTTTTCATACTTTTGAGCTATAATTTGAAGCTTCTATGTTGTAATGAAGAAGTATGCTTGTTCTTGAAATCTTCCAATTAGAGAGATATTAGATGTAGATGTATTTGATTTATGCATTGTAATATTTTAAGGTCATGAAAAAAGAAAGAAATATGGTAGTGATCAACTGTAGAGTTGATGTTTGAAGTTTGTAAAGGGGTGTAAGAAAATGTATCATTCACTTGTACATCCTTGTGGGGTGCATTATGTAAACATGAAGAGTGTGCAACCCCTATCATGTCATCAAAGAAGTTTCTATGTGGAAAGATATAGACCATTGAATTTTAATGGTATTCAAGGTTTCCCAAACCCTTTTCCTAATGAAGTTAGGGAACGCTTGCCAAATTTCAAAGGGAAAAGATTAGAATCAACATCTCAACATCTACAATAATTTTTTGATCTGATAAGAGATTATGAGATAAGTCATGAAGATGTTGTCATGAAGTTCTTTATTCAATATTTGAAGAAAGATGATGCTAGATATTGGTTTTAATATTTTCCAGTGTGTTCTATTTCTTCATGGAATGAGTTCATGGAAGCATGCATAAAACAGTTTGGAGAAAAAAATAACCCAAATTTAGTGAGACAAAAACTTATGAACATCCACAAAGAAGAAGATGAGTTAGTCCCAACTTTCAATCTTAGATTTTCAAAAATATTAGGTGGCATTCCTGAAAGCATGAGACCAAATGATATAGTATGGACTTGATTGTATACTTTAGTTTAGTTGATGAAGAAATGAGTTATTTGCTAAGAGATAAAGAGCCCACAACATTACATCAGGTGTATCAAATTTCTGTGGATATTGAGAATAATCTAAAATATTCAATGATGAAAGGATACATGGATGCAAGTGTTGGTTATCCTAGCACACCTCATGCAAATGGAATTGATGGATCAAATAATAAAATGATTGTTAAGATGACGATGATTTTTTTGTTCTGATTTTTTAACCACTACAACAAACAAATCATAGTGAATTCCAAGTTGAACATCAACAAAATTTGAGCAAATTTTATTAGATATCTTTTTTTCAAGAATTTTCTAACATGAAGAGGAACAAGGGAGAATCACCCTATGATTTGTCCTCAAAATTTTTAGATGCCTTGTTAGAAGTCCCCAAAAATTTCAGACCCGAGGATTCAACATGCATTGATTTATTCTGTGAAATCTTAAAGTTAGGGCTAAGTACCTTGCAGAAGGAGTCAAAGGCTCATAGTTTTGATTAGGTACTTGATTGGATAAAGATTATAGAAGGATCCAAGTGTGAATATGCACAAAATATGATGTCTAAAGATCAAGATAATAGTTGTACTATTGAAAGAAATGGAGTGTAGGCATGAGCGGAGTGCTAGGCGGGAAAATGGGTGTTTCGAATCTTCTGGTACTAAGAAGGGTGATGGCAATGGATCTGCAAAGGCCCAGGCGGGTCATGAGTCTGCCTCGAGTAAGAAGAAAAGCATGGATGAACCAGAATGGGAGGATTCCCCAAAAAAGTGTATGGACGACCCGGGGGGGAAGGATATTATAGTTCCTCCCCTGTTAAACTTGTCAGTGATTTCCCTAAAGATAACCTCAAAGGTGCGGTGGGGCCTAGTGACATGAATGGAGGGCATCGTAAGAAGTGTGCCTCTCTGTTTGGGGTTAAACCTAATGGTAAGTCATTTTTTCCCCCTGTGCACAACATTTCTTGCCCTACAGTTGGAAAATTTGTAATTTCTCTTCCAAACGAGATCATTGATCATAATATTGCTATAATGGATAATTCCCTAGTTGGAAAATTCATGGGCCAAAGGCCAAATATTGATATTGTTAGGGATTTCATTAGAAAAAAATGGAGAACAAATGGTAGTGTCTCTGTTGCAGCTCTCCCAAAAGGTTTCTTTGCTTTTGAGTTCTCGAACAAAGAAGACATTAAGGCTGTTAGATGCGAAATACCATGAGTTATTGGGAAATCAATTCTCTCACTTAAGAAATGGTCTTCAAACTTAGATCTAATGGACTCCATCTTTGAGACTGTTTTGGTATGGGCTAGGCTTCATGGTATTCCTTTGGAATACTGGAACGATGATGTTTTTAGAGGGATAGCTAGCTCCTTTGGGGAGCTACTATTGATTGACCCTATGACAGCAGCAAGAAGGAGACTGGTGTTTGCTAGAATATGTGTGGGTGTTTCTCAGGCAGTAGATCTTCCCTCCTCTGTGGAGACCCACTCAAAACTTGGCTCTTGGTCATAGGATATTGAGTTTGAGACCATCCCTTTTTCCTGCTTCAACTGTAGAAAATCTGGCCATTGGGCAAAGCATTAGCCCCTTAAGATAGTAAAAGAAATGGAAAACCCTAAAAGGGCCTCAAAAGTGGTATGGAAAAAGAAGCAGGAGGAAAAATTTGTAATGGAGCCAGTGGGAAAGGTTGTAGATCCCCCTGATAATTTCTCGGGTGATGCTAGAAATGTAGGCTCCACCATCCAGATCCCCCAAGCTCTTATTTTTGATATTAAGTATGATTCTCAGGACAAAGGGGAAGGAATGGATTTTAATGTTGGGAACTTGGCTCTAAGCAAGGCAGATGATTCTCAATACAATATCTCAGATGATGCTAGAAATGAAGGCTCTGCCATCTAGATCCCCCACGTTTTGGTTCTGGAGCTTATCTTTGATTCTCAGGACAAAGAGGAAAGTGTGGAATGGGAAGTTGGGAAATTATCCCTAAGAAAGTCAGATGATTCTATTGCCTTGGAGATGAGCCCCATCTTTTGGGACCCCGTGACGCTAGGGCTGGATGATATTCCTACTCAGGGTCTTTCTCTGGAGGTTGGAATTCCTTTGATTATATCTCTGATTAGGACAAATAACCCAGTTGTTGAATCCTGTTTGGATGTGGCTTCTATTGATGTCATTAAAGACACTTATTCGGACCCTAGCCAGGCAAGCTTTCTTGGAAGAAGTAACTCCTTGCCTTGTGGGAATGGGCCCATGGAAACTCTCCCCTGGGAGTAGAAATTCTTCTCAGAAAAAGAATGGGAATCTAGCAAAGAATCAGATAGTCAAGATGATACAGATAGAGAAGAGGTGCTATCAAAGAAAAAGAAGAAAAAATCAAAAATCAAAATCAAAATCACCACTTGTGGGATTTCAACAAGATCGAGAGCAAAAGCGAACTATGGGGCAATATCTCTGGCCAAAGGAAGAAGACCCAAAAATTTGATAAGAGAGCACCATAGCTTTCAAGATATTGCAGATGGCTTCCAAAAAACCATCCCTGAGTTCCTTCTATCTCCTAAATTCTCATGAAGTTATTGTCTTGGAATATAAGGGGACTAAATAACCCCCACATCAGGATATTTTACACAATTTTTCCTGGGACCAAAAGCCTGATATTCTCCTCATTTAGGAAACCAAAATGTTAAGTGAAAAGGTGGAAAATATTTCTTTGTTCCAGCACTATTCCATTCAGGGAAGTGATTCTACTGTGCCTCTGGTGGAGTTGCGACTTTTTGGAACTATAAGGTCATAAGAGGTGATCCATTTTTCTCTCATCCTAATCATATTTCCACTAAATTTACTCACATAAGGGACAACTTCAGCTAGATCTAGTCTAATATTTATGATCCTAACTGCAAAAAAGCTCAGAAGGATTTTTGGAAAGAGCTAGCTACTTTTTGGAATATCTTTCAAAATGACCCCTGGGTTGTCATGGGAGATTTTAATTCCCCTCTCCTTCAAGGTGAGAAGTTTGGCAGCTCTCAGATCAATGAAGAAAGCAAAGAGGATCTCTTGGAATTCATCAACAATTAGGCCTTGATTGACCTATACTTGTAAGGGAGCTCTTACACATGGTCAAATCGAAGAGTTATGTCTGATCTGATCTAGGTGAGACTTGACAGAACCCTTGTTTTTGATATTTGGCTCTTAAATTATTGCCGCTCTTTGAAAACCCTCCCTAGGATTGGATCTAACCAAAATTAAGAGGAATACTCCCTTTCGCTTTGAGAAGATGTGGATTTCCCATCCTCTCCTCTGAGAGGAAATTAGGAAATGGTGGAATATTAAAATAAAGGGTACTGCCTTATTTAGAATCACCAAAAAACTAAGAGAAGTTAAAATGAACTTCAAAAACTGGAAAAAAGAGTCTTTTGGCAATATCTTTCAAATCAAATATGATCTTTAGTTTAGGCTATCTGAAATCCAAAACAAAATTTAGAAGGAAGGCTACTTGAATGAAACTAAGGAAACGGAAAATGAGATTCTCACAAAACTTCATGAGATAATTGCTAGAGAAGAGGAATTTTGGAGACAAAGATCTAGAGCCCTTTGGCTAAAGGCTGGAGAGAAAAACACCAGATACTTTCATCTTTCAGCATCTAAACACAAGACAGCTAACAAAATCTCAGTGATTGTGGTTGATGGTAGAACTTATGAGGAGGAAGAGGACATTAGAAGAGAGGTTGTCCTATTCTTCAAGAACCTTCTGTCTGAGAAAGAGGGTATTAACTTGGAGGATCAAAATCAATTACTAGAGGCTATCCCCAGGATTGTTAACTCTAGAGACAATGAAATGTTGACAGATATACCCATTAGCGAGGAAATTAAAAAAGCTATTCTCTTTTGAAGGAAGCAAACCACCTGGTCCTGATGGCTTCCCTTTACTTTTTTTCCATTGGTTCTGGGACATTGTTGGGGAGGATGTTGAGAAGGCGGTGAAAGAGTTCTTCCACTCTAGAAATATTTTGAAGGAGTTAAATGTCACTTTATTGGTTCTTATCCCCAAAAAACCTAGAGTGTAGGATTTTAAAGGCTTCAGACCTATCAGCCTCTGTAACTCCTATTAAATTATTTCGAAGGTGCTTACCTCTAGGCTGCTTCTCATTCTGCCCTCTATTATTGCTCCTCAACAAAATGGTTTTGTGCCTAGAAGACAAATTATTGACTCTATTGTCCATGCTCATGAGAATGTTCACTCCCTCTCGGTCTCTAAATTGGAAGGATTTCTTCTTAAGCTTTACATTTCGAAGGCTTATGACAGGGTGGACTGGAACTTTCTATTTAAGATCTTAAAGTATTTTAGTTTCAATGAAAGGGTTTTGTAGCTTATCAAACAACTCATTACTTCTGCTTCTGTGGTGGTTCTGATCAATGGATCCCCTTCCACTATTTTCTGTAGTTCTAGAGGGTTAAGACAGGGAGATCCCATTTCTCCTATCCTCTTCATGATTATGGCTGAGAGTTTTGGTAGGAATATGAGTAAATTGGTTGCTCAAAGATCTATTATGGGGCTCAAACTATTGTTGAACAATTTGATATACTCTCATCAATAGTTCATGGATGACACTTTGTTGATGGGAAGGTCTGCTGTCTTGGAAGCTAAAGAGATGAAGAAACTTTTGGATACCTATGGAAGAGCTTTTGGTCAGGTGATAAATAAGCAAAAAGGCTCACTATATTTCTTTAACACACCTTTGCATAGATAGAGAAAGATAGCTGGAATTCTTGGTTGCAAGATAAAGTCCCTTCCTACTACTTATCTAGGATTACCTCTATGCTTAAAACCTCTGGATACTTTTTGGATCTCTCTGGTTGATAGGTTTAGGAAAAAACTCTTTGGCTAGAAAGGAGCTCACCTAAGCCAAGCCGAAAAACTCCAGCTTCTTAAAGCTTCTCTGCAGAACCTCCCTATCTATGCTCTTAGTCTTTTTAAAATCCCATCCAAATATGCTAAAACAATTGAGAAGATTCAAAAGAGATTTCTTTGGTCAGGAGTCAAAGAAAGAAAAATAATGCCTCTTGTTGGATAGTACTTGGTTTGTAGATCTAAAAAGGATGGAGGCCTTGGGCTAAGAAAAATTAGACTACTGAACAAGTCGCTTCTAGCTAAACAGATATGGAGACTATTCTTCTCCTCCGAGGAATGGAGTGAAATAATTAAAAGTAAGTATTTGCAGAATAACAATTCCATCAAAGATCTTATTGAGAATCCCAACCTCCCAAAAGGATCAAGTTGTTGGAACTATATGATTGATGGGATAAAGGTGGTGAAACTGGGATTGAAATGGTAGGTTCACAATGGTAACCAGATTAGATTTTGGGATGACTGTTGGCTGCGCAATGAACCTCTGTCTCAAGATGAGAATCTTAGTAGATGGGCTAAGGTTTGCAAAGATACTTTTGGCCTCTTTGTTAAAGACTACTAGCGGGATGGTAAGTGGATCAATCTCCCCTTGATAAACCCTGTTTTGGTCTCTTTTTACTCCTCTTTGAATACTGTCAGACTATGCCTGAATCAGGAGGACAGTCTTATCTGGAAGTATGAGCCTTCTGGGTGCTTTTCTATCTTATCTGCCTTTTCCCAAATTTCACATGCTCTTAACCCTCCCCCTCTATGGTCACATTCCTAGACTAAGCATCTCTTACCTAAGGTTAACATCTTTTTCTAGTCTTTGCTGCAAAATAAAGTACTAACTGTCAAAAATCTTAGCAAAAGACGTATTCTGCTCCCCAATAGATGTTACCTCTGTAAAAAAAATGTTGAATTGGTTAACCACCTCTTTATCCACTGTCCTTTCTCCTCTTTGGTTTGAGACAAGCTTCTGAAATGCTGACATTTTTCTTGGGTCCCCCTGGAGTCGATTGAGGATTTTTTTGTTCAATGGAAAGCCCCTTCTCTCAACCCCTTTATAAAAAAATTGTGGGATTTCTCGTTCCCCCATGTGACTTGGGGAATTTGGAAAGAGAGAAACAACCGAATCTTTAGGGATAAGAAGTCGTCGGAGGAAATTATGTTTGAAAGAATTCATAGGATGATTAAATAAAACTTCTCTATTGTTCCCTTCAAGGAGGACAAGGTTGAGACTGTGGTTTGCTCTCCTTTTGACAACCTAATTGCTAGGGAATGGAGAATTAAATGGGATATTTCCAATGCTCCTAATACAACCAAAAAGTCCAGGGAAGGAGTTTGCTAGAGTTTTCCTATGGATGGCTGGGCCAAAGCCAACTTCGATGGTGCGGCCAAAGGAAATCCGGGGAAGGTTAGGTGTGGTGGAGTCCTAAGGGACTCGGCAAGTAACTTTATGGGAGTCGTTGCCACTCCTCTGGGGGTCCAAAATAATCACATGGTGGAAGCAGCGGGAGCTTATTACATAATCAACCTTGCTATGGAAATTAAATGTAAAAATTTATGGCTTGAAGGTGATTCAAAAAATATAATTGATATCCTTTGTGGTAGGTCCCAGCCCGCATGGTCGATTAAAAATTGGATTGAAGATGCTAAGGTTTTACTTAGTAAGTTTGATAGAATAAAAATAACTCATGCTTACCATGAGGCGAATGCTCTTGCAAATTTTTTTTCCAGTGAGGGAGTTAAGAATGACAAAATCCTCACGTGGCACAAAAAGATTGACCTCCATTCCAATGTTCAAGCTTTATTGGTGCTGGATGTGGTGAATGGAAAAGTGGTGGCTTCTTGTAATAATGAGGAAGGTACGAGTCATGAATAACAAAATTAGAAGACATAATGGGGCTGAGAGGATCCGACAGATAAATTATTTACTTTGGCATGCTTTGTGGGTCTTGTGAAGCAAAGGAACTATCTAGAATAGGTTCTCCATTTGCAACAGTATTTGAATTGAGATCTCAAAAATGGGTGGGCAACGGAAGAGGGTTAAACCTATCAGTTTTGAGTCACACACCAAGAACACTAAAGCGTGGAGTAAAATAAGAAGGGGTGGCTTACTTCCATTCATCAAGAAACTCCATGGCCCTAAGGAGGAGATTACTAATTTCTTTGAGAAAAATTGGAATAATGGGGAGGTTCTTCTCTTTGGGAGGAAAGTTCAAATTGATGAAGCTTTGATAGCGGAGGTGACTGGCATTCTGATTGAAGAGCATAAATTTTTTAGAGACAAGAAATTCTCTGACAAAGCTATGATGAGGTTCCCTAAGTCTGAAATGGGGAAGCAAAAACTTGTCAAGATGATGAACAGTTACTATGAAGTGGACACTATAAAAGCTTTATGGAGAAAAGTGCTAAGGGTTATCATGGAGTACATCACTCTCAACGGCCACTTCACTAGGGTTTATGGATATCACTTTGTGCTGCTCAATCACTTCTGACATAAGGTGCATTTTTCTATCCCTTTCTTCTTGCTCTATTCCCTAAGAAATAGCTTTTCTGACCATAGTAGGAGCCCTAAAAGATACCTAATTCTTCACATGAGTCTTTTAAGGCTCATATATAAACACTTTCAGAATATGCCTACCCTTCCAAACCCTATAGCCCCTTTGGAGCTTGATGAGGATGATACTGAGCCTAGTATATTTGATACTAAAGTTTCTCTCAGCCATGTCAAGATCTCCTCACCTCCTCTAGCCCCCCTTCTACTTCTAGTCATTCCCCCCAGCCTTCTGGTGCCTGCTTTGTTCCTACCTCTGGCCGCACTAACCCTGATGCTAAAGTGGCAAGCTCTAACTCTCCAGTTAATAAGTTAGTCTCCTACCCTGATGACTCTCCTATTGTTTCTACTAAAGCAGCCGAGGTCAGTCTTGAGGATCCCCACATCCCTCAGAATATTCAACAGGAGAACTGTAGTCCTCCTAGAGGTGCAGAGTCAGTTAATTTTGGGGTCAATTTTGATTGTGACCCCCCTTTTGACTTCGTTGGAACTACCAAGAGTTGTTCTATGGACCAACTTAATTATGCCAAATGGTTATTTTATGAAATTAGTGAGTTGAAAACCAAAAATCTATCTCTTCATGGTAAGCTGGGGGAAATTGAAGCCAAAGTTGCTGGGCTAATTTAGCTCGAAGCGGAGAAGAATACCACTGTGAAGGATAACATACAAAAGGACAACACTATTGAAAATGATCTTGAAAAAATTAAAGGAACCATGAAAAAAATTGCTGATCAAAACTGCAGAATTGCCATACATAACTCTTTAATCATCAAGCCATGTCCGAAATACTAGAGAAAACCTAGAAAAGAGCTCTGATTGTCGACCTTGATCAGGAGAAAGACCAGGATGAGGAACTGGGGATCTCTAAGTGAATCAGATCAAGTATGAAAAGAAAAGCCCTGACCATCCCAAATATGACTCAAATCTTCATGGAGGGGGTCCAGGATATGGTGGACCTAGAAGAGGTTGCTGACAAGCTTCTGAAGTCTATGAATTAGCTGTGGCTGGGCCTAGCTTTGTCTGTTTGCTGGCCATTTAATGGCTTTTTTGTAGCTTTTTGTGGCTGTCTGTTTTAGCTGGTTTTTATCTTTTTGGCAGCCTTTTTGTCTTTTGGACCTCTGTTTTGGTCTTTGCTTGTAACGATACTTTGTGGTTTCGGGTCCCTGTAAAACATGTTTATCCCCTTTTATCAAAAACAATTGTACTACTAAGAAAAAATAGAAAACAATGCAAACAAACGAAAAGAGTATATCAAAAAATGAAGATCCATGTTATATGGATGAGGATAGTGATTGTAATCAGCTCACAAGCAACATATATGCAGATTTGTATAACAGTGATGAAGATAAAGATGCACTTGCAAGTGTTGTGAATTTCTCATCACAAATTAGTGGTCAAGATATTGAAGATGAAAATCTAAGCATTCACTTTGAAAACTATGACCATAATTTATGTAGTGATGAATTTTCTTGTGATGATGATCATGATGAGAGTGAAGTTTCTAATTATTTTTCTAAGGATTGTGAATTCTCTTATGAGGATGATCTAGAGGTATTTTCTTCACATGAAGTCAGTGTATGTGGCTAACCACTTTTCATGAAGTCAGGGCATGTGCAAGATCATTTTGGGCCAAAAAGTGGCAATATGATGGGTATGTGTAGGGTATGTGGCTAATGACTTTTTTAATCCAAAATTGATAAAACAAAAAAGGGTTTTTAAAGGAGATTCTCAACTTTCCACCAATATAAATTATGATTTACTTTGAATTTAATAAATAATTATTATTCATTTTCTATTTGAATTATGACTAAAGTCCTAATTGATAGGCTGATTGAAAAAAATCTATAGCTTTCAAATGGTGTCACATTTTTTGAATCTAATTTATGCATCACATTCTATGCTTCACATACTATAAGATTAAAAAAAATGAATTTCATGAATTTTTGACCAAGTTAAGGTGTTCATGCATACGAGTTTTTATATTTTTTAAAAGTTGTAATAAAAAATTCATAATTAATTATTTACTCAGAAAAAAATTACAAAAAAATATGCATCACATCGGGACATGAGTCCTCTACTTATATCTAAAATCTTATAAAAATTATATTACCATTTTATTGTGGTTAGGGTGGTCAGACGCACACTTCTTATTTTTTCCTTGAAATTTAAGTACTACTACATTGAAATTTCAAATTTTCACCAAATAGATATATTTTTTAAAAATAAATCTAGTAGTTTAGAAACTACATTCAATTTGCTACAGATTCTATTCTTACATATTTTTAAAATAATATAGATAACTTATTCAAATTTTTATGTCAAGTTTCCTAACTCTAATTTTTCTAAATTTTTCACCACTTAAGGGCATGTTTTTTCTATGATTATCCTGCACATACTTGTCACTTGTTCACAAGTGAATGAAAAAATCCTATTTGATGCATACCTGGAATATAGTTTGGGTTTTCCATCAATGGATCATGTTAATTGTATGAATGGTGAAGAATTTGAAGATAAGAATGTGTGTGTTTAGTATGTTGATCCTGAACACAGTACTAGAAATGATGAAGATAGGGTTTCATTATTGAATGATCAAAATGTACATCATGAAATGCACACAAATTTCAAATCAACATTATTTCCCATTGATAATGTCAAACAGTTTGATGAATTTTCAAATTGTGTTGATATTGCAAAAAATTTTGGTCTATGTGTAGAGCAACCAAATGACACAAACAATGGTGGATCTCATGTTAGTGAATGTGAAATTGAGTTCTTTGTTGATGTTCCTTATCTTCATAGTATGATTATGGACATGTTTTCATCTAATGAGGAAAGCATTTATGTGAAGGAAAAAAAAGATACTTTTTCAAGTGGTAATGAAAAATTTTTAGATAATGGTGAGTCTTTAGAACATAGGTCAATATGCCTATCAACTAATAGTGCACATGAAAGTGTTTTTGATGATCCTATTAATCCTGAAAGAGATGGCATTCAAAGTGATTCAGATATTCATATTGACATTATGGAGAGTAATAGTGAACATGTTATGAAAAATCAATGTGAAATTTCTAACTCAGGGTTAAATTCTAAATTATTTGAATCTTTTTTGAAGCATTCCATATGAAATTGCATGGTAGTCTGAAGAATGAATTTGATATCATATGTGAACCTAAGATGGAAAATAATGTTTATGCATTGGAGATTGATGTTTTCTCTTAATACCATGATTTGAATGTAGATGAAGGTATTGTGGGTGTTGATAAATCTAATTTTCAGAACCTTGAAAAATGTGATGATGTGATTGGGTTGTGTTGTTTGGATGACAATGAAATGACCTATGGCACAATTCAGTTAAAGGAGTTTCAAATGTGTGTGCATTCTCTTCTCAACACACAAGAGGATTGCACATTGTTTTTGAGGCATGATATCTTCTTTAAGTATAATCATTATGAGGGGGTAAATACATGTGATAAGACTATATTTTCATATGGTCTTAATAATTATCCTCATATATGCTACCACTTGCTACAAAATCAGAAAATAAAGGGAATGGAAATGATCTAGTCTATGTGATTTGGTTTCCATGTGACATCAAAGTTAAACAAGGAGCAAGTTCTCACTTGTTCAAAGGTAGCTTGACACTTGTGTTTGTAGAAATGCAGTCACTCATGTTTTTGTGGTGTGATATAGGTAAATGTGCATTAAGGGAAATAAATTCCTTCAATAGGTTGATTTTTGACAAAGGAAAAAATAGGTTCTTCTTTTCATTTGGTGGCATGGGGCCATCAAATGTGGTTTGAAATTTTTAAAAAGACTTTGTTGCCCAATAGTTTTGGCACTTGGTCTGCTCTCCTAGAGATTTAGAATCTTGCCATGCCCACAAGGGGCATGCAACCCTAGTTGGAGCCACTAATGGAACCTTCAAAAATTTCAAATTTGAAGTTCTTATTTTGGAAAATTTTGATTTGCACACTTAGAAGTGCCCCTGAAAAATCTTCCCTAGAGACCTACTTTGGAAGGTCATAAGTTGGAGCCAATTGATTCACATCAAATCCTTTGGTGTTCATATTAATTTGACATATGTGAACATGTATGTCTGATTTTAGCTTCCCATGATGATTTTTGATAGGGTTTTGAAAAGAAAAGTTGGAGGGTTTTGGGACTATTTTGTTGTTTGTGAATTTTTAGTTCTACAAAGTGGTCGCCTTTTCGAGTGAATGTTTCAAAACTAGGTGATTGTCATGATGAATGGATTGGTTCCTTGAATTTCCTCCACATTCATATTCTCCCTAGTATGATTTTAGAGTCTCATGATTATATTTGATATTTTTACCAAGTCAAAAGCAAATGCAGTTCTACTTTTACATCTACATTTCCTAAATTGTTTGAAGGAGGTCAAATTTGACTCCTAATATCTCATGAAGAATGTGGATTGAATGAAATCCCTCTTGCACACATACTCAATGGGATTAATTGTTTAAATTTTTCCAATGGAAATTTCCCAGGAGGTGATTTGATAATTTTGCAAGGAGGTGACTTGGCATGCCCTAATTGGTTTTCAATAGGTGCATTTGCAAAAAATCTTAAGTGAACCACTTTGGCATTGAATATCTTGCACCTGAGATCTATTTTGCTAAGTTGTTTATTGCACTACATTCTTGGGTCAAATTTCTACATGCCTGTATATTTTTATAGCTTTAGGAGGTTGTTTGACTCCTTTTCTAGGGAAATTCCAGAGCCTACTTGATTTGTTTGGTTCATAGTATAGAATGCGTAAAAATGGATTCTGATAGTTGACCACTTCAAATTTAGTTGGGCCCACATGCAGACCTGACATGCTTTGCACAATTATGATGTTGCAAGTGTTGCAATATTGTAGTAACTTCAAGTGAATTACTTGGAATAGGGAAGTCATATGGAAGTTTCATGTTAATATTAATGACAACATTGAGGTGTGTTCTTGTCTTGATTCTAAACTTGGTAATGCTGAAGAAGAGTTGGACTATCATGTAGATGAAGTGGAGACCTTTGTAATGAGATTGAATCTCCTCTATGATGAGCCTTCAAATACATTGGACCTTATGATATACCATTGGGAGTAAAGACTAATGAGAGTTATGAAACAAATTCACAAGGGCATTGTTTTCTTTTGCCATAGTATGGAGACACATGTACATTTTTCTTTGAAAGAATTGCAAGGAAAATTGTAGGCATTGAAGGTAAATTTCATCAAATATTAAATTTAAAGCCACAAATAATGCAAATAAAAGTCCAAAATTATTTTTTATTAATGGGGAGATATATAGAGAAAATTAATGTTTAATAGCAACAAATTTGTAAATGGTTTACAAAATAGACAAGTCTAGTCAAGAGTTTCCACATTTGAGATTGTACCTAAGCATGTATTGGTAGGATATTTTATGAGATAATCAGTGAGCTTTGATTATCTTTAGCAATCATTATCTAGTTGTATCCCGAGAAATTGTCCATCAGGGAGAGCATTTTGTGTCTCGTTGTCATGTCCATAATCATGTCAATGTTGGGCAACGAGAAATCATCTTTTTGACATGATTTGTTTAAGTCCCTGAAATATGTGCAAATTATGATGCCCCTATCAGGTTTTGAAATAGGAACTAGGTTTGACACCCATTCTGAATAGTCGATTGGTCGAATGAATCCTACGTCTAGTAGCTTCTTTAGTTCCATTTTGACTAGTAGGGCAATTTGAGGGTGTATTTTCTTGAGTTTTTGTCAGACAGTCTTTGCTTCAAGGTACACAACTAGATGATGAACTATAATATCTAGATCAAGCCCAAGCATATCTGCATAGCTCCATGTGAAGTTAGCATGTCTTTATTTTAAGAAGGTTGCTAGGAGCTCTTGATCCTCTAATAGTAATGACTCCACATAGAATGTGATGTGCAAGTCTCCTCTATTCCTAGATTAACTAGATTTCATATTTTGGCTAGGACTACTAATTTTTCCTGATGAAAATCTCTGAAAGGAAGATTGAATCCACCATCTTTAGGTACCTTAGAGAGGTTTTCACCATTGGATGCATCCTTTTGTTTTACTTTTTTTGGGTCAAAGAGTGCCACAGTGTGGTTTTCACTTAAGGACGTAGATATTATTCTTAATTTCTCACTTTTGCAACTCAGGGATTCAATCATTTCCCCATAATAGGCCTATGTATCTAGCTCAATGATGAATCTTGCTTTGTGATCCCCATACAGAATATTATCTAGAAGTCCCATGAATTATGAGAGTGCCTCTTCATTTTTGAATGTGTCAAGAATTGGCAGTCCTTGTTGCTCATAATCGATGAGTTTTGGGTAGACTAGATGAATTTCATGGTTTTGGTTTTCAAACTCATAAGATACGGTGCTAATTATGAGAAGGGTGGTACCCTCAAAGAGCATGGGTACATTGGTTATGGGATCCTCATCATCACTACTACTACATAAATTAGTTATGTCAAAAGTGATTATCTATGATGCAGGTAGTGGATACAAGTAAACGAAGTTTAGTTGGTGTTGGTTCATGGGGAGTCTTGACTACTTTAACTGGGGGACCTCGTCCATGTATAGTCATACTCAGAGGGGTACATCTAAGGCCAACATTTCTCATTTTTTTCTCAGGAATGAGGGGTATTATAATCCCATTGTCATTTTTCCCTAGTTTCTGGTTTCTATCATAGCCCATTGCGAGAATCATTTGCAAATCTTTACTTCTATAATCCATTGGTAGATTAGTTGCTGGTCTATTATCTTGGTATAGGAGATGAGATGGGTCCTCCTCTATGAATTCTCTATCAAGATCCCACCAAATTCTAAAGTTGGGATATTCAGGGGATGTTTGGGAAGTGGAGGCTTGATTTGATTGTGGACATCCTCGTGATCTAAGAGATTGTGGTAACTCTCCTACCACAAAGGAATTGTTGGGAATCATATAGTTTCCCCAACTGTTGTCCTAGATGATGAATTTTATATAAGAGATGGTGGGGATGGTGGGAATGGTGTGTGTCTCTGTTGCAGAAGTGGAGGTGAGAGTGGTTGGATCAATGTATGGTATTGATGGGCCTTCATCATTTTTTAGGTACTTGAGGTATTTTTGTAGTATTTTGCCTCAAGGATTTTGTAGTAGGAGAATGGTTCAGGATCTCCTTGTATGGTGACCTCTTGTCCTTCATATGTGAATTTGACACACTGATGGAAGTTTGATATTACTGCTTGCATTGCATCGATCCATGGACATCCTAGGAGAATGTTATAAGGCAAGTCAAGACTAGGACCTAATAGGTGGTTTCCATGATAGTTGGCCCTACTTGAATAGGGATTTGGATTGTGCCTTGGGACACTCTTTCTTGATCATCATATGCTCTGATTGTAATACCTTTTCATTTGTTGATGGAGTCCTCTAAGATTTTTAGGTTCTTAATGAGCTTGAGGGAACAAATATTCAAGCCTACACCTCCATCCACCAAGACTCAATTGAATTTATTTTTCTACACTAGGAACTCTAAATGGAGTGCATGGTTATGAGATGGTTGAATGGGAAAATATTGGTTAGAGAATGTAAGGAGATTTAGGGTAATGATGTTTTCGACCATAGCTTGGAATTGTTTTGCATCAAGATCTGTGAGGATAGTGGATGAAGCCAATGCTTCCTCAAGGATTTTCTTGTGGGTAGATGATATTTTTAATAAATCCATGATGGATATTTGTGTTGGGGTTCTTTTTAGCTGATCAAGGAAATTGTGACCATTGGGAATAGATCTGGGGTTGGGTGTGGGTGCTCTGTTTGGTTGAGATGACCCTGCAATGGTAACTTTTCCACCTCTTGTGGTGACTCCATAATCGATATGGACTCCTTTGATGGTGATGGTAGCACAGTAGTCATCCAAGGATTCAACGACATGGTCATACACATGATTGATTTTTTTGAAGGTGCCTTTCCCCTTATCAATGTTATTGTTCCCTTTATTGTTATGCTTACGCATCAGATTCATGTATATTTTGAGATTCTGATTCCCTGTTGGTTGTTCCACATTTATGATTCTTTAATAAATCAGGTCTTGGACTAGGATTTTTAACCTCATGCAACTGTTAGTGGTGTGCCCTTTGATTTTGTTGAAGTCACTGAGCTGATTTTTGTTGTACTAAGGGGGCTTAACATCTAGTTTTTAATAGTTCTCATAGGTCAGAGCCTTGATGAGGTTTTCATTTATCAGTTTCTTCATGATGACTTCCAGTGGTTCCCCAAGGGTGGTGTACTTCCACTTAGTGAAGTTCTTGTTTCATTGGAGTGGTCCCCTTTGATTTTTGACGTTATTGATTGCTTGATTGTTTGATTGTTGTGTTGTGTTCGCTGGATGGTTATTTTGATGATGGTTTTGGATTTTTCGTTGTGGTGCAGGTGTGTTTTGCCGAGGGACTGATGACAACTTTGGCATCAACCACCATCATTGGTAACATTTTTGTTTCTTGCCCATGTGTGAGGTTTTTCATTATAGCTTGTAGATGGGCAATTGTTCTGTTGTTTGGGATGTGAAGTTGATCCTCTAGGTTGTGTCATAAAGGTTCGTTCAATGTTGAGCACCCTGGAAATCAACTGATCATATGTGGTAAGTCCCTCAACTTTGAGATGGAAAGCTAAGAGGCTATCAAGGTTGGATATGATAGTGCAAACTTGTTGTTCCTTAGGCATGACCCATTTGCTTCGATTGGCCTTGGATCGCCATCATGTAGGAATGAAGCAAATGATTCATTCTTCTCTTGTTTCAGAGCTGAGAATTCCTCTAGACTGACATCCATGGTGATATTGCATGCCTTGTTTTTGATGAATGTGTATGATTTATTTGAATTTCTTGATTCTTGTAGGTAGGTGAGAGAACCATTCCATGGCATGGCCAACCAAACTCCTAGAAATATAGTAGCATCCAATAGGTATCATCATATGCAAATTCCATGCAATGAACCTTGAATTCCCTAATGTGATATTAAAGTTTTCCCATCCCACGGTACTTGTCAAACTTGGGGATCTCAAATCCCTTTGGGAATGGTTTCATCACAAGGCTCATGTCAAACAGATAAGGACACAAGTTGCTTGATGTTTTCATGGTTCATCCTGATTAAAGATCAAGCACTTGTTGTGAGGGTAATTTGATGTGTTGCGACATCATTTTATGGATCAAGGGGTGGGATGAAAGTGCTCTGAGGTGGTTTTCTTGTTGATGGGATGGCTGGATTTGTTGATGTGTTGATTGGTGGTACTTGCACATTCTACTGAGCCATGTATGCTTGTACTTGTTGTTGTGTCAAGATTGCCTATTGCTGAGCCTACTGTTGAGCTACTAATTGGGCTACTTCCTATTGTTCTTGATATTGTTTCAATTCTTTCTGATGTGCCTAATATATTGCTAATTGTTGTTGTGCAAGATACTGCACTTGTGCTTGTGCTTGTTGTGCTTGATATTGAGCTTGAGCATGCACTTGAGCTCGTGCCTGAGCTTGAGCTTGAGCTTGAGCTTGAGCTTGTGCTTGAGCCTGAGCTTGAGCTTGAGATTCTATGGCTTGTTGTTGTTGTTGCAATAAGATTTGGGCTTGGGTAGTGTGTTGTGCTTGTTATGTAGCCTGGGAAGCTTGAGCAGCTTGCATAGCTTGAGCAGCTTGCTGGGTAGCTAGTTGTACAACTTGTTGAGTAGCTAGTTGCACATATTTTTGTTTTTGTACTTGTAGGAGTTCCTTTTGATAAGTAGCTTGTTGATCAGCTTGCAACATAATACTATATTGGCTTGATATATTTGAGCCTTGTGGTGGTGGTGGTAGAGGTAGATTTGGAATTGCTTCTTGTGGTGATGAGAGGCACCGTCATGTTGATGATTGGTTTTTGAGTGGTAGATGGTGCAATCAATGTGGTTGGTCCTTGAGAGACCATGTTTTGAGATGTTAGGGATGGTTGATGATGTGATGGTGGTGGTTTGAGTTATCAGGGTAGTTGCCATCTATTGTTACGATGTCGATGACAAGTTTTGAGAGTTTGGCATGATGCTTTGATTGATGCTCAAGATGTTGGTTTGATTTTGATTGATACTTGGTAAAGGGGGAAGCCCTAAGCCAAGAAGTGGTGTAGATGATGATGGCAATGGTGGAAGTGGTGAAAATGTGAGGGATGTGATCTCTCTAGGAAATGGTGTAGTGTCAAAAATTCACCCTGGTTCGAAAATGTCACCTTCTCCTTGTGAGGTTCTGGGGAGAGAGGTTTGGGGTGTTGTGAAAAATGATGATGATGGGTCATTTGGATCATGAAAAGTGAGAGGGGCATATGGATGTGATGTATTTTGGGGTACAGTTTGTCCCAAGATGTTGTTTGCATCCAAATCCTGATTGTTGACAAGGGGGTGTGTTTGTAGGGGATTGAGAAATGCACTTCCCTTGTTAACAATAGGTTGAGTTGGAGCAATGGATGATGTGATTTGTGAGATGTGTTGAGTGATACTTTGGGATGGGGGTGTAGATCTGATGGGGAGGGTGGATGAAATTGGAGGCATGACCTCTAAGGATGGTTCCACTATAGAGCTCACATCGAAATCAAAAGGTAATTTAGCACCTTGCTTTGCTAATTCAAGGATGTATAGTGAAGGTTTGAGTCTCATCATGATATTGATATCTTATGGTTCTCTATATTTTGAATCATTTCAGTGATTTCCTCGTGTGACATTCTAAATGGATTATTGGTAATATCCTCTACTTTCTCTTGAGGGTTTTGTGATGATGAAGGAAATTTGATTAGAGGATTACTTGATTGAATGGGATTTATTTCAAAATTTGTTTGACTCAGGTCACTTGTAGTGGATGTTTCTATGTTGGCTTCCATGTTCTTCTTGTGTTGAGATCTAGTTTGCACCATAAAATAGAGATCAATTTTCAAGAATATGGGAGATGAATCTCTAATTCTTTGGATTGATCTAATCTTAGGCATAGAAAGAGAAAATTTAGGATGTTTTCAAGGATCAAAGGTGATATTATGGGGATGATGTAAAAGATGGATGATGTGGAAGTTTGAAATTTTGAGAAATCTTGAGGGGATGTTAGAATTTTTACGACTTTTTGGATTTGTTTTGGATTTTGAATTGGCCTTGATTTTATTTTTGGTTTTCTTTGTTCTTGGATTTATGAACAAATAGACCCTAAGATGTTGGATGATTATCTAAGGGGTATATATTCTCAGAGGATGATAATTTGAATATGTGTAGGGAGAAGGATGCATCTACCCACACCTATTCAAACAAAATGATAATTTAACCAAGCATATGAAGAAGGATGCATCTACATATACCTAGCTAAACAAGATGGTTTAATAATTTGAATAAGCATATGCAAAAGGATGCATCTACACATACCTAGCCAAAGATGATTTGATGCTTTTGATTCAAAGATTTCAAGGATTTTGCTTCAAGCATTTGATGATTTTGATTTTTTTCCAAAAAGCCTAGCATGGAGGATAATTTCAAGATTTTTCAAAAGATGATGGTGAGGTGATTTTGGTTTGATGTTTAAGGATGGATGAAAATGATTGATTTTGATCCTAGAATGCACCTAAAATGACACTTGTTTATTAGACCTAGGTATTGAAGAACATACAATACTTGTAACGACCTCTTAACCAAGAAGTGGTTCAAACTAAGCATGCATTTTTGCATTATTCAAACAAATGATTCTATAGAACCTTGTGAATATTTTTCATATTTTTATATGTTTCTTTTGATTGCACCTCCTAATGTATTTATTGATGACCTTTCGAGTGTTATTCCTAAATTTTAAACTTTTTCTCAAGGACTCTTGCTTTGGGATTTTGACTTTCTTGGAAATCATGAGGAACTAACACATGTGTGGGAGCCAATTTTGTTATCTTTTCCTAATGATTTTGTTTTATCACAAAAAAAATCTTTGGTTTTCAAACTATATGTTCAATCTCTTAACTTCTTCTCATTCTACAAGGTATGTTATGTGGAATTTTGAGGAAATCAAGACAAGGGTTACCTATTGTTAACTTTAGTAAGAAAATTGAGATACAATCCAAGTGTTTAGAAACCTCTAAGGATAAAATCCCAAGGGAAAGCAATAAAACATGAATTTGGTCAATTATACTTGCTTCCTAAAGGGTTTGAAGTTTCAATGGCAATGTTAAATGTTTGTTTCCAAATTTTTTCGAACAAGAAAAGTGTTTTGTAACCAAGAACAAGCACAATCCTATGGATATGAAAAACTATATTGTTGAGTCCCCACTTGGATAAGTCCATCTATGCTTATTTTTAGTGAATGGCTAGATGCTTGACCCCACTAGCTCCCCTCCACAACACTCACTTTTTGAGGTAGCCAAGCATCAATACCCATGAAACTCCCATGGCATACTTTACATTTCTACTAAAATCCATAAAATTATGATACATGATCAAAGTCAATGAATGATTGCATCTCCATGATTTTTAGATCCATCAGGAGCTGATAAGTTTCAAGTGTGGTTAGACTTCTTACAGACCATTCATCAACCCACTCTATTGACTTGCAATCATTCCATGCTTGAAGTGTGCATGCAAAACAAAAGTATGCCATCTTCTGCATATGGATAGTCCATGTACCTACATTGGAGCTTCTAAAATTTTGTAGCTCACTCAATCATGTTAGTGTACAAAAATCCTCATATTTAACAATGTTAGTATCATCTAGGGTGATCCCACAAAGCTAGTTTACAATTTCTGGGAGATTTTTATTTTTGTTGAAATCACATATTATTAGAAAATATAATTATTTAAGCCTTTAAAAGTTCCATTTAAAGCATTCTAATTGAAGAGGGTTTGATCAAACTACCTTAGATCAAACCCTCTTGGATAGAACCCTGCTAGTTTTAAACCATACCTATAACATAGTCTCCTTTACACCTATCAAAATGCTGATAGAAAACCACTTTTGATTTACCTTTTGGGGGATAAAATGAATTCATTTAAAATTTATTTTTTTAAAGTATGTAGTATTTATTATAAGCTTCCCAAAAAGTATAATTTATATAAATTAATTTTATTATTATATTTCTTTTTTTTTATTTCTTGTGAATGTAGGTTTTTCGCTGAAAATCAAGCTCTCTATTCTGCGCATGTGGAAAAATAGAAGATTGTAATTTTTTTCTTTGAAAAATATGAGTGCACCAGATATTGAAGTCCTTGATCTAAAAAAGATAAATAAATTTAATTTAGATACATACAAAAAAAAGTTGTGTTATATGGTCCACCTATGTGTGAATTGTAATTGGTTTGACTTTGAAACTTGATTAAGGAAAAAATATTCAATAAAACACTATGAAACCAATTGGAAGCACTAGATATCATAGTTACAAATCTAAATTTTAAACTATTGGAATTTTATCCTTCATGGAAAACTGTTGTGTTATATGTGAGCATCACTCCTTAAAAATGGCGTTTATTGAAAAAAAAAATAGTTTTCGAAGGAGATGGAAAATGAAGTGAAATCTAATTCCAAATTTTTTGAAAAATAATATTTAGAATCTATAGAAAAAATGTCACAAATAATTGGTTTTCATCATCTTCAAATTCCTCACAGTTTAGCTACTATAGGTGCCTGAAAGTGAAGATTTAGTTAGAAAAAATCAATTTAGTGTCCAGTTTGGCCAAAAATTATAAACCAATATTGTGGGGTCACCCTCTACTAAATTTAAAAATATATGAACTAAAGAATTACCTTGACTACCTAGACCCATTGCATGATTGCACCACTAGACAATTGATCCCACATCTATCAACTTTACACTATCTTCATACTTTAACTCTTATCATGCTAGGGCTCTTTTGATATATGCACCTGCTCCATCATGCTCCCCCTTTCCATGCCCAGCCTCTAAGAAGTTCCACATATGTTGAACACCACTAATCCTATACATCCTGCTCAACTAGTAAAACATTCTAGTGTTCCTGAATTGTGATGTATAGTTATTTGACCATATGATATGTTGACTGAATGATATGCCCCTACTAGCTAGGTCAGCATAGAAAATTTGAAAGCAACCTTGTACAAAGTCGGTAGAATATGTGCAATCATCACTGATGTAAAAGTGATACTCCCCCAATACTTTCCTTTTATCCTATGTACTATCATTTGTATGAATGAATGCTATATGTACAAATATAGCAACTTGCACAGAGTTGTAGTACTATGATTGTACCTTGTTTTGTGGCTATATGTGTAGTTCTCCATGAATTTGACAATTGAAACAATGTTGTGAAGTGGAAATGTTTCCTTACATAACTTGAACTGTGAGTCCAACCATTGAGCTCTATGTGTATGCCTTGCATACTCATACACAACCTAATCATGGAAAAATTCCCATAAATTGATATACTAGAATCTTATCACTGACCAATTCACACTTCTTGGCTTCTTTCCCATCTTTTAGACTATAGGCCATTGTCTTGTATTTTCCAAATTCAACAATTTTGTCTCCAATTGTGCATGCACTAGCCATGTGTTGGAAAATTGGAAAATGTTGCATGCCACCACAATGATCACATGTGCCATACAAACATGACTTATAAAAAATTTGACCATCCTCTTTTTCACATAAAATGGAAGATAAGAATTCCCTTGAGGATTTAGGTGGAGGCTTTATGTTACATTCCTACAAAACATTGTCAGTATGCATATCTACACATATACCTTGATAAAAATCGTTATGGATAGAAAACTCAATATGTATTGTACAACAAAAAGTAGTTCATGTGTGATTTATTTTGACATAAAAAGGCTTTAGCATTTCAAAATACCTTTGAAATATTTTCATTTCAACAAACTTTTGTACAAAATCAACAAAAAATTGGGTTTAAGTGGTATCCAAATAATGCTTTGGATGTGGCTCATAGATTTTACTACCAATTCTCCTTCTTACAACATCTCTTTGATTAGGAGAGGTCCTTGTGTTATCCTTCCAATAATCTACTATTAAAGATGTCAAGCCTTGAGCAATTATTTTATCTTTCTATGGCACTCTACCTAAGAATGCCCATAACTCATTGCTATTTGGATCCTCCAATATTTCACACCTTCCTTTGGCTCTCATTAGAGATGATCTACTTATTTTTCAAAGAATTACTTGTCTTTGTAAGGTTCAGCTTGTTCCTTGTTTGAATGCTTAACAGTGTTCTTGTCATCACACATCTTGTGGCACAACTATCCTTCATGTATGAAGTAGAACCCACACTCTCGTATGCACTCATCAAGCTTTTTACAATGGATTTTTTATTTGAGTCATTCAAAACTCTCAGTCCAGGAGCCTTCATGGTGGGCCTAAATTTGAGTTGACTCATCATTTCAACAAATACTTATATCTTCCACCCTCACATAGCTTCTAAAAAAACACTCCATATCCTTTGTGTAGCTCTTTGACATGTACTTTTTGACATCTTATTAGAAATCCATTTCAAAACATTAGAATCAATATCAATAAAAAATCTAGGTTTTCTATGCAAAAATATAGTTCTCAAATGTAAATTTATGTCAACATTAGGAATGTCAACAACATTGGGGATAGATCATGTACCTTCAATTGGAGGTGCAATTGATGACATACCTTGAGATTGAGATGTAAACGATGTTGTGCCTCCAACTTGAGGTGCCATTTTTAGAGTGACTTCAAATAGAGGCATGTTTCCTGATGTACTTTAAAAACACAATGTTGTTGATGGTGTGTCTTCAACTGTAGATGTGATTTCCAATGTACTTGGAAGACCACATGTTGTTGCTGGTGTGTCTTCAACTGGAGATGTGCATTGAACTTCACCTATGGTTGATGATGTGCCTCCAATTTTTGGATCCAATTGTGTCCTTCCATGAAAATTTTCCATTCATTCCCTTTATTTTTTCAATTGTACATCTCTCTTAGACAAGCATGGGAATTTCTGGTTGTATGGGCTGCAATTTTTTATTCTCTTCTCCTTTCATTTTTTACTACACATTCTTCCAGTGTTACAGGCTTTGGTCATTTCCTCTGCATGACATTGAATACTACATATTCACAATCACACATAGAACAAAAGTAAGTAAAGCATTTTATGAAACATATTGATAATGCTTATTATATTGTATTTTGTTGAGCAAACCAAAGTATTTTATGAAAGAAGGAAGCAAGGTATTTGGAATTATCAAACATATCTATATGCTACAACATTTTTCATACATAAATCTACCTCCATACCACAAGAAAAGAAATTGTAATGCATTTTTTCAAACATATCCATACCACTGATTACATTACATTTAGTGGTTATTTGAGTCATTTTGGGCAACAAATGTAAAAGTTGCAAATAATGTCAAAAATTTGTCCATTTAGACAAAAAATTTCAAGGAGGTTAAAATGGTATTTGGAAAAAAGTTTTCAAGGAGAGGTTGGCATGTAATTTTGAGAAGAGAAGTAATTGAAACAACCCTTGATTTTATGTATTTTCTAGAAAATTTGAAGTTTCTTTGATATGTACGGTTACATATTGGAATTTTTTATCTTTCATGGAGTGAATCTTGCGGGAAGCAAGCCTAAAACCATTTTAGACTTGGTTTGGATTGATTTAAAAAAAAATTGTGCATTTTAGAGAAAAATTATAGAGGATCGGTCTGTATACTCTATTTTAAGGGTTTTGAGTGTATGAAAATTATATTTTAAACCATTCCAAACATTATTTTGTTCTGTAACTTGGTGGAATGGCTTAGTAGGGAATGATTTAGGTATGTACATGGTTTGTTGGAGTAGGGAAGATGTTTGAAGGATTTTTTTGTTGCTATCCTGAAGGTTTTTTTTGTATATTTTGCCCAAAAATGGAATTTTTGAACTAGGCTTTGGTGAAATATTGATGATAGGGGATGATGAATGAACTTATAAGAATATTCAAACATAATTAAGGGTTTTTGAAGTGGTAATTGGGCTAGAAAAGGTCTAGGATATAGTTTTTCAATAAAGCCCCATGTAAATTGCCTAAAATGAGGGTTTCTTATTTAGATGTCTTTGAAAGTGTGTCACTGTAAATAAATGGTGAAATTGGAGGTTTTGTTGACTAGGTTTTGTTACCCAATTAAGTTCTGGGATTGAGGAGGAGTTTCCAATAGGGCCTCTTTGTAAAGCTCTTAGGTTTTCCAAATTAGTTGAAAATAAAAGTTTTCCCACAACCATTAGTAACAATGAATTTAATGTTCAATTCTATGTGTAAAAATAAATATTAATAAAATCATCAAATTAATGGTCTATAAATTGTCAAAACAAAACAGAAAAAACTTGTGTTAAGTTGAATTCGTTTATCTAAGCATGTTGGAAATAGACTACTATAAGCAATGCAAATAGAATTCATAAAAAAAATTGTGTCAAGTTGATCTCGTTTATATAAGTTTAAACATGAATTCATCTAAATTATGTCATGGTTTTCATTTTTTTCTTCAAAGTCATAAAAATTAAACTTTTTTAAGCAACTCCCATCTAATTCAATGTTGAATTCTATGTCCAATTGTTATGATTAATAAAATCATTAAAGGAATTTAGATTATTTTCAAAAATAAACAAACATACTAAATATAAACATTTCAATATTACCAAAATGAATATATTACCTAAGATAATGCAAAATGATGTAGAAACTTCAAAATTTCTTCATCTACGTTGTCTAGCATGAAAATTGGTGGAAAAAAGGTGATGGATCAAGCATATATTGGTACAATAGCAAGTCACATGTATAAAAAAGGCATTTCTCTATTAGATACAATGTTGAACGAGACAAAAGTAGAAGCATGTGGGATTGAATCATAGGGTCGAAGCCTATTTTACCATTTCAAGGTAAAAAAACACATTTGGTGCTTGGCAAATTTGGAGAGCACCAAATTTGGAGAGTGCAAAATTTGGAGAGAACCAAATTTGGAGAATGCCAAATTTGGTGCTTTGGAGAGTTCCAAATTTGGAGAGCGCCAAATTTGGTGCTTTTAAATGCTTTAACAATATCAATAGTAAGGTAGTGAGACTTGAGATAGAGGGAGAGGGGATATGAGTGAGAGAGATTTGTCCTAGTAATGTGGTAGGGACTAAGACCTGAGAGTGATAGAGACTTCAGAGGGCTAGAGAGTTATCTAGTTAGGGTGGGGGAAAAGACATCACAATGGGAGAAGGGTTGGAGTGAAATAGATTTGTATACCCTCTCCCCTTAAACTATAAACCATAAACCCTTAAACCCTTAAACCCTCAACTCTCTCTCTCTCTCAACCCTCAACCCTCTACCCTATAACCTCAACCATAAAACCCTTAAACCATGAACTTTAAACCTTCTACCCTCAACCCTTAAATCATAAACCCTAAAACCCTAAAACCATTAACCCTTATATTTCTCTTTCTCTCTTTCAACCCTACACCCTCTACCCTTAAACTGTAAAACCTAAAATCATAAACCCTTAAATCGTAAACCTAAAAAACAAAAGGATTAAACTGTAAACCCTAAACCCTAAAACCCTTAACCCCCCTCTCTCTAACTGCTAAACCCTCTACTGTCCACCCTCAACCCTTAAAACCTTAACCCTTAAACTGTTTGCCTTCTACCCTCAACTGTCTCTATCTCTCTCTATCTACCCTCTACCCTCTACCCTCAACCCTCAACCTTTAAACCTTAAAATCCTTAAACCCTCAACCCCCCTCTCTCTCAACCCTACACCCTCTA
>VDFB02271358.1:370984654-371038215 GCA_007258455.2 Sequoia sempervirens
TAACCCTTGTCTCGATTTCCTCAAAATTCCACATAACATACCTTGTAGAATGAGAAGAAGTTAAGACATTGAACATATAGTTTGAAAAACAAAGAGTGTGTTTGTGATAAAACAAAATCATTAAGAAAAGATAACAAAATTGGCTCCCACACGTGTTAGTTCCTCATGATTTCCAAGAAAGTCAAAATCCCAAAGCAAGAGTCCTTGAGAAAAAGTTCAAAATTTAGGAATCACACTTGAAAGGTCATCAAGAAATACATTAGGAGGTGCAATCAAAAGAAACATATAAAAATATGAAAAAAATTCACAAGGTTCTATAGAATCATTCCTTTGAATAATGCAAAAATGCATGCTCAGTTTGAACCACTTCTTGGTTAAGAGGTCGTTACAAGTATTGTATGTTCTTCAATACCAAGGACTAATAAACAAGTGTCCTTTTAGGTTCATTCTAGGATCAAAATCAGTCCTTTTCATCCATCCTTAAACATCAAAGTGCAGTCAAAAGAAACATATAAAAATATGAAAAAAATTCACAAGGTTCTATAGAATCATTCCTTTGAATAATGCAAAAATGCATGCTCAGTTTGAACCACTTCTTGGTTAAGAGGTCGTTACAAGTATTGTATGTTCTTCAATACCGTGGACTAATAAACAAGTGTCCTTTTAAGTGCATTCGAGGATCAAAATCAGTCCTTTTCATCCATCCTTAAACATCAAAGTGCAGTCAAAAGAAACAAATAAAAATATGAAAAAAATTCACAAGGTTCTATAGAATCATTCCTTTGAATAATGCAAAAATGCATGCTCAGTTTGAACCACTTCTTGGTTAAGAGGTCGTTACAAGTATTGTATGTTCTTCAATACCGAGGACTAATAAACAAGTGTCCTTTTAGGTGCATTCTAGGATCAAAATCAGTCCTTTTCATCCATCCTTAAACATCAAACCAAAATTACCTCACCATCATCTTTTGAAAAATCTTGAAATTATCCTCCTTGCTAGGCTTTTTGGAAAAAAATCAAAATCATCAAATGCTTGAAGCAAAATCCTTGAAATCTTTGAATCAAAAGCATCAAATCATCTTTGGCTAGGTATGTGTAAATGCATCCTTTTGCATATGCTTAGTCAAATTATTAAACCATCTTGTTTAGCTAGGTATATGTAGACACATCCTTCTTCATATGCTTGGTTAAATTATCATCTTGTTTGAATAGATGTGGGTAGATACATCCTTCTCCCTACACATATTCAAATTATCATCCTTTGAGAAAATCTACCCCTTATATAATCATCCAACATCTTAGGGTCTATTTGTTCATAAATCCAGGAACAAAGCAAACCAAAAATAAAATCAAGGCCAATTCAAAATCCAAAACAAATCCAAAAAGTCCTAAAAAGTCTAGCATCCCCTCAAGATTTCTCAAAATTTCAAACTTCCACATCATCCATCTTTTACATCTTTGCCCATAATATCACCTTTGATCCTAGAAAACATCCTAAATTTTCTCTTTCTATGCCTAAGATTAGATCAATCCAATGAATTAGAGATTCATCTCCCATATTCTTGAAAATTGATCTCTATTTTATGGTGCAAACTAGATCTCAACACAAGAGGAACATGGAAGCCAACATAGAAACATCCACTACAAGTGACCTAAGTCAAACAAATTCTGAAATAAATCCCATTCAATCAAGTAATCCTCTAATCAAATTTCCTTCATCATCACAAAACCCTCAAGATGAAGTAGAGGATATTACCAATAATCCCTTTAGAATGTCACATGAGGACATCACTGAAATGATTCAAAATATAGAGAACCATAAGATTATCAATATCATGATGAGACTCAACCCTTCACTATACATCCTTGAATTAGCAAAGCAAGGTGCTAAACTACCTTCTGATTTCGATGTGAGCTCTATAGTGGAACTATCCTTAGAGGTCATGCCTCCAATTTCATCCGCCCTCCCCATCTCATCTACACCTCCATCCCAAAGTATCACTGAAAAAATCTCACAAATCACATCGTCCATTGCTCCAACTCAACCTATTGTTAACAAGGGAAGTGCATTTCTCAATGCCCTACAAATACACCCCCTTGTCAACAATTAGGATTTGGATGCAAACACCATCTTGGGACAAACCGTACCCCAAAATACATCACATCCATATGTCCCTCTCACTTTTCATGATCAAAATGACCCATCATCATCATCATTTTTCACAACACCCCAAACCTCTCTCCCCATAACCTCACGAGGAGAAGGTGACATGTTCGAACCAGGGGGAATTTTTGACACTACACCATTTCCTAGAGAGATCACATCCCTCACATTTTCACCACTTCTTGGCTTAGGGCTTCCCCCTTTACCAAGTATCAATCAAAGCATCATGCCAAACTCTTAAAACTTGTCATCGACATCGCAACAATAGATGGCAGCTACCCCGATAACACAAACCACCACCATCACATCATCAACCACCCCCTAACATCTTAAAACATGGTCTCTCAAGGACCAACCACATTGATTGCACCATCTACCACTCAAAACCCAATCATCAACATGACAGTGCCTCTCATCACCACAAGAAGCACCATTCCAAATCCGCCTCTGCCACCACAACTAGAAGGCTCAAATATATCAAGCCAATATAGTATTGTGTTGCAAGCTGCTCAACAATTTGCTTATCAAAAGGAACTTCTACAAGTACAAAAACAAAAATACACACAACTAGCTACTCAACAAGCTACACAACTAGCTACCTAGCAAGTTGCTTAAGCTATGCAAGCTACTCAAGCTTCCCAAGCTGCATTACAAGCACAACACACTACCCAAGCCCAAATCTTATTGCAACAACAACAACAAGCCATAGAATCGCAAGCTCAAGCTCAGGCTCAAGCACAAGCTCAAGCTCGAGCCACACAAGCACAAGCTCAAGCTCAAGCTCAAGTTTAAACTCAGGCTCAAGCTTAGGCACGAGCTCAAGTACACACTCAATCTCAAGCCCAATATCAAGCACAAAAAGCACAAGCACAAGTGTAGTATCTTGCACAACAACAATTAGCAATATATTAGGCACATCAGAAAGAATTGAAACAATATCAAGAACAATAGGAAGTATCCCAATTAGCAGCTCAATAACAGGCTCAACAATAGGAAATCTTGGTACAACAACAACAACAAGACCAACAACAAGCATTGTTGATACAACAACAAGTACAAGCATACATGGCTCAGTAGAATATGCAAGTACCACCCATCCCATCAACAAGAAAACCACCTCAGAACACTTTCATCCCACCCCCTGATCCATAAAATGATGTCGCAACACAAATCAAATTACCCTCACAACAAGTGCTTGATCTTCAATCAGGACGAACCATGAAAACATCAAGCAACTTGTGTCCTTATCCATTTGACATAAGCCTTGTGATGAAACCATTCCCAAAGGGATTTGAGATCCCCAAGTTTGACAAGTACCATGGGATAGGAAAAATTGAAGATCACATTAGGGAATTCCAAGTTCATTGCATGGAATTTGCATATGACGATACCTATCTGATGTGACTATTTCCTAGGAGTTTGGTTGGCCATGCCATGGAATGGTTCTCTCACCTACCTACAGGCATCAAGAAATTCAAATAAATCATAGACACATTCATCAAAAACTAGGCATGCAATATCACTATGGATGTAAGTCTAGAGGAACTCTCAACTCTAAAACAAGAGAAGACTGAATCATTTGCTTCATTCCTACACGATGGCGATCCAAGGCCAATCGAAGCAAATGGGTCATGCCCAAGGAACAACAAGTTTGCACTATCATATCCAACCTTGATAGCCTCTTAGCTTTCCATCTCAAAGTTGAAGGGATTACCACATACGATCAGTTGATTTCCAATGTGCTCAACATCGAACAAACCTTTATGACACAACCTAGAGGATCAACTTCATATCCCAAACAATAAAACAATCACCCATCTACAAGCTATAATGAAAAACCTCACACATGGGCAAGAAACAAAAATGTTACCAATGATGGTGTCATTGATGCCAAAGTTGTCCTCAGTTCCCCTCGGCAAAACACACCTGCACCACAACAAAAAATCCAAAACCATCATCAAAACAACCATCCAATGAACACAACATAACAACCAAAAAATCAAGCGATCAATAATGTCAAAAATCAAAGGGGACCACCCCAACGAAACAAGAAGTTCACCAAGTGGAAGTACACGACCCTTGGGGAACCACTCAAATTCATCATGAAGAAACTGATAAATGAAAACCTCATCAAGGCTCTGACCTATGAGAATTACTAGAAACTAGATGTTAAGCCCCCTTGGTACAACAAAAATCAGCTCAGTGACTTTAGTAAAATCAAAGGGCACACCACTAACAGTTGCATGAGGTTAAAAATCCTAGTCCAAGACCTCATTTATTAAAGAATCATAAATGTGGAACACCCAATAGGGAATCAGAATCTCAAAATATACACAAATCTGATGTGTAACCATAACAATAAAGGGAAAAATAACATTGATAAGGGGAAAGGCACCTTCAAAAAAATCAATCATGTGTATGACCATGTCGTTAAATCCCTAGATGACTACTGTGCTACCATCACCATCAAAGGAGCCCATATCAATTGTGGAGTCACCACAAGAGGTGGAAAATTTACCATTGCAGGGTCATCTCAGCCAAACAGAGCACCCACACCCAACCCCAGACCTATTCCCAATGGTTACAATGTCCTTGATCAACTAAAAAGAACCCCAACACAAATCTCCATCATAGAGTTATTAAAAATATCATCTTCCCACAAGAAAATCCTTGAGGAAGCATTGGCTTCATCCACTGTCCTCACATATCTTGATGCAGAACAATTCCAACCTATGGTCAAAAAAATAATTACCCTAAATCTCCTTACATTCTCTAACCAATATTTTCCCATTCAACCATCTCATAACCATGCACTCCATTTAGAGTTCCTAGTGCAGAAAAATAAATTCAAGTGAGTCTTGGTAGATGGAGGTACAGGCTTGAATATTTGTTCCCTCAAGCTCATTAAGAAACTAAAAATCTCAGAGGATTCCATCAACAAAGGAAAAGGTATTACAATTAGAGCATATGATGATCAAGAAAGAGTGTCCCAAGCCATAATCCAAATCCCTATTCAAGTAGGGCCAGCTATCATGGAAACCACCTATTAGGTCCTAGTCTCGACTTGTCATATAACATTCTCCTAGGATGTCCATGGATCCATGCAATGCAAGCAATAATATCAACCTTCCATCAATGTGTAAAATTCACATATGAAGGACAAGAGGTCACCATCCATGGAGATCCTGAACCATTCTCCTACTACAAAATCCTTGAGGAAAAATACTACAAAAATACCTCAAGTACCTAAAAACAATGAAGGCCCATCAATACCATATATTGTTCCAACCACTCTCGCCTCCACTTCTGCGACAGAGACACACACCATTCCCACCATCCCCACCATCTCTAATATGAAAGTCATCATCTAGGATAATAGTTGGGGAAACTATATGATTCCCAAAAATTCATTTGTGGTAGGAGAGTTACCACAATCTCCTAGATCACAAGGATGTCCACAATCAAATCAAGCCTCCACTTCCCAAACATCCCCTGAATATCCCAACTTTAGAAGTTGGGGGGATCTTGATAAAGAATTCATAGAGGAGGAACCATCTCATCTCCTATACCAAGATAATAGACCAGCAACTAATCTACCAATAGATGATAGAAGTAAAGGTTTGCAAATGATGCTCGCAATGGGCTATGATAGAAACCAAAAACTAGGGAAAAACAACAATGGGATTATAATAGCCCTCATTCCTGAGACAAAAATGAGAAATATTGGCCTCAGATGTACCCCTTCGAGTATGACTATACATGGATAGGTCCCCCAGTTAAAGTAGTCAAGACTCCCCATGAACCAACACCAACTAAACTTTGCTTACTTGTATCCACTACCTGCATCATAGATAATCACTTTTGACATAACTAATTTCTGTAGTAGTAGTGATGATGAGGATCCCATAACCAATGTACCCATGTTCTGTGAGGTTACCACCCTTCTCATAATTAGCACTGTATCTTATGAGTCTAAAAACCAAAACCATGAAATTCATCTATTCTACCCACAACTCATCGATTATGACCAACAAGGACTGCCAATTCTTGACACATTCAAAAATGAAAAGGCACTCTCATAATTCATGGGATTGCCAGATAATATTCTATGTGGCGATCACAAAGCAGGATTCATCACTGAGCTAGATACACAGGCCTATTATGGGGAAATGATTGAATCTATGAGTTACAAAAGTGAGAAATTAAGAATAATATCAAGGTCCTTGAGTGAAAACCACACTATATCACTCTTCGACCCAAAAAGAGTAAAACAAAAGGATGCATCCAATGGTGAAAACCTCTCTAAGGTACCTAAATATGGGGGATTCAATCTTCCTTTCAGAGCTCTTCATTAGGAAAAATTAGCAGTCCTAGCCAAAATATGAAATCCAGTTAATCTAGGAATATAGGAGACCCCGCACATCACATTCTATGTGGATTCATTACTATCAGAGGAGCAAGAGCTCCTAGCAATCTTCTTAAAATAAAGACATGCTAACTTTGCATGGAGCTATGCAGATATGCCTGGGCTTGATCTAGAGATTGTAGTTCATCATCTAGTTGTGTACCCTGAAGCAAAGACTGTCTGAGAAAAACCCAAGAAAATACACCCTCAAATTGCCCTACTAGTCAAAATGGAACTAAAGAAGCTACTAGACGTAGGATTCATTTGACCAATCAACTATCCAGAATGGGTGTCAAACCTGGTTCCTATTTCAAACTCGATGGGGGCATCATAATCTGCATAGATTTTAGGGACTTAAAAAAAGCATGTCGAAAAGATGATTTCCCATTGCCCAACATTGACATGATTATGTACATGACAACGTGACACAAAATGCTCTCCTTGATGGATGGTTTCTCAAGATACAACCAGATAATGATTGCTAAAGATAATCAAAGCTCACTGATTATCTCATAAAATATCCTACCAATACATGCTTAGGTACAATCTCAAATGTGGAAAATCTTGACTAGACTTGTCTATTTTGTAAACCATTTACAAATTTGTTGCTATTAAACATTAATTTTCTCTATATCTCCCCATTAATAAAAAAATAATTTTGGACTTTTATTTGCATTACTTGTTGCTTTAAATTTAATATTTGATGAAATTTACCTTCAATGCCTACAATTTTCCTTGCAATTCTTTCAAAGAAAAATGTACATGTGTCTCCATACTATGGCAAAAGCAAACAATGCCCTTGTGAATTTGTTTCATAACTCTCATTAGTCTTTACTCCCAATGGTATCTCATAAGGTCCAATGTATTTGAAGGCTCGTCATAGAGGAGATTCAATCTCATTGCAAAGGTCTCCACTTCATCTACATGACAGTCCAACTCTTCTTCAGCATTACCAAATCTAGAATCAAGACAAGAACACACCTCAATGTTGTCATCAATATAAACATGAAACTTCCATATGACTTCCTTATTCCAAGTAATTCACTTGAAGTTACTGCAATATTGCAACACTTGCAACATCATAATTGTGCAAAGCATGTCAGGTCCACATGTGGCCCAACTAAATTTGAAGTGGTCAACTATTAGAATCCATTTTTATGCATTCTATACTATGAACCAAATGAATCAAGTAGGCTCTGTAATTGCCCTAGAAAACATGTCAAACAACCTCCTAGAGCTATGAAAATATACAGGCATGTAGAAATTTGACCCAAGAATGTAGTGCAATAAACAACTTAGCAAAATAGATCTCAAGTGTGAGATATTCAATGCCAAAGTGGTTCACTTAAATTTTTTTGCAACTGCACCTATTGAAAACCAATTAGGGCATGCCAAGTCACCTCCTTGCAAAATTATCAAATCACCTCCTGGAAAATTGCCATTGGAAAAATTTAAACAATTAATTCCATTGAGTATGTGTGCAAGAGGGATTTCATTCAATCCACATTCTTCATGAGATATTAGGAGTCAAATTTGACCTCCAAATAATTTAAGAAATGCAGATGTAAAAGTAGAACTGCATTTGCTTTTGACTTGGTAAAAATATCAAATCTGATCATGAGACTCTAAAATTAGACTAGGGAGAATATGAATGTGGGGGAAATGCAAGGAACCAATCCATTCATCATGACAATCACCTAGTTTTGAAACATTCACTCGAAAAGGTGACCACTTCATAGAGCTAGAAATTCACAAACAACAAAATAGTCCCAAAACCCTCCAACTTTTCTTTTCAAAACCCTGTCAAAAATCATCATGGGAAGCTGAAATCAAACATACATGTTCACATATGTCAAATGAATATGACCACAAAAGGATTTGATGTGAAAATCATTTGGCTCCAACTTATGACCTTCAAAAGTAGGTCTCTAGGTAAGATTTTTTAGGGGCACTTCTAAGTGTGCAAATCATTTTTTTCCAAAATAAGAGCTTCAAATTTGAAATTTTTGAAGGTTCCATTAGTGGCTCCAACTAGGGATGCATGCCCCTTGTGGGAATGGCAAGATTCCAAATCTCTAGGAGAGCATACCAAGTGCCAGAACTATTGGGCAACAAAGTCTTTTTAAAAATTTCAAAACCACATTTGATGGCCCCATGCCACCAAATGAAAAGAAGAACCCATTTTTTCCTTTGTCAAAACCCAACATGTTGAAGGAATTTATTTCCCTTAACCCACATTTACCTCTATCACACCACAAAAACATGAGTGACCGCATTTCTGCAAACACAAGTGTCAAGCTACCTTTGAACAAGTGAGAACTTGCTCCTTGTTTAACTTTGATGTCACATGGAAACCAAATCACATAGACCAGATCATTTCCATTCCCTTTATTTTTTGATTTTGTAGCAAGTGGTAGCATATATGAGGATAATTATTAAGACCATATGAAAACATAGTCTTATCACATGTATTTACCCCCTCATAATGATTATACTTAAAGAAGATATCATGCCTCAAAAACAATGTGCAATCCTCTTGTGTGTTGAGAAGAGAATGCTCACACATTTGAAACTCCTTTAACTGAATTGCACCATAGGTCATTTTATTATCATTTGAACAACACAACCCAATCAGATCATCACATTTTTCAAGGTTCTGAAAATTAGATTCATCAACACCCACAATACCTTCATCTACATTCAAATCATGGTATTCAGAGAAAACATCAACCTCCAATGCATAAACATTATTTTCCATCTTAGGTTAACACATGATATCAAATTCATTCTTCAAACTACTATGCAATTCCATATGGAATGTTTCAAAAAAAGATTCAAATAATTCAGAATTTAACCCTGAGCTAGAAATTTCACATTGATTTTTCATAACATGTTCACTATTACTCTCCATAATTTCAATATGAATATCTTAATCACTTTGAATGCCATCTCTTTCAGGATTAATAGTATCATCAAAAACACTTTCATGTGCACTATTATTTGATAGGCATATTGACCTATGTTCCAAAGACTCACCGTTATCTGAAATTTTTTCATTACCACTTGAACAAGTATCTTTTTTTTCCTTCACATAAATTCTTTCCTCATTGGATGAAAACATGTCCATAATCATATTATGAAGATAAGGAACATCAACAAAGAACTCAATTTAACATTCAATAACATGAGATCCACCATTTTTGTGTCATTTGGCTGCTCTACACAGACCAAAAAGTTTTGCAATATCAACACAATTTGAAAATTCATCAAACCGTTTGACATTATCAATAGGCAATAATTTTTATTTAAAATTTGTGTGTGTTTCATGATGTACATTTTGATCATTCAATAATGAAACCCTATCTTCATCATTTCTAGTACTGTGTTCAGGATCAACATACTGAACACACATTCTTATCTTCAAATTCTTCATCATTCATACAATTAACATGATCCATTGATGGAAAACCCAAATTATATTCCAGGTATGCATCAAATAGGATTTTTTAATTCACTTGTGAACAAGTGACAAGTATGTGTAGGATCATCATGGAAAAAACATGCCCTTAAGTGGTGAAAAATTTCGAAAAATTAGAGTTAGGAAACTTGACGTAAAAATTTGAATAAGTTATCTATATTATTTTTAAAATATGTAAGAATAGAATCTGTAGAAAAATGAATGTAGTTTCTAAAGTACTAGGTTTATTTTTAAAAAATATATCTATTTGGTGAAAATTTGAAATTTCAATGTAGTAGTACTTAAATTTCAGGGAAAAAATAAGAAGTGTGTGTCTGATCACCCTAACCACAATAAAATGGTAATATTTTTTTTATAAGATTTTAGATATAAGTAGAGGACTCATGTCCCGATGTGATGCATATTTTTTTGTAATTTTTTCCAAGTAAATAATTAATTATGAATTTTTTATTACAACTTTTAAAAATATAAAAACTCGTGATGACCACCTTAACTTGGTCAAAATTCATGAAATTCATTTTTTTTCTTATAGTATGTGAATCATAGAATGTGCGATAAATTAGATTCAAAAAATGTGATACCATTTGAAAGCTATAGATTTTTTCAATCACCTATCAATTAGGACTTTAGTCATAATTCAAATAGAAAATGAATAATAATTATTTATTAAATTCAAAGTAAAGCATAATTTATATTGGTGGAAAGTTGAGAATCTCCTTTAAAAACCCTTTTTTGTTTTATCAATTTTGGATAAAAAAAAGTCGTTAGCCACATACCCTACACATACCCATCATATCGCCACTTTTTGGCCCAACATGATCTTGCACATACCCTGACTTCATGAAAAGTGGTTAGCCACATACCCTGAATTCATGTGAATAAAATACCTCTAGATCATCCTCATAAGAGAATTCACAATCCTTAGAAAAACAATTAGAAACTTCACTCTCATCATGATCATCATCACAAGAAAATTCATCACTTCATAAATTATGGTCATAGTTGTCAGAGTGAATGCTTAGATTTTCATCTTCAATATCTTGACCACTAATTTGTGATGAGAAATTCACAACACTTGCAAGTGTATCTTTATCTTCATCACTATTATACAAATCTGCATATATGTTGCTTGTGAGCTTATTACAATCACTATCCTCATCCATATAACATGGATCTTCATTTTTTGATATACTCTTTTCATTTGTTTGCATTGTTTTCTAATTTTTCTCAATAGTACAGATGTTATCTTGATCTTTAGACATCATATTTTGTGCATATTCACACTTGGATCCTTCTATAATCTTTATCCAATCAAGTACCTAATCAAAAATATGACCCTTTGACTCCTTTGGCAAGGTACTTAGCCCTAACTTTAAGATATCACAGAATAAATCAATGCATGTGGAATCCTCAGGTCTGAAATTTTTGGGGACTTCCAACAAGGCATCTAAAAATTTTGAGGAAAAATCATAGGGTGATTCTCCCTTGTTCCTCTTCATGTTAGAAAATTCTTGAAAAAAATATATCTAATAAAATTTGCTCAAATTTTGTTGATGTTCAACTTGGAGTTCACTATGATTTGTGTGTTGTAGTGGTTTAAAAATCAGAACAACAGAAGCATCATCATCTTAACAATCATTTCTATTATCTGATCCATGAATTCCATTTGCATGAGGTGTGCTAGGATAACCAAAACTTGCATCCATGTATCCTTTCATCATTGAATATTTTAGATTATTCTCAATATCCACAGAAATTTGATACGCCTGATGTAATGTTGTGGGCTCTTTATCTCTTAGCAAATAACTCATTTCTTCATCAACTACACTAAAGTATAAAATCAGGTCCATACTGTATCATTTGGTCTCATGCTTTCAGGAATGCCACCTAATGTTTTTGAAAATATAAGATTGAAAGTTGGGACTAACTCATCTTCTTCTTTTTGGATGTTCATAAGTTTTTGTCTCACTGAATTTGGATTATTTTTTTCTCCAAACTATTTTGTGCAAGCTTCCATAAACTCATTCCATGAAGAGATAGAACACACTGGAAAATATGAAAACCAATATCTAGCATCATCTTTCTTCAAATATTGAATAATTAACTTCATGACAACATCTTCATGACTTATCTCATAATCTCTTATCAAATCAAAAATTATTGTAGATGTTGAGATGTTGATTCTAATATTTTCCCTTTGAAATTTGGCAAGCATTCCCTAACTTCCTTAGGAAAAGGGTTTGGGAAACCTTGAATACCATTAAAATTCAATGGTCTATATCTTTCCACATAGAAACTTCTTTGATGACATGACAGGGGTTGCACACTCTTCATGTTTACATAATGCACCCCACAAGGATGTACAAGTGAATGATACATTTTCTTACACCCCTTTACAAACTTCAAACATCAACTCTACAGTTGATCACTGCCATATTTCTTTCTTTTTTCATGACCTTAAAATATTACAATGCATAAATCAAATACATCTACATCTAATATCTCTCTAATTGGAAGATTTCAAGAACAATCATACTTCTTCATTGCAACATAGAATCTTCAAATTATAAATCAAAAGTATGAAAAAATTACCACTATCATTCCCTTTCTCATAAACTATTTTCATACATAATAATAATTTCTTTAAATTTATGAGAATACCTGGAAACATGGAGCAACTGCTAACCTTTCTTCTTGACTGAAAATTTTGTAGATCTAGAACTCTTTTCACATCTTCAATAGGTTCTTTAGATAGAGTCGCTACCTCTATTCATAGAGGGTTGAACTTCATGCATTATGAAGCTCCTTCAAAGATGAATTTCCTTCTGGTTCTTTTCCCACAAAGAGTCACAAAAATTCTTAGAAATTTTGCTGCAACAAACTCACTTCCAGGTCTGAAAACTTCTCAACATTTGAACCAAGTGTTCAAATTCAGCAAATTCTTGACTCTTAAAGCTAGATGATCTTCTATCAAATATTATCTTAAGTTCTCCCCAGTAGAGTCGCCAATCTATTGGTTCTTTTATTTGCAACCTTCAATCCTAAGGAGAAACATAATGCCTAAACTAGGGGATTAAGTGTTTAGGACAAGGAATACACACTATTAGGAGATTGAAGACAAGAAAATCCAATGAAAAATGCTATGAAATACTTCTACACTTTGAGCTCCACGGAACTCAAAAGGGCATTCCTAATTGTAGGCCTGAATATGTGCTAAAATTATGCCATGCAACAAATTATAGACCTATGAAAGTAGATAGTTCTTAGGTATATGAGTGATGGGTATTTTATATTTTACCAAGTTCAAGCATAATCCCATTTGCAATGAACATTTCTAAGAACACATAACTTAGATATCTTCATCTCAAACACATAAAGGGTTACTAGGTAAACCTCTTTCAAATTCATACTCTATACTCTTTCAAATATCATGAAGATACATGGAACAAGTATAAATTAAACAACAAAGGAAAAGGACCAAAGAAACCAATATTTAATATATTTTATTTGTTTCTAAAAATGTCTCAAGCTTTGTGATAGATCAATGCCTAATCATGGGCCATGGAACAATTTATAAAATTTCAACAAAGATCCTATCAAAAAATTAAGTTCAACCACTGGATTTAAAATATGTTAATGACTTACATTAATAAACCCACTCATATTTCCATAAAGTTATACTTACCAATCCCATTTGTGCAATCAACATTACAGTTATCTGGTCAAAGTAATTTAACTCTTTACTTGAAAGGGAACCATGGGGAAACAACACAATCACATGAAAGTTGTGATGGCAAAGTCAAAAAATCCTTGATATATTGAATTCATATAATGAAAAGCATACAAATCTGGGGACAACTTCATGAACAATAATTTGTTTCTACACACATTGGCTAGCACTTGCTCATAAAATAAAACTATTACAATTTACATATTCTATATACTACTCAAACGCAGCACTATTATACCTTACTATCCTAATTTAGAAGTTCATAACTCTTACAAAAGAGAAGAAAGAAGATATAGAAGGAGAAACCCTAAAACTACATCTGCAGTTGACACCTAGATCCATTCTTCTCTATTGATCTCTAACTTCCTTTGCTTCATGAAGAATCTTCAACCTATGCCTTAATTCATGTATCTTTCATTCACTTTCCTTCTAATAGAAAATATTCCCTTCATGATGACCTTCTTTCATATATGCATTCTTGCAAATATCTATTTGTGAAAGAAAAAATCTCTATGAAAGTCTTGTCTTCTCATTTTACCCATTTTTCCCTGTAGTTGAAAAATGGCTTTTCTCTCCCATGAAAAACCCTTTTAATATGCATTTACCTTACTACACTTTATTTCACTTGCAAAAAATAAAGTTTTTTAAACTTTCATAATAGAAGCTTTCAACTCTTGTTACTTGGAAAAATAAAATGTTTCACCTATGCACATTATATTTTAGAAAACTTGGCCATTTAATAGTGAATTCATTAATCTATTAGCCAGCACCAAAATATTTTTCCCGTTCCCTTTGTTTTTCACCTTATAATTATTAAAATATTGGTGAAGATTTCAAACTTTGATGTCGAGCCTTTTTACCTATTTTCCCATGCTCCACTTTTTCACCTCGCATTTTAAATATTTTCCCTCTTTTAAATGTGAAATCAGTTAATCACTTTATCGGGCAATGTTTAATTTTTTAAATGCTTTGCATCATTTTAATTTTCACCGAGCAACATTAATGTTCTAGCTTAAAAAATTCATCAGGCTCACAAGGCTTCCCTACGTGCCCACTACATTTTCACATGGCGTCAAAGAATCACTTGATCTCATGGACAATATAATTTAAAACTTTAAAAATAAAGCTTCACACCTCACTTCCCCACTTCCCCATGCCTCTATGCTGACATCAGCCCTTGCCTTCATAGGCCAGTAGGGAGACACTTTTCTACTTCATTGAAACTTCTCAAATGACCATTCCAGCATCGGGTAATAGTTTGCAGAAATTATCATGTGACTCCAACTTCCATCGAAACCTTAGGAGTACATAGGCCTGTCATAGCTAATCATTGTAGTGTGAAAGGTGAAAAACTTCTACATTGCTCAGTAAACAAAAAAATATATAGTCTACAACTTGAGGTCACCAAAGGTACTAGTCATGGCACTCATATATCTTGCTACAGTTCTCCCAATTTGGTGTGGTGGTTGTCGCTTTTAGTTTGGATGATGATCACCCCACTGCACCATAAAAATTTCCCAAGCATTACATCAAAATATAATTTCCTCAAACAATTTTTATACATTTTCATTGCAACTACTACTTTCCTTCTACAAAGTAAACATTTGCTAGGTCTACCCACCAAAAAAAATCAAGCATCATGCAAAATACATTTCCTGCAACACAAAACACTTCAATGTATCTATGTTAGGACTCATTGCAAACATTGTTCAATCCTCCCAGTATGTATGCCTAGTTTCGTTCATTGGATCCTCCACTTGATGTGCTAACACTGATTCATCTTATCAGATTTAAATGCTTGCTTGTGCCCTATGCCTATCACCATTTTAAGTTCTGTGTTGCCAATACATACAAAGCATTTGATAATTTCTATCCACCCTAAATGTGTCCCAATCAAGCCAATCTTATACATTCATCCATGTTGTCAGGAAACTTGAACAATACTTGCCTATGAAATTGATTTTCCTTTTAAGTATCATATAGCTACTCAAATGACCTAGCAATATCAAATAGTGTTGACTCAAGTGCAATGACACATTCCTTGGATCGTTCCTCTTATGGTGAAAATTGTAAAGTAGTTCCAATCTTCACATGAGATGCACATAATAATTTTTCATGTTTGATTTAGTTTGTGTGGTTTTGAATATTTCAATTGATATAAGCCAATCATTGAACTTTGCTTTAGTTCCATACCAAGATTGAACCAAGGTTTGCAAGATGTAAATCTACATTGCCTTATCAAGAAATTTAAACAAGATTAACCTATATGATTTTGTTTTTCAGTATCATGCAATTGTTGCCAAGCCATATCATGGGTTGCCTCTATAGCATGAAAATCACCTGTTATTGGAAGCATCTATAAGGCAACACATGCAAAGCCTCCTTCCTAGCATACTTTATTCAAAATTTGCATAAGTAAAGGCATTTCCATTTTGATTACTAGTCAATCAGTAGAAAAATGGCCTGGATAATCAAACCTCACTGACTATCTCAAGAAAATATCCTACCAATACATGCTTAGGCACAATCTCAGATGTGGAAACTCTTCACTAGACTTGTCTATTTTGTAAGCCATTTACAAATTTTCTACTATAGAGCCTTAAAAATGCATGATTCTATGGAGTAAGAATCACCATTTCAGCCCACATCAATAGAGCCATTCTAATTAAAAGCAAAACTAGAAATACAAATCTAAACTACAAAAACAAAATAATGATTTTAAAAGAAATCAATCTCCATTGTCTCCCTATCACCAAGGTCTTTGTTTATGCATTTTCTCTTAGATTTTTATGAGCACAAAATGCAATAAAGAGGCTATGGTGAATGAGAAATGCAAGCAAGATGCAAAGATCATATGAGTATGTAAATTTGTGAGCAAAATTTGTGAGCCCCAAATGAGAGGGAAATCCCCTTTTAAATAGGAGTTCTTTGAGGATGGAGAGGGGTTGAAGATGAAATGTGGGATAAAAGATGTGAGAGAAGTAAATGCCATTATCCCACATTGATGGGTTAAATGTTATGCATGAGAGTGAAAGTGATAAAGGGATATTAGATTAAAATGAACCTAAATGATTAAATATGAATAAAATGATTTAAAGATGCTTTACTAAAATGCAATATTTCATGAATGATTTATGCAAATGATATGATTAATATGCAAGTTATGATAATTAGTTTATTATGAAATAATAATCAATGAATATGATAATTAATTTATTAATGGGGATGAATATGAAACAATTATGGATGATAATGATAATTGATTTAATATGGAAATGATGTTTATGACTTATTATGCAAATGGATTATGAATGATTATAATTTATTATGCAAATGGGTATGAATGATAGTGCAAATGGACATGAATGTTAATGCAACAAATATTGAACAAGCATGAGATGGTTCAATGATTTAATTAAATGCATGAATAGAAGAAAGTATTGAATGAATTGATTAAGTAAATAATAATATATATTTAATCAATAGATGAATATGGTTATGATTGCGAGGAAAAATTTGAGTGTCTACATCTACTACCAAACATTAATTTTCTCTATATCTCTCCATTAATAAAAATTTAATTTTGAATTTTTATTTGCACTACTTGTGGCTTTAAATTTAATATTTGATGAAGTTTACCTTCAATGCCTACAATTTTCCTAGCAATTCCTTCAAAGAAAAATGTACATGTGTCTCCATACTATGGAAAAATCAAACAATTCCCTTGTGAATTTGTTTCATAACTCTCGTTAGTCTTTACTACCAATGGTACATCATGATGTCCAATGTATCTAGGGGCTCATCATAAAGGAGATTCAATCTCATTACAAAGGTATCCACTTCATCTATATGGCAGTCCAACTCCTCTTCAGCATTACCAAATCTAGAATCAAGACAAGAACACACCTCAACATTGTCATGAATGTAAAAATGAAACTTCCATATGACTACTCTATTCCAACTAATTCACTTGAAGCGCCTGCAAGATTGCAACACTTACAACTTCATAATTGTGCAAAGCATGTTGGGTCCTCATGTGGGCTTGGCTAAAAAAAAATCATTTTCAAATAAATTTCATGCTTAATTGACATTGAGGATGCCTTTGAATGTATTTGGCATGAAAAATTTGAAGTGGGAAACTATTAACATCCATTTTTTAGGCATTTTTTAATGTGAACCAAATGAGTCAAGTGGACTCTAGAATTTCCCTATAAACCAATCAAACAACCTCCTAGAGCTATGAAAATTTATAGGAATGTAGACATTTGACCCACGAATACAGTGCAAAAAACAACTAGGAAAAATATGTCCCGATGTGCAAGATATTCAATGTCAAAGTGGCTTACTTAGGCTTTTCTACAACTACACCTATTAACAACCAATTAGGGAATAACAAGTCACCTTGTTGAAAAATTATGAAATCACCTCCTTGGAAACTGCCATTGAAAACACTTGAACATTTAAGTCCATTGAGTATGTGTGCAAAATGGCTTTCATTCAATCAACATTCTTCATGAGATATTAGGAGTCAAATTTGACATCCTTGAAACAATTTAGGAAATAAATATGTAAAAATTGAACAAACTGCATTTGCTTTTGACTTGGGAAAAATATCAAATTTGATCATGAGAGTCTAAAATCCAACCAGGGACCATATGAATGTGGGGGAAATGTAGGGAACCAATCCATTCATCATGAAAATCACCTCGGTGTGAAATATTCACTTGAATAGGAGGCCACTTCACATAACTGAAAGTTCACAAACAACAAAATAGTCCCAAAACCCTCCAGCTTTGTTTTTCAAAACCTTGTCAAAATTGATCATGGAAAGATAAAATTAGACATACATGTTCACATATGTCAAATTAATATTCCCACCAAAGTATTTGACATGAAATCAACTAGCTTGGACTTATGGCCTTCCAAAGGAGGTCTCTGGGGAAGATTTTTTAGGGGCACTTCTAAGTGTGCAAATCAAAATTTTCCAACATATGCACTTCAAATTTGAAAATTTTGAAGGTGACATCACGTATCTTGTTTTGCTGCAAATAATACACCTTGTGCATGTATGTTTGTGCTTATGTTGGTTTTACTTAGGATCTTGTATCCTAGTGGCTTCACCACTTCCTCGATCTTTGTCATCTTAGACCATCCACATCAACGAACTTGGACCCCTCTTGAATGTCTACTTTAGTGTGAGTTTGAAGAAACTTCCTCCTCTCACTAAAGGGGGGGCTAAATGTAGTGTAGAAAATTGTATCCCTTTACATTTTCACACTTGTTTGGGCCATTCTTGTGGATTTTGGACTTAATGTTGCATTGATCCAGTGTTGTGAGATGTTTTACACACCCACATTAGGTTGTGTGCCCTTTCTAATCTAAATTAACTTAGATTTTCCTTAATTTTATGTTGTAAAATATATTTATTTACATATTCACATTAAATTTACAGGGCTTATAAACTAAGGTGGACCTAATCTAGTGTTGTAATGTATTTTACACATTCACATGGGATTTAGGGCCCCATTGCATTTGTGACCTATATATCATCATTAATAGGCCCCTATCACCCCATATTATGCATCCCAAAGCATATTTTAATCAAAAACCCAAAAATATCACCATATAAGCTCAATTTCTTGACTCCCCAAAAATTTAGGACTAAAAATAGCCCTAGTGGGACCCATTCACTACCTTGGGTGAATGAGTCCCATTTAGCCTATTTTTTTAAGGTTCTAAGTGGGAAAAATGGGTTTTTAATTTAGATTTCTTCCATGTTAGCCTTGGGGATAAAATTAATGGTCATTTGAGTGGATTACCTATATAAGAAAGCTTTCAAATCCTCATTTCATAATAATCAACATAATCCTACATGTTATCAAGTCAAGCAAGCAAGAGTTAAGCATTCCAAGTCTTCACAAGGTCATCAAGATAACTTTCAAGATCATTTCTAAGGCATTCAAGGGGAAGCTTCTTCATCAATTTTTGTAGCAATTCAAGATCCATCATCATGTCAATCATATCAAGCATCAAGCATGTTATTGAGCTAGTGTTGTGATGTAGCATTGAAGATCCAAGATCAAGCATTGTTCTATTCGTATTATCAAGATCTACATCCTTCATGGCCATTTCATGTTTAGTTGTAGATTCGTAAGACATCATTCACAAGGAATCATTCAAGGTATTGTTTTCCATGATCCATGTTCTTTTTTCCATGTTCATGCCTTCATTTCATTCTTTCATTGTTTGGTTTAATTACCTAAAAGGGGTTTGACCAAGGAAAACCCCTATTCCCTAACAATCAACACTTTTTCTCTCTCTTTGTGTGATTGCAGATCTAGGTGCTTTGAAGACTTGAAGATCATTGAAGATCAGGTTACAATCTTGTTGGATTTGTCTCAACATTTTCAAGGTTATAATCTTCACTAAAAGATCATCTACAACCTCAAAATTAGAGTATCAGATTCAAGAACTTGGAGGAACAGATCGATTAGATTGAGCAGATTGAGGATAGTAGATTCAAATTTTGAATTTCCAAAAAATATAAACTAAACTCATTTGCCACAAGTGGTGAATGAGTCTCACTGTAGGTTTTTTTAGATATCTTTGCATATTTGGATACCCATTTTCTTGAAACCTACTCCTATGTAGAAATCCAAAACTAGGACTTATTCGTCCAAAATGATGAATGAGTCCTAGTAGGCCAAAATTTCAAGATTTGTAGAATTTCTAGTCTCCATTCAAGTCTCTAAAAGTTTCTATGTGCACACATTCTATTTTGCAATGTTATGTTTTGTTTTACATATTTTTCTAGGTCATCTTGTAGGTCATTGGATCAAACTAGGGTTTAGTGTTGCATCTTTCATTTCATTATCTTTTCCAAGTTTTAACTTGGTGGTGAACCCATCATTCAACCTTAATTAATCTCTAAACATATCCTAAGGTACCCTATCGCCATATCTCTTCCTTCATTCTTCATTGGGTTGAGGTTTCTAGGACATCCTTGAATTTTAGTTGGAGAAAAGTGATGTTCTATGTCAAACCATAAAGTACCAATTTTCAATTAATGACTAACATTTGTGATGTAGGTATCTTATGGTTCAAGGAAGCATTCAAGTCAAGATCCATATCCTACAAGCAAGAGTCGAGATCCACACTCATGCTAGTCATTACATACAAGTTTGCAACCTTTTGTTCAATGGTTTTGTGAGTTGCAACATTGCTTATTTTTTCATTCATCATTCCTTCATTCTATTTGATTTCATTTCAAGGTTTGGTTACCAAAATGGGGTTAGACCAAGGAAAACCCCTATCCATTAACTACACAACATTTTCCCCTCTCTTTGATGTGTGATTCCAAATCTAGGTGGTTTAGGTTGAAGATCCATTGAAGAGAAAGATTGGAGAAAAGTTTTCAAGTTGTCAAAGTTATCATCTACCTTGCAATATCATAGAAAGTCACTTATAGGGTAGAATTCAGTGTATCAGAATTAGAGATTTGGTAGGAAGTTACAAAAGAGTATTAGAGGATATCAAAGTTTTTAGAGAAACCCTAATATTGGGACTAAATTTCCACTTATAGCGTATGAGTCCTAGTTTACCTATTTTCAAACTTTTTATGTAGATCCTAATTCAACAATTCTAGATTCTAGTTTCGGCCCAAAACCCTAAACTGGGACTAAATCGCCCTATTGGCCTATGAGTCCTAGTGTGCATAAAAAAATAGTATTTCTAGGATTTCAAACCTTCATTCAAGCTTCTTCAGTTTCCAAGTGCTCCTTTGTTTCATCTCCATTATGTTCTTATTTTGGTTCATTTTCTAGGTCATTTACTTAAGTCTTGCATGCTATTTACATTTCTTGGCTTTCCAAGCCCTAGCTTGGTGCTGAACCCCCTTTATACCTTTAATCACACCCTAGAAAACTTTATTTCAGATCTCTTTCCATCATTCCATCCTTGGATTGAGATCTCTAGGGTTTCCTTAATTGAAACTTGTAGAAAATTGGTTGTTGTATCTTCTAAATCACACACTCACAAACACCAATGACCATTTTCAAGGTTTTAGTAACAAAAAGGATATAATCATTGGTAAACAAGGAAATTATAGTTGTTCTCCACATAATATTGAACACCCAAAATACTAAGAGGGAGGGTGAATTAGTATTCTATATAACCAATTCATTACTAACCATCCAATTAATAAAGTATATTTGACTGAAGCAAAGAATGAAAAAATGAAAGAGATCACAAGATCACATAACACATAAATAGTAGGATTTTTTCATGGAAAACCCAAAAAGGGAAAAACAATTGTGAGGATTAGCTCACAATATATTATAACTAGTTATAAGATATTACAAAGGCTCACTACTAGGAAACATTGTCCAATAAGGCTCACAGTTAGAGACAGATACAAAAACAAAAAGGGATACATAGCCAAAATGTGAACTACTACAAAGTGCACCTTCCTTGTGCTAAATTGAGTTCCTTTGAAGCTCTAAATATAAAAATTTTCTCTACCTTTGTAGTCGCTCAATATTCACAACAATTTTTCTATCATTCAAATCACATACATAAAATTTGCATGTTCATATATAATGGTACATATCATATAATATCTTCATGTTCTAGATAACACAAAAATGTCTCACATATAGCCCAATTAAATTTGCATACATCAATTAGGTCAACCTAATTAGATGTAACCCTATTCAAATTCAAAATTACCTTGTTGGCTCCATAATTGATTCAAAAACGTCTTTACACTCAAATCAACCATTTAATACTTAGTTTTAGGTTTGAATGGATCTAAAATAGATCCCCTTAACATCTATGATAATTAATCTTCACAACATATAGCAAGCATTAATTAGTCCTAATCACAAAATAATCGAAATAGTCACACACCAACGATCCATCTAATAATGTAATCACTCACCATCTATAATATAGTGTACTTACATCTATAAACATTTTATCAAAATTTTAATGTTGGATTCCAATTATCGAAGGAATGCGGACCAAATTACACTTACACATTTACCCTAAATAATGAAAAAGCTATATGTTGAACTTCACTTACTTGTAACTTTCAACCTATTCATCCAAAACTGTTGAAATCTTCATCATAGAAGCCAAAAATAGCTAGAAATAACATACTATAACCTCATAATATGATCTTACTATATGATAAATTTCTAACCAAATTCCTAGATTAAGATGTCTTCATTCAGTTTACCAGATAAACAAAACTGTAAATAATTAATGTTGGAACCAATGAAAACAAGTTAAATTGTTCTATCTTCATCCTTTCAAAAATATCCCCCTTTTTCATTGATGGAAACATGTGTCAAAAATGAATCTCCAAAACCTAAGATATACATCATCAAAAACTATCTTCTTGAGACAATTTAAAACTAGCATGATCTCCCCCTTTCAACACTTCTCAACATTTCTCATATTTTCTCAACTTCTCCATCATCAAAACTTCTACACAATTCTTATCCCCTTTTGAAATCAAATAAAAAGAGTGTGCTAGTAACACATGTTAGCTCTAAAACTTGATGTACATGTACAAAAAAACAACTGAAATATGTTGAATCCCCCTCAAGGAGTTATCCCAAAAGAAATTATTTTATCATATGTACATTGGACATATTGAAAGCAACTAAAATGTTCAATAATATACAGCGTGAAATATGTTCACTCGGAGGAGGAGGCACCTTCAATATCCTTAAGTATCACTTGCTAGGAATATTTTCCTTCACTCCAAATCCTTTTAACTATAGCAAACAACTTATACATTGATTCCAATTCAACTAATCTCTCCTCTCTTTCTTCTAGAGTAATTGGATTAGGATTTATCTTCTCAAGCCTTTTTGCATCAGTAAGGGCACTTGACACTAGTATGTTCTTGGACTTCACCATGTCCCCAAACTATCCAAATCTCCTTATTATGTCTTCTTTTTGTTGTTCAATAGTGAATTTTTTTTTTGCAAGTCTATAATGGTAATCCAAGAGATGTAATCTTTATCTTGTGTAGGGTCAAAAGTGCTAGAGGCATTAGAAATTTGTGACTCTATTGAGTCCAATAATTCCTTGATGCCTTGAGTGGCATCTAGCCACCTCATGCAATACAAGAACAAGGTTTTAGCTTTATCTTTGAGTTCCTACACTTCATTTAGACATTATTTTCCTTTCCCATGTGTAGATGGATATCTATCTTACAATTCAATTAACCTCTTCTAAAAAAATCTTGATTCCACTTACTTTTCAGTCTACTCCTTTAGACCAAAGGCATACTCCTTGAGTGAATCAGCTAAAAACTTCAAATTTTCAACATGTGTTAATGAATTATCAATTATGGCATGGGGAGTAGCATCCTAGAGAGGCCAAATAGAATAATTAATGATTTATATTCCCTTTTGATGAGTCTCTATGATTTCCCTTCTTTAAAATGCATGAAAAGTGTCTTCAAGCTCCAACCTTTGAATTGATGGGATCTTATTAAGATCTCTACTACCTTGATGTGATGGGAGCTAAATCAACTAGAGAAGAATGGTTTATTAAAATCTCATCTACCTATTCAAAAGACCCTTAAGTGTATTACCAAAGGATTATTTGGATGATTTTGTGAGCTCCATAGTATTTTGAGGAACTTCCTTATTCTTTCCAACCTCTATTCTTCTTTATTATTTTCTTTCTCTTCTATATCTTCTTTGTCAGAGGGAACTTCTTTTTTTTTCTTTGTTTTCATCCTCCTTCTCTTCCTTATCATATTTCTCATTATTTTCCTCTTATCCTTGACCTTCTTATTCTCCATTTCTATTTCCTTCACCTTCATTTCTAGCATCTTCATTATACTTATCAAGGTGATCCTCAATATTATTATCAACATATTCTTATCATATTCTTGTAATTTCTTGGCTAGTTTTCATTAATTACACCAGTGAAATTTTAAATATCTTTTGAAGGAGAAGATGTCTCTGAGGAAGCATTTTTATCATCAACCTATGGTGGTGAGGACACTACATTCCCTAGAACATCAAATGATAGAGTCTCCTCAACAATTTTCTCATATGCTTATTTCATTTCTTCTAAATTCATTTTGAATACATAAAAATATGCTTTAGGAGGAATATTTTACTCTGCATTATTAACCTTATCTTTATCAAGCTCCTCACCTTGAGATATTATGGATGATGAGCCAACAATAATCCCAAATTTCTCTATTATGTCTCTAACATCATTCATTGTTTCTTGCTTTATCTTTTCTACACCATAGTTTTCTATAACCATAAGTATGGTGACTATTTGTTTCACCTTGAATTGTTTAGTGTATACTTCCATCAAGGTAGCCTTGTCATTCTCAGATAAGGAGGATCCAATTTCATCCAAGGCATTAGATTTAATCTTGTCCTCAAATTTAACAGCTTCATGCCTTCTTTCCACAATGGCCTTGCACACAACACTAGGAACCTTCTTCTTTATGTTATCCATATTTTCATCTAAGATAATCATATATTAAATGATGGCCTCTATTATTGTTTTCTTCTCTTCCTCATCCACTTCATCATACAATTTTGTACTACCTTCCAATAAATCACCATGCTCTAACATATTACTCACCAAAACATGTAGCTTTATTGGGGAACATGTTCTTACCAGAGGTTTTTTTTGTTTTCTTCTTCTTTTTCTTTGAATATCCTTTCACTAAATTTGTTTCCTTCTTGTTCTCAGGATTCTTATGAACATGTATTATGAAATCATCCTTTCCCAAGTCTATCTCCTCTTTCTCAAAAGTGTCCATGATGTTAAATTTAGGTTTCATTTTTTTTATGTTTGCTTCTTGAGATGCACCTTCACTGCTTGTAGTGGCACTACTTCTCCTTTTCCTAGTAACTTGTTCTTCTTCTTCCAATCTAAGCTCAATCTCTACTTCCACAACAACATTCCAATTTTTTCTCTCTAGATGATTTTTGCTTCTTCCTCCTTCCAAAGGTAGTAGGGGGTGCTACCAAAGGTACATTCTTCCTTTTAGTAGTCTGAGTGCTAGGTCCATATGGTGCAATTATCTCTTCAACTTTTGAAGCACTAGGCTCCCCTTCTTCCATTTAACAATAGTTGTACCAGAGGGTTTTAGCAATGCAGAGGTAGGGGTGCAAGCTATTATTCTTGATCTTCATGGTATGGAGTTCTCACCAGCTACTTTGGCATCTCTTTTGTAGAAATTTCCCTTAATGTATGTACTTCTTCCATTGAATGTTCATGTTGCATGAAAAATTGATTTATTTTCTTTGTTACTCTTTTATTCCTTGTAGGTGTAGATGTTTCCAAGTGCACTTTAGATGATTTTTCCTCATATGTCCCATGTCTTGGTAGAGAGGGGTCCTTAGGATTCTTCAACAATAAATCAACATATCCCTCAACATATTTCTTAGTAACCTCATATCTAAGAGGCTTAATCCATATGGTCTTGGGTTCAACAACCTCTATTATGCATTCATTTATAGATACAAAGAAAGTGATTTTGTTTGCATACTTCTCCACTAGATTTCATGGAATCCTTTCTCTATCATGCATATTGTTTTGAAATATTGAAAATAATGCAACCAATGCATTATCCTGATGCTTGTAGTCACCTATATTATGCATGTAGTAAAATATTTAATGACACACTAGTCTATTTCTATCCCATACATTGTCCTTCCTTCCAAAAATCACTCTCAAAAAGTAAAACAATAAGCACATAATTAGAGCTCCAAATTTAAATGCATACTTCTTCTATCTAGTTTGTTTCAGGTTTTCTAAAATTTGTTACTAGAGAAACTCACATAAGTCATAATCCTTTACATTCACCACCATATCAGATGTAACATAGATAGTAGTTGAAAACAAAAAATTATCCCTGTTTGTGAAATAAATTTTGCACCCTATCATGATTAAATCATACTTCACAATAGGATTAGTGATTTTTTTGTTGTCAATTCTCTTCTATCAAAATTAGCACCAGTTAACTCCATAATCACAACATTATTTATAGATTTTAGTACTGGTACAAGTCTAGTAACACATAATCTAGTTACAACATTGATCACTTCCTTAGAAATTAGTCCAGGAATATTTTTCCACATGAAGTTATCATGCATTATTCTTAATGCAAGCCTCACATACTTTGCATCCAAATCACTAATATAGTTTAGAAACTGGTTCCAAATATAAAGTTTCTTTCACACTAAGTTAACATATTTTGGTTTCACTAAGAATTCATCTCCAATAAGCTCATTAGACCAAAGATCCATGATCTTTTGGTGATTATATTCATCCAATTTTCCATTTATGTAAACCTTTGTATCCTCAATGGATAAAACCCCAGGAGTAATCTTTCAAATTGCACCGTCGGGGCCACTATCAAAGACTTTCCATGAATATCTCTTAAATTTAGGAGTAGGTATTTTAGTGATGTTAACTATGGTTGGTGTAGCCATTGTAATTTCAATTCAATATCAAATGGTTATAAAATCACTTTTATTCCAAACCTACAAAGCATAGATGATTGTAAATACCTTATATGCACACGACAAGAACTAGGGCTTGAACCCTATTGCTTTGAATCTCCTTCAACTCACTTTCAATTCACTCTACTTTTCTCCAAATGAAAAAATGTGATTAGAATTGATTTATAAATTTTTTTGTGTTTTTCTAATTTTCCCTAATTTTGCATTAATTGCTTTAAGTTCCAAAAATTTGGTAAACAATTCACTGATATACTGTAAACCCTAAAATACTCCTCAATTCTTTAGATTTGCATATTTTCTACCAATTAATTTTCCAAAATCTTAGGCTAATAATTTTACACAATATATGTTTGTGTCACTCCTTGACACCTCATATTTCTAGGGGGTTGTTAGATTTTTTTATTATTGCTCCCCCACAGCCCATGCCTAGGTTTGATTTCCATGGGAATTATCTACACCAAAGGGAGGTATAGATGCATTTGATTCATCTTTGTTCTTAGGTTCCTCTTTCTTTCTCCATATCCATTCCATTTTTTTCTTTACTTTAGTGGGATCAATTTTCTTCAAAGGTTCATTTTTTCTAGATTAGTTTGCCTTCCATTCTTGCTTTTGTAAAATCTTGAAATGTTTCTAGGTTTGTTACTAACCAAACTGACCTCCATTCAATCTTCATCTTCATTAGTTATCCTTATATCCACATATATTGCATGTGTAATATTAACCATTGAAAGATTCAATCATTCTACTAGCATTAAATCTATTCATCATCTGACTTTTGCATTCAACAACTCTATGTCCAAATTTCTTGCATGCAAAACTTTTTCCAAAGAAAGATCCAACATTTTGATTCATTCTACTTCTACATTCTATAGCCTTATGTCCAAATTTATTGCATGAAAAATAAATTCCATTAAAATATGGGTACCTTTTAGCATTTGGTTATCTGATAGGGGGTTTTCTAGCATTTCTTCTTGGATTTTTGATTGATTTTTCATTTCCTTGAGTCTTCTTTTGATTTTCAACCTTTTAAGGTGTTCAATTTTCCTTCGATATTTCTCCTTATTCAATTCCAAAACCACCTTTGTCTTTACAAGTTTTTTTTCGTGCAATTAGTTTATTGAAAGCATTGTAGTACTTGTTTTGAATTTATCATCATGAGCTCTTGCTTTTTCTAGATATGATCTCAGAGTTACTACTTCTTGTTCAAGTTTTATGCATTCATCAGTTTTGCATTGTACCTTTACATTTAGAAAATCCTCAATTATTTTCTTTTCTTCCACTTGTAATTTTAGTTAGGACATATATTCATTTGCTTTCTTCAATTTCTCATTAACTTCTATATGTCCTTATCTAAACTTCTAGATTTGTTATCTCAAATTTTTGATTTATTCATTTTCTTCCTCTAGGTTTTCCTTTAGAATTTCATTTTCACCCTCAACTTTGTCAAGATCTTCAAGAGAAGTTTTAAGTTCTTCAAGAGTAGCTTTAAGTTCCTCTTTTACAAACATGCAATCATCTTCTATGTATTAAATTATATAAATTTCTGCCAAAGGAATGCAACACTTTTTATCAGCCATGTGTTCAATCTCCAAGATCTTCCTCAAGCTATTATGATTCTCAAAAGAAACCAAGCTCTGATACCAATTGTTCAAGATCCACAATATTGATATGGCGTGGGTGAATCAAAATTCTATATAACCAATTAATCACAAACTATCCAATTAATAAAGTATATATAACTACTGTAAAGAATGAAACATGAAAGAGATCACAAGATCACATAATACTTGAACACCATTATTTTAACATGGAAAAATAAAAAGGAAAAAACCATGGCGAAGATTAGGTCACAATATATTATAACTAGATATATTACAAAGGCTCGATGCCAAGACACACTATCCATTAAGGCTCAGAGCTAGAGATAGATATAAAAAAAAATGGCTACATAGCCAAAATGTGAACAAATACAAAGTGCACTTCCTTGTGTTGAATTCAATTCCTGTGAAGCTCTGAATACAAAACTCTACTCTTCCTTATAGTCACTCAACAATCAAAACAATTATGTTATCATTTAGATCACATACATACAAATCTGCATGTTCGCATAATGTTACATATCATAACATATCTTCATGTTCTATAACACAAAAGTTTCTCACATATATACCCAATTGCATCTATATAAATCAATTAGGTCAACCTAATTATATGTAGCCCTATTCCAATTCAAAATTACCTTGTCAGCTCCATACTTGATTCAAAAACATCTTTGCACTCAAATAAACCATTCAACAATTAGTTTTACATTGCCATGGATCTAAAATATATCCCCTTAACATCCACAATACTTAATTAATCTTTACAACATATATCAAGCATTAGGTTGACTGGGAATGAGATCTAATCACAAAATAAGTCAACTGATCACACACCAACGGTCCATGTAATCACTCAAAATCTATAATATATAGTATATTGACATTTGTAAACCATTTCTCAAAATTGTAAAGTTAGATTCTACTTACCAGAGGAACATAGACTAGATAACACTTACACATTTACCCTTAATAAAGCAAAAAATTTATGCCATTTGAACTTTTGTTAGTTTTAACTTTCAACATGTTCATCCAAAATCACTTAAATATTGATCATAGAAGCATAAAATAGCTAGGATTAACATACTATAACCTCATAAGTTGATCTTACTATATGAGCAATTTTTTACCAAATTACCAAATTAAGATTTCTTCATTTAGTTTATTGCACAGACAAAACAGTCAATAATTAATGTTGGCATCAATAAAAAAACATTAAATGGTTCCTTCTTGATTGAAATCCAAGGTGGAGATCACTCACAACAATGGAAATTTCAATTCTAAATCAAAGAACTCTTCTTTACAATGCATTTAGCCTAATAGGCATCAACTCACCCTCAAGGGTCTAAACCCCTCAATCTTGCAAATAAACAAAAAAAATTCACCAAGACCCCTACTGATTCCCTCAAAATTCATACAATGGAAATTATATCAATTGAAAAAAATCTCCAAGTTAAGTTCATTGAAATCCACCAAACTCATCATTTGTCACAAGGTTTCCTTGTAGTAGTGGAAACCCTATTTTTTAGACTTTTGACCAGGCTTTTCCAAAAAAATTTAGAGAATATTCATTGATTTAAATAACCATTTTATAGATACTCAACATACTAGAAAACCAAATACACCTTCTTTAGACCAAACACCTCAAATTTGGGTTTTTCACAGTTTTAAGCCTCAAATTAGGCAATTTTTCCAAAGGGTCTACCTCTAGATCTCCACCTCGGACCTTCTAACCCAAAAAATTCTAGAATAAAGTTCCCAAACCATAGGTTTTCTAGGTCTCATGACCCTAAACACTCAAACAAGCCTCCAATGCAAAAACCCTCCTTGTAGCCTAAATAATTAGGGTTTTAAGGCACCATTATTGAATCTTCACCTTCCTAGCCACTCCTTCCCAATATAACTACTTAGAAACCTTTCAATAGGTCCTACCATGCATAAGGAACACTCACTTGGCCATTAACAATGTGGCTTATTCATTTCTTCAAGGGAAAACACTCATTTCCTGCCCTTTATCTCATCCTTCAAGCCAAGGGATCACTTTTCCATTCCTACTATTTTCAAAACATCATTACCTACATTCTAGTACAACATCCCACTGAGTTACATTTGAGGAGAGTAGGTGGGATGATGATTGTGCCATTAAAACACCCTCAAACCCTTAAGGTTGTTCAAGTACCCGATAAGAGAAACTTGATAAGTTATGTAACGCCCCTTCTTGTAACCTAAAGAATGTTGCATTGACTATGATAGTGTAATAAAAAAAATTTAAAGTGTAAATATTAACTTAATTAATAGCAAACATTCCCTAAGTAACATGATGACACACTACCTGAAATTCCCATAGATGACAATAGTATTAAACATTGAAAGTATTTAATTTACATAAAATTAAAACCATACATTGTATAACATTTAAATTTCATCAATGAAAGCATAATATACATAAAATATTCTTTCATACATTGCATTTGAAATAACATTACAATACTAATTTTCCAAATGAGGTAGGACAAATAAATGTTTACAATTACATATTACAAATGTTCACCTCATTAAAAATTGAGGAGAGATACAAATATACAATTTCCAATGATACAAATAAAGAAGTACAAATATCCTCATATGAGCTCTCCTTCCATGAAGTACTCATTGCCACGAACAAGAACTGGGGACCCAACAGAGTAAGGTGCACATTCCACCCAACCATGTGGTACCTGTAGGTCCACCCCCCATGCTAGGAGATAGTAATAAGCTTCCTTAGACACAAGTATAAAAACATAGAAAATCTATACAAGTACACACTTAACTTATCCAGAATTAGGATAATCGAACATGCTAAGTTCACAAGGATACTGTTATTTTAGGTGGAGTGTCATCACAATGTTGCATAGGTTACCCTAGTGTTTCTTCATAGGTTCTGGCCCCCAACTTGGGTTACCCTGGCAACCTCTTACGAAACCCAACCCCACATGTAATTAGTTGTGGTATCGAATATCTTTAAAAATTACAAGATATCAACTTTTTCCATTCCAGGCCTTCTCAACTTATTCTCAAGACTGAACTAGCCCTTGAGTCTATAAGTGAGGCTTATTATCTAGTTTAAAGGTTTTAAACTAACTAATGTGTTGATTTAGTTTTCACTGACTTACTAACTCTACATGAGTTACCCAGGCACCACTTTATGTGTCGGCCCTCATAAAGAGCCACTCCCCTAAAAATAACACAAGGAATCTATTACATTAACTAAGGTAGGCAAGGTGCACAAAAAACATCATATAATATCAAACATATCATAATCGACATCAAATCTTGTACATAAAATTAGGTGTCTAAACACCATACAAAACCATATGCACCACCCTAGTTAACTCAACGATTGTATTTAAAAAATAACAAATCCCACATTAAACAAACTTATCTGGAAGACTTGTACTTCTAATACATTCCCAATTTACCCAATAAAAGAGAAAATACAATTTAAAGCAAATAAGGGATAATAAACTTCTATTTTTAGGATTTACTAAATCCAATCAAGACAATTGAAAATAGCAAGAAAATAAAACAACTTGATCATAATTCTTTTCTCATACAATAAAAGAAATTGTATCAATTAACCTAATTTTAGCTTTCACAAATTTCACATAAAAATAAATACTAAATTTTCACTTTCAATCTTTATAGTTTTAAAATTAATTGATCTTATGCCTTCAAACATCTAATGATTTATACCTCATTTAAATACTAAAATATTTTCTATATATTATAAATTATATAAATATATATATAATTATAGATATATAAATACAAATAAATATATATATATACACACATTTAAAACAAACCCTAAATCCAAGTTTCGCCCAAATAGAAATATCAAAGTTTTTTTTTATAAAGAAAATACCCACCGCAAAGGAATACAGGACTATGTCTTCATAGCCACAGGCTCCCATTCATAGCCTACCCCATATGGGGTAGTGGCTGTGTTGGCAGTCGTCACTGCCTGTGAGGGCAGCGTTGGCTACCTCCACAGCCATCACCCTATATGGGGGTGGCTGTGGGGGTAGCCTTTGCAGCTCCCCAATGCATACATGTTATTATTTTTTTCAATTCAATAACGAATTTCACCGAGCTTCGCCCAAGCGGTGATTTCACATATTTTAAGAATATATATATATAACAACCAGAACTAATTCACCTGTACAGTGATTTCAAAATATTCTTATAAAGAATATAAAATTTTCATAATTCAATTTATATATGAATGTATATATATATATATACATTCACAATTAAATGAAAGATAAAATACTAAAATCAACCATTTACTTTAAACAGGGTTATTCATCAAGAAATTGAGAAATTTAGCAGTATACACAATTTTTCCCTCAACAAATTCTAATTCAATCAAGAGGGTTTTTATTTTGATTTCAATAATAGAAAATTTCCTTCACAATTTAAATTACTAAAATACTCTAAATATTCTTTTTCGGTAAAATCTTTCAGAGGCTTCTTTTCACCAGATGTCACAAAGTTATTATTTTACAAATCTATAGAGCATACTTTTGTTTTCTTTTGAATCTTTCCTATTGTTTTCTCTGATTTCACTATATATTCTTGTTTTCTTAAAATTCTCACAGAAATCAACAAATCTCTATAGAAAGATTTTCAGCAAACAATTTACCAAGAAGAAGGGTTTTAACAAAAATTTCTTCTACAGGAAATTTTAAAAATTTCACAAATGATCAAAGCTTCTTAAATTTTAATTCCTCATATAGCCAATCTTTTCAAAACAGAAAGCTAATAAATAAATATATAATTAGAAAAAAACCTGTTCTTGTAGTTGAAGTATTGACAAATGAAGAGAAGCTTTTCCCCACTACGTGCAACTTCCAAAGCCTTTATAGATCACCACTTTACAGAAGAATGCAATTTCTGAACAAATGTCTAGCTAAGGATCTCTTCCAAAAAAATTAAACAAAGCCCAAAGGAAATCAACAGATAACACAAATATTTTTTGCAGAACTCCGTTCTTTTTAATTTCATGTGAAGCGTTTTCCTGTTTTCCCCAAATCACATAACATCTTCTCGAGAGAATCCCCAACAAGAAATTGCCATAAATTTAACTAACACATGTGTCAAGAAGAAAATATCTTCAACAAACTTATGGGTAAATCTTTCTTTTCTTCCTTATCTAGAATTCAATGCATTTTAAAGAATTAAAGAGTTTAAAATTCAAATTTCAATTTCCTTTTCTTTGTTTATTTATTTTTTATATTTAAAATTTCATTCCCAACAAAGCAATGAATTTAAATTTAATCTATTCTCACAAATAAAGTAACTTTAATTTAATTAATTAATTTATTTAATAAAATAATTTTAATCTCAATGACTAAATTATTTAACCAATAAACTAATTTAATTAACTAAATAAAATACGAAGCTTTTAATTACTTTATTTAAAATCAATTTAAATAAGCATTAAATTAAAGAACATTAATCTAACACTAAATTCACAAAATAAGCTTTATATGGAAAATAATCAAAACAAACCAAACAAGACAACCAAAAACACCAGACTTAAACTTACGACATACTGTGATTAGGTTTAAGACTAGACTAGGAAAAACCTTGTTACTACCTCCCAATCAACATTTCCGTTGAATCTTGACATGGTCAAACCTGAGAAACTAGGTGGAGTCGGTGTCATGTACCTACAATCCTACAATCAAACAAGAACATACATATATATATTCCATGATTCAAACACACCATGTGGAGAAAATCACAAAAATCATAGGGCACTCGCAAGCGAGTGATTCAACTCTATTCTCCACACCAATACACACCACATCAAACTGACAACATAAATAACAATTACTCTACCATAAGCATACAGATAACAATAACATCTGAAGAAAACATCTATGCTAACATAAAGTATGCCAGAAATAATTGCCACCATACAATATATCATCACATCACAAAATAAATCCACCATCACTCTAATGTCAGCAATCAGTACATCAAAACAAAGTATCGGGGTTTATCAAAGTAAAAACATGCTAACAATAAACATAAGAAAAATGGAGGGGTTCTACAAGTTAAGGCCCTAAAATTTTAAATCAAACCCCGTAAAAGCACCAAATACAAGTTAAAAAATCTATCTACTGATGCATATAAGGAATCAATGCATATAGAACTTGTACAACTTGCACACAATAAGAAAACTCAGAAAAACACTGAAAACTATATGAAAACAGAGTAACTTCAATGTTTATTTCATTCCCTTAGCTTAAAAAAAAACAACTCAAGCCTCTCAAGGAATTACATAGTATTTATCAACTTCCTCTAACTGACCGGCGCCCCCTAACCACTAAGCATCCAACTTTCAAAACATATAACCATTGGGATTACAAATTTGTTGCCTAATACAACTCACAAATTTGGAACTTTTATTATTTTCCTACTAAGGACTCTAGGCTTATAACTCCATTATCTCATTAAGAACTCACCCTTTCTCATTTTATACACAATCTCTCATATTTTCCTTTTACGCTTACAAATTCAATTTGGTGAATTATTCTAATGCAAGAGTGTAGTTGACCACTAAACATAGGAATTTGTAACTAGATGATTAGCTGCTCCTACACCACTTCTTCATTCTTTCAACAAATAAATCTCTTAGTTGTGATAGAACTATCTTAAAAGATCCAACATTTGAATTTCATGAAAATATTCTTTTCTCCTCTCCTAAAAACTCTCCTACTAATGAAGATGTCATGGTGCAAGAGGATGATAGCATTGGTAAATATCTTTTAGACAGTAGTGATGTGGTTTCCTTATATGATGATGATAAGGTGACATTAGACTTACCCTTGCTAAATAATCATCAGAATAAGGATAAGTCTCTTGAGGTTATGAATAGTATATCTCCCTCGAGTTCTGTAATTCTTAGACCTCCTACAAGTCCTCTAATTATTGGACCTCCTAAGTCATCTCTTGAACCACTTCTTATCCATTATACACACTCACATCAACCTTGAGCTCAAAACAAACCTATTCTTATCATACAACCACCTAAAAGGAAACCATTAGCTCAAGGAGATACCTTGAACTTTATAAGGAAACATGATAGTAACAATGTTTCACAACAACTAAGTTATAATACTATTGCTCACTCATAGAATACAAGGAACAATAGACAATCACAAACCATTCCTACTTCATTACCATTACCTCAATAATATCTCCCACCTGCACCTAATAACTTAGAGTGTAGTGGAAAGGATTATTACCTTTTGGAACAACTTATAAACAATCCTACTAAGATATCCATATGGGGTCTTCTTCAAGCCTTTCCTAGTTATACTAGAATGCTTCAAACGGTTTTGCAAAAAAATGTAATTCCTCATGTACTACAGACCCAAATAATATGGTGGTCCTAATTCAAGGAATGAATTCAAATATTTTTTTTAACCAAAGTGAGTTACCTCCTTTGGAAATTCAAAAGAAAAATGAAGTCTCTATGATAGTGGCTATTTATAATAGGACTGAGATAAAGTGAACCCTTTTTCACAATGGATCAACCCTTAACATGTGTTGCATAAATATTTTGGATAAGTTTGGCATAGATAAGACAAATATTGAGCCTAATTCTTTGTCCATTCATGGGTTTGATAACATAGGAAAACAATCGCTTCATGTGATCACATTACCTATTATAGTTGGAAAGCCGCATTACAAACTTCTATCCATGTTATGGTTCAAGATTTTTCATATAATCTTCTTTTGGGAAAACCATGGATTCATGAAATGCATGTAGTGCCTTCAACTCTTCATCGTATAAGGAAGTATGTTTATCACAATAGGGTTTATATGATAAAATTTGATCCCAAACCATACAATTATTTACAAATTGAAAAAGGAATGAAAAATCCTCTTCCAACGTTGACATGAACTACACAAATAGAAGCCATGCAATAAAAAAGAAAAGATAACAATACTAAACAAGTCACAAAGCTATTAGAAGGTGATTGGGGATTTTTAGATTTCACACCAAAATTTGATAAGCAACCCAAGATTATACAATTAAAGTCAAAAAATGAGAAAGAAACTACCATAGTATCAACACAAGTTGAGTCATCCAAAGCAAATGAATCTACAACCTTTATCAAAAAAGAAAACAACATTTACACATCCGCATATGAAGATTGTATCATGAGCAACCACCCCATCCAAAAAAAATGAAAAAACTTTATGGAAGAGGTTATGAACTTTTTAAACAACTTGGTTATAATGAAAAAGGATGTGGTGGTAGAGAACAAGGTATTTGTGTACCTATAAAGCCTAACACACAAGAAAAATCTAGTGGTATCTATTATTGTCATTCAAAAGAAATAAAAAACATCAAAAAATCCTTCACTCAATATCAACACTCTTACAAAACATTCTCCCAAGAAAACTTCCACTTTGGTTCATCCTACACTAATAGATACTATATATACGAATATCTCATTAGATATGCATAAAATTGATACTTTGTCTACTCATTAGAATCAATAACATTAGCTACTACTCTTTTTCATGTAGTATTTATAGCATCATAGCATATTCACTACCATGCATGAGGGTATAAACTTGTCTTTATGTGATCATATTTCATTTTTGCAAGGAGCAACATATCATCATCTATTTTTGACTCACCTTTTTTTTCCCTTGGGGGGCAAGGGGTTAGGTAGTTGTGACCTAGCATGGCACTTTTTCATTGTCTCTTTTGGCTATTTTACCACCTTCCATATATATAAGAGCAAGCTTGGGATACAGACAACATGCCTTTAGTTGGCTCGTAAGTGGCATACTTTACTTCTATGTTACCTCTAGCATTACATTTTGGGGAAAACCCTTATTCATGATGTAGCTTTATTTGGAAACATATGCTTGACATAGGGATTCCATGTAAGCTCTCATGTCCTCTTTGTTGTTAGCATTTATCATTTTCTACTTTAAAGTAATTACTCACAACATAGACTTTAGCAATTTATTTAAAGTGGGGGCATACATTGGCATTATCATTTTTAAATATTTGACTATACCTTATGTTTCATAGTGTGGTCTTCTTAATTCATCGTATGATGTGTCCTCTTCTTGGTGGTGTCATTGGGTTTGATTTCCTTCAATATTGCAACCTTTCTTGGCATACAACATTCCTCTTAGTGGTGATAATACGTGTTGCACTCCCTAAGTTGTGAATCTTTTATCCTAAAATTCTCCTCTCTTGGAGACATCAAGCACAATGTTCCCCAAATTTATACCTTTCATGAACTAAGAAAAATCCCTTTGAACATGTCTATTTGCATTTTTTTCATAAGTTTTTAGAATAACATAGCTTTCTAACCTTATGAAGATCGAACCCTTTTTTCCATAAGTGTTTAGAATAACACAACTTGCTAATCTTATGAAGCTCAAACCCTTTTTTTCATAAGTGTTTAGCATAATGGCGCTTGTTAAGCCTTATGAATCTCAAAGTTCATATTTTGTGGTTCCTTGTCAAAGTTTTCAGAGGTATAGCTTTGGTATGGTTACGAGAACATAATAAGATTCTCTCATTGGCCTCTTTTTGGGGCTCACTTAATGAATAGTGAATTTTACTAGCCCATGTGAGTATGCATTTTGTTTGCATATTAGACAAAAGGTTCCACTTGTAAATTTTATTGTACAAAGAACTAAGGCTTGATCCACATCAAGTTGGACTAATGGTCAAGGCTTGATCCACCCTTTTTTTTTTCTTTCTTTGAGTCTTTAACATTGTATGATTGAGTTTCTTGTCATTGCTGGATAGATATGTTTAACATGGGCATGTGTCTTTGTGTACCTTTCTTGGTTTTTCCATGAAATCTTAGATCTTGAGGGCTTGATTATCCTCCTTGACATTTTTCAGCTTATCTTTCTAGCAATTCTACAATTAGACCTCTCTTGATTATCTACTTTAGTGTGAGTTTGGCACAAGTTCATCCTCTCACTAAAGTGGGGACTAAATGTAGTATATAAAAACGTATTCCTTTACATTTTCACACTTTGTTTGGGCCCTCCTAATTAAATTGGACTTAATTAGGCCTTAATAATTTGTATTTTACATCTACAAGCCTAATAAATTACATTTTCCAAAGGGGAATCCTAGCAATAATTAATGCCAATGCATAACAATTTACCTTGAGCAATGTGTGTTCCAAGAATAGGGACTTGGGACCCATTCACCCATGGGCGAATGGGTCCTCCCTAGGCATTTGAACCCAAATTTAAAATATGCTTTTGTTGGCATTTTAACATCCCAAAATCCATTTTGCAAGGTCAACTTGTAATATTTGAATTTTGGAAAATTAAGGATACATACCGATAAATACAAGGTTATTTTCTAAGTTTCACCTAGTATTTTTTAAGATATCTCAAGAGCATTCAAATGTATAATTATTAGATATTAATTGCAGCAATTAGGATCTATTCATAATGTCAAAGTCTTCCTGCATCATGCATTTTTTTGGAGCTAACATTGTGATGTAGGTTTCAAGATCCAAATCAAGCATTCAAAGCATCATTTCAAGCATTATTTGTATCAATATCCACATCCATTGAATCTATTTCATGCAATTTTCCAACCTCCTTTCAAATGTTTATCTAAAGGTTTGGTGAGTGGTAACATAGCATTGTTCATTCAACATTCCTTATTTCATGTTTCATTTCAATTCAAGGTTTAATTACCAAAACTAGGTTTGAGCAAGGCAAATCCCTATTCACCAAAAACAAGAAATTTTTTCCTCATGTTGTGTTGCAAATTTAGGTTGAAGAAGGAATGAATACCTCTTGAAGGGAAAGATTGAAGAAGTTTTTAAAGTTGCAAAAATTGTAAAGGTTGTCATCTCGTGGAAACTTTGATCCTAAAGTTATTTACAACATTCTGAAATTGAAACCTAGAAAAACTAGAAGTTACAAATAAACATTAGAGGCTCCCACAAGGTTTCTAAAAACCCTAACAAAAGACCCATTTACCCATGGGTGAATGAGTCCCAAACAACTTCTAGAAAGTGAATTTTGATGACTGGTACACATCTCTTTTCCCTTCTCAAATCTACAAATTTTTTTTTGGTTCTATTAGCATTGACCTTTAAATTAGTGCTTCAAGTTAAAACTAGCATAAATAGGTTGATTTTATATTTTTCATTTATCTCCCAAAAATGTTGTTTAGGTTGATACCCCCATCCACACACACACATAAAGGAAATTGTCAGATCTTCCATAGAATTGACTCACCTAAGGGATGAAAGTTAATTCTATCTTGGAGGTTATTATTTCCTTAATGAAATTGAAAATAGGTAGGTTCATTACACTGCATTTTACCCTTTCTATTTATAGTAAGTTTTGTGAATCATACCAAATTGAGTATAAAACCCTATGTTTAATCCCTAACCCATTTTTCTATGTTTCAAGTCGTTTGATTGATGGGCCAATTGGGACAAGGAGGTGGATGAGCTCAGAGCCCTTATGGGAATGAATAAGAATAAAATGAAATTACAGAAGGAGATTACTACTATTCACAACAACCAAGATAAAACTATGCAATGCCTCCAAGAGATTACTGATTATAGCAAGGAGACTATGAAGAATACCACTCTAACCATCTAGGTCTTTCAACAAGAAATACAAAATAGTCATAGAAAAAGGGTGGTTGAGGATGGTTTGGATGATAGTCAAGCACAAAAAAAAGACAAGATGGTGGGAAATTCGGCTCAAGACACTACCATAGAAACCTAGTCTATTCAAAAGGATCCCTTGTCATTCAAGGAGAAGCTCCACTTCCTAGGTAAGGAGTGGCAAGAAATTAGTTGTCTTAGGCTTTTGGGAGACCAGTAGCTATTTCAATCCCCTGTTGGTTTTTCTCTATGTGTTGTTTTTATTTTTCTTGCTTGTCAGTTAGTTGTTTCTTTTATTTTTTCTTTCTAGGTGTTTCACTTCTCGTGAGCCCCTAGTTTCACCTCAATGGATGTTTTGTAAATGGGTAAAGTACCTTCCTATTTTAATCTCATCAAAATATTTATTGCATGAGGAAATTTCCTCTCATAGTTATTTTATTAATTATTTGATAATACTATCACTATAAGTTTACTTAAATTTAATATAAAAATTTCTAAATGCTTAACATATTTATATTACCAATGTGCAATGTGTTAATACATCTAAATAATTTGTCTTTTTATATATAATATTAGAATATAAAATAAAGAAGACATAGATATGTGATACCCCAATCATTATCTTGAGAACACGTAGATAATTATATTAAATTTTGTTACAAAAAGGTAAGATCATTTATTTTCTTGACGTCAAGGGCCTGCTTTGTCAAGAAATTTTAAAATAAAACATGAATACCAAATCACATCATAAGGTACTATAAATAATGTTTAGTTTATAGTAATGAACAAAGTTTCTACCAAGAACATAAATGCACAAGGAAAATTTATAATGAAATTAATACACATTAAGAAAGGAATGCACGCATGATTTGATTACCTTATTGTTACATTTTACCTTATTTGGAGAGGTTACATCTCATAATTCTTTGAGTGTTTAGGATCCAAACTAATTTTTTCATATGTTTCAATCAAATGTTTGGAATAGGAATTAGGCACTTATGTTTAATTTAAAATGACATGAAAAAATAAATTTATCCTCTTTGTAATAAATTTTAAAATAATAGTTTATGATGTATGTCTTCTTCATTTTATTTTCAACTATTGTAATTTAAAAAATATTACAATTTTTAGTTCGATATATTGATACACATTCATTATCAATGTAATGAATAATATGTTAAAAATTTGAAAATTTCCATCAAAACTCTTGAAAGTTATAAAAATGTGATTTATATAAATAGGTGTAACACATTATCTCACAATTTATATTTACATTTATTAATGAGAACTATACCCCTTTCTTATGTCCATCCCTACCATCCCATCATGATATAGTCAAATTTTACATTCCTACTATACCATATGCCACCATCATCACCGTATAACCTATTTTCATAGAATAATGAAGTACACCACAATTCTAGTTTGATAGCCATGTCATAAAATTGTTCCTATTTTTAGAAAGGACAATCAATTGTTTCTCAACCTCATTTTATTTAAATAAAAATTGATTATTATTTTCTTTTATGTTGAACAAAAAGAAAGAAAAATCTATCATTTATAACTATCATAATTTATTAAAGAATCCATCATATACAATTCTCTATTTGGGGCACCCTATTTTGGCTTGTTCAACCCTTTCGAATATATTTTTTGATTTACAATAATGCTACCCAAAATTTTAATGAATCTCTCCTCTTACATGTTCTTACAAAATTCTAATGAATTCTCCCTCTTACATATTTTTACATGATATAATAATTTGTCATAAGTAACTTCTATTTTACAATGTCATGAGATGCTCTTACAAACTCTTACACACCTCCAACACATGGCAAAGAGTATCACCTCATAGTGCAATGTTTTACTTCTAATGTGATAAAAAATAAAGAATATTTATAAATTAAATATAACAATTAAAATATACAAATATTATAAATGCAAGGTTGAAACACCCCTTCTAAAGAATAATTGACATAAAAGTCAAAATAGAAGCAAAATATAATGATTGAAAATTATACACTCTACACTTTTCTTATTCATTTTTGACTCACTTTAACTTATTTGTCTCTAACATTCTATGATTAATATGTAAAATAACATGTTTTGAAATTAAACTTGACAAACCACCTAATCCTCACGTACTTTCATATCCACACATCCCAAAAATATAAAACTAATTGCTTATTATCAAAAGTCTCATATATATATATATATATACATATATATATATATATATATATAAAATATACAATAATACATATTCATTAGCCAATAGGCTATTATTGGTGGGAATTCCCACTGGGAAAGTCTACTGTCTGATTTCGATAATCTTTCCAGGCTGTGTGCTGCCAGATTCACGAAGAGTAAAAACATTTATGATTTTGGGTGATGATGAGTGACAGGTATATGGCTGTGTAGAGAAGTAGTTTGTGTTGAACAATCTAACATTAATTTATTCTAACCAAGCAAAGAAAAGCCACACCCTACATTAACATAGCACCGTCTGACGTGTTGTCTCTGAATTCTAGCTATGAGAATAGACATGAGAAAGGTTTACATCTCGTGGGGAAAGAATTCAGTAGGTACACAAGAGACAACCTGATAGGTGTAGCTTGTTGTTGAAGGCTGCTGTAGGTACATGCACTTGTTGTTGAAGAAACCATTACATTCAACCAATTTCTGCTATAAGTACCCAAACAATTATGGCGACTTTATTGTGGCATTTGAACAAATCACGGTGACTTTATTGTGGTGTTTGAACAAGCGGTGGGTGGATGGACACATCCTGATCCCTATACCGACAGTTTGAAAATAGGCCACAAAAAAGTACATGAAACGCAGGTTTTCAAAGTTGCCTTATGTCAGCAGGTATGGCTCAGAGTGCGCCCACGCCATTCCTCGCAGTCTTCGTGCTTGCCGTCCAATTCAATAGGCCACCAAAACGTCACTGCATGCATTAAATTTGAAGCAAGCTTAAATGGTGCTCACCTGGACGAGATTTGTGATGCGTGGTTAAATTGTCTGTGGCGAAGAAGCGGGTGGAGTTCTACCAAACAACTCACGTTCCTTGTCTACGCTTTCCTATTTTGTATTCAAGTCTAGCAGAGCATTGGCGAAGAAAGGCACCACCAACGTCATACAAAATCTTGAGGTGAGTTTCTAAAACATGTATGCTATTGGCACATGCGTCTTGGATTAGATAGGAGTTGCAATGAAAAAATTCGAGTGAATTAGATAGGCTGACAGAAAACTTTATGGACTAATTGTCACCGATTAGCTGATTTTGGCATATCTATTAGACATAGACTGTCTCCTTGGCAGAATCTCAGCTGAGTATCTATTTGAAATTTAATTTTGTGTTTTCATTGAAAATAAAAACTGCATGTTTGAATGTTGAAATTGTGTGTGGTTTTTTATAGGCATTGTATACATAGTTTTCGATTTCAGTTTGAAGTAAATGGAAGAAGCGAGAACGTTGGGGAAGGCCTTCAGAGATTTGGGCTGGTTTAGTTTATATTGTTCTTAAGAAAATTGGGTGAGTAGCAACCTCCCAATCTCGAAGCTTAAGGTTGTTCAGATTTTTTGTTTCATTGATCAGATATTTTGTTTGGTTGTGTTTACAGTGGAGTAGAGGCATCGTACCAGCCCTACACAAAAGCCGTTGAAGTGACACCCAAAAGCTCAACAATCATTGTTGAGCAATTTGGGTGAGTACCATCCTCCCAGTCTCGAAGCTTAAGGCTCTTTGGAACCTCATATTGACTTGATTGGATATTCTGTTTGCCTAAGAACAGAGTTTGATTTCTGTTTTAGTAGGTTTCATTTAAATTGGTAAGGAGGACAACTCTTTTCCCGAATAAATTTTACTACAAGTCTTTTTTCTATTTGGAATCTTCAGTGCCTCGAGACTCATAGTTTGTTCATTTTCTAGAGGTTTTTCGATTGTAACTATTAAATTGACTATTTTTGAAACTGGAAGCATATAGTTTAAAGTTCACTTTTGTAGATTGATTTTAGTGTTACATAATTCATGTTATAAATTCTTTGACCTAGTTCTGTGAGTTAGTCTTACAATTGCAGTTAATTTCAGGGTCAAAGTTGCCCTTGTATACTTTCAAGAGAAGGGACACTCTTCTTACCCATGAAAAGAATGTAGAGGACAATGTCCCAGGAGAGGACGTTTCTTTCCTCAATTCTCTGCTTCGTGGATAGGTAAGAAATAAAATTAACCTTTTATTTTTCATTTAGTGATGAATAAAACCACACATGGTTATCCGGAAGAAGCCTTTGTGATAATCATGATAGTTTATGTGCTAATCATGGTGGTTACTATTTCTTGTGGTGTGTTTGCAGTGGGAGGATAGGATGGGGAGGGATCTGTTCCACTATGATGTTTCCACCTGTGAAACCAAGGTTGGATGATTGTTCAAATGATTAGCTTAATTCAGTTTGAATATTTCCTTTCTAGAACCTTAGAAGTTATCCTCTCAAGTAAAATTTTTTCTTTAGTCTGTGATCCTCAGAATCAACCTTGGGTGTACTTTCTTATTAACAATATAAAGTCAATTATATGGGTATGTTGTAGGTTATTCCTAGCAAAAGTGGCTTCATTGCTTAGTTGAATGAAGGACGCCATCTCAAAAAATGTCCCACTGAATTTTGAGTGGACAAGGTGCTACAGCCTTTTGATCCCAAGAAATTCAACTTCACAAAACTAGGGCAGGAGAGGTACTTTTCCGTTTTGAAGAGAGTGAAGAAAATAAGTTCAGTATTTAGAAAAAGCTCCTGTCTTGGACAGTACCAATGTTATTGCTATCAATGTAAGCAAAATTAATGGGCATTATAGTATTTCTTTCATGTTAATACAGTCTTGTAAAGTTTTTTCTATTTTGAAAGGGGAAGTTATTTGATCATGTTTGTCCTTCCATAGGTGAGTCCAATTGAATATGGACATGTGCTCCTCGTTCCTCGAGTGCTGGACTGTTTTCCTCAGCGCATCAACCCAGATAGCTTTCTTTTAGTTATGCACATGGCTGCTGAAGCTGGCAGCCTAGCTTTTCATCTTGGTTACAACATCTTGGGGGCCTTCACTACCATCAATCATCTGCACTTCCAGTTATAAGCAATTTTATTTTGTTAAACATTATAGTGCATTTTCAATCATTACGTGCTTTTGGCCTGGTTGTGTGAGTTAGTCTAACAATAGGATTTGATTTCAGGTTCAAAGTTGCCCTTGTATACTTTCAAGAGAAGGGACACTCTTCATACCTGTGAAAAGAATGCAGAGGACGATGTCCCAAGAGAGGACGTTTCAAGAGAGGACGTTTCTTTCCTTGACCCTGGCACACACCCAATACAATTTATGTTTTCTTCCTTTTAGTTTAAATCTAATTGAGGGGTTTCTGGATGAAAATTGTATTTAAGTTTTAAATTAGGTTTGAGAACATATTTTTTGATTTTTTAAAATGAGATAGAAAGTTGATTTGATAATTGATTCAAAAGTTTATATTTTTGTAAATATCATAATTTTAATTTAGATCTATTTGAAATTAGATTGTGTGTAAGTTTGTAATACAGTTGGCATACATGTAAATAAGCTTACATGTAAAGATGTGTGTGTAGCAGATGCAAATCGCCTGTGAGCTATGAAAGAGTGTACATTCTTCCCTTGTTGATAAAAAATATATATTTTTCAAATATTTTCCAAAAAATAGCTAATTGGTGACATAAAGCCAATAAAAGTATAACATTAAATTAAACATTCAAGGAGGGAAATTTAAATTCAGGTGCCAAAGGAATCATGATTTGTAGAGAAAAAAAAACACAGCAGACCAGACCCTACACAAACATTTCACACACATGCAAAGCATTAAAGGCTGTTCTGACAACACAATTCATTTTGCTTCATTCATAAGGGTTGTATCTAAGTTGTAAAATGGCGTGGGAAATCAAACACTATCTCACGGTCAACTTTGAATTATTGTCTACAAGTAACTAGAGCATACAAGCAAAGCAGTTGTACCCAAAAATAAAGGGGTTGCAATAGATGATGGCTGATCAGAATCTCTTCATAGCTGTCCATAAGAGAGTGAACAATCAATAGATTGGCATAGGGGAGAGAGCTCAACTAGTTGAGCACCCTAGCTTTCTTGGCAAGTATCTTGCTTATAATTAAAGGTTTCAAGGCCACATCATCAAGCATGATGCCACAATAGCATGCTTTTTGTCGAGGTGTCCAAAAAGACCCTAAAAAAAAAGTAAGACTGATACTTGTACACTAAATCATGTTTAATTGGTGCATTGATGTTGCATCACATGATCTTTTTCTTTATAGATCTAAAAAATATATTTCATTTAATTGTGGGTAGTTATCATGACAATAACAACTTTAAAGTCACAACTATTGATCCAACATTGTTAAAAAAAAATTAAATATTGGACATTTAAAAACTCTCATTGTTTGAATTTGACATATTTGCATGCAAATTTAAAACATAAAGCAATGCAAATGAAAAAAGAAAAGTTGCCATCAAATTGAAAAAAATTATTGCAAATGCAAATAAAAAGTTCTCATTTAGTTGGACATTTAAAAACTCTCATTGTTTGATTTTGACATATTTGAATGCAAATTTAAAACATAAAGCAATGCAAATGAAAAAAGAAAAGTTGCCATCAAATTGAAAAAAATTATATCAAATGCAAATAGAAAGTTCTCATTTAGTTGGCAAATCAATTTGCATGTGGCTGTTACATGATAATTGAGATTTTGGAGGCTTTCACATGATATTTTGGAGGATTTTACTATCAAATGCAAGCAGATTTAGCATTAAATGACAATTGAAACTTGTTTTCTGGGAACTCAACAGTGGTTTGCAAGTGTGTAACTTGTTTTCCGGCAACTCAACAATGGTTTGTAGGCATGAGACTTGTTTTAGGTTGAAATCTCACATTATATGTAGGTTATCATTTAATTAATAATTAATAGATTTTTATATAGTACAAATCAAATTAACATATTAAAAATCTAATAGTTTAACTGACTTTCTAGAGAGAGCAAGAAAGAGGAGGAAAAGGAAAGAGATAGGGGGGAGACAATTATATATATATATATATATATATATATATATATATATATAGAGAGAGAGAGAGAGAGAGAGAGAGATACATAAAGAGAGAAACTCAAAAGATAAATGAAAGGAATCGAGAGAGAGGGAGGGAGAGAGATAAATAAAGAGATATAGAGAAAGAGGAATAGAGATATAAATAGAAAGTGAGATATAGATGGAGACTGAGAGATAGATTGAGAGAAAGAGGAATAGAAATATAAATAAAATTGACAGATATAGATGGAGACAAATATTGAAAGAGAGACAAAGAATACAAGGAGAGATAAAGCAGAGAGAAATATCAATGATACAAAAAGAAATATCAATGGAGAAAAGAGAAACTAACTATTGATTAGTTGTTTAATGTCAACAATCCAAGGATGACATGTGTCCTTGGGGAGTTATACTCAAGGTAGCATGTCATTTTATTAAGGATATGATAGTTCACCTTTAAGACCTCTTTAGTGTATCCATTGCACACTTAATATAATTTATCTAACATTCTAACATACCTCTCTCTCTCTCTATCTCCCTCTCACTCTCTCTATCTCTCTCCCTATCTCTCCATTTATATGTATCTCTCTCTCTTCTCTCTATCTCTCCCTCTTCTACCTATCTCAATTTCTCTCCCTCTCTCTCTCTACATGCAATTTTCCATTATGTTACATTTGGCTACAAGGTATATCATTAACCAGCAACAACTGTACTTAATCCAATCGACCTTTTAAATCACAGGCCTTCTTCCATTGTACAAAAAAATTATGTTGTGAAACCATTTAGCATAGCATACCAATTTAAATAAAGTTTCACTTGTTAATATTCAAATCTTCTCCCATTCCATCATCAATTGACTTTTGCTATAATAGTTAGTCTTAAAAAAAGCAATTAACATTTTCTTGCCCTTTTTTCCCTTTCCCTTCAATATATTGCCATAGTATATCCTGCTATCAGCATAACCATTGCACCTTGTTGAGGTGCAAGCGCTAGTTTATATACACATATATTTTACCGCTTTCTAGTTACCGTGATATATTAAAATCAACATTCATAAATAGACATGTATTTACATGATGGTTTTGACATATATATTTTAGTTTTATATACCTATATACAGCCAGAGCCATTCACGCATCCCATCACAAGGCCACGATTTCCGCGAGCCAAGGGTGTTTTAATATTTGAATGTTGCTTGCCGCTTTGTCCTTAGCAAAGAAACTGCACTCGCGTGATAGTATTTATTTTGATGTTCACTGCTTTTAAGTCACATTACATCAATGATCATGAAATTCCATAATAAGTCTCCACAATCATGGATGCTCATTGAAAGATCGGAAACAAAATACAACTATTGTTTACCAAAGAAAATGAGGATTGATGTTGATATGCATCAGCCCTCATGTTGCTCGTGTAATGAGCAGATAAGAGCAACCACTAATTTATACCTAGAATACAAACATTAAATCTTTGAACGAAATTCAAATATCGTGAAGCTTATCTAATATGGTCAGTGATACTAGTGGTCAAATTTCCTTTCAGCAAAACTTAAGAAGATTAGGTAAAGAAACTTTTCAATGGAAAGGTTGTTGGCTGCCTATGTCTCAATCTATACTAACTTACAAGTTTAGATATGCCAAAGCATGTCAATTCTGAACTCGACCTTTCACCTAATACCGTGAAGCTTATCTAATATGGTCGGTGATACTAGTGGTCAAATTTCCTTTCAGAAAAACCTAAGAAGGTTAGGTAAAGAAACTTTTCAATGGAAAGGTTATTGGCTACCCATGTCTCAATCTACACTAACTTACAAGTTTAGATGTGCCAAAGCATGTCAGTTCTTGCCTTGACCTTTCACCTAATATCGTGAAGCTTATCTAATATGGTCGGTGATACTAGTGATCAAATTTCCTTTCAGCAAAACCTAAGAAGGTTAGGTAAAGAAACTTTTCAATGGAAAGGTTGTTGGCTGCCCATGTCTCAATCTACACTAACTTACAAGTTTAGATATGCCAGAGCATGTCAATTCCGGCCTCGACCTTTCACCTAATATCGTGAAGCTTATCTAATATGGTCGGTGATACTAGTGGTCAAATTTCCTTTCAGCAAAACCTAAGAAGGTTAGGTAAAGAAACTTTTCAATGGAAAGGTTGTTGGCTGCCCATGTCTCAATCTACACTAACTTACAAGTTTAGATATGCCAAAGCATGTCAATTCCGACCTCGACCTTTCACCTATCTCACGTTATATCACCTTCGTCCATATGTCATATGGTGGTGGGACGGGAAAGTAACGTGTGATGGATGATGTATTTATATCTCCTAAGGAGGTTAAATATCTAGTTAGTACATTACGATTTTTAATATTCTTTTATAATTTTATGTATGGCGATCTTGTATATAATGATGATTGTACATGATTTTATTAGATTTTATATTTATTTTAGAGTGATTGAAGATTGTTTACATATGTTTTTGGTTTATTTTTAAGTCTTTAAAACTATTTGAAATGTTTTGGAACTAATAGCAACAAGTCAATGCATAAATAGAATAAAGTGAATAGTTTTAATCTAAAACTTATCATGAGAAAATACATAAGAACATATCAAAAATAATTTAATGTTATAATATATAAAAATACATCTAGACATAAAACAATATAAGACTAGACAAACACAAACTACTTAATTTTAAAGAAAATATCAAAAAAGATTTATAAATTGAAAGAAATAATTTTGATATAATTACCAACAAAATTATAAACAATTTACATAGAGCTAAAGTGATCCATCCCTATAGAAAAAAGTCCAAAGATTTATACTAAAACAAATGCCAAAAAAATTCTTGTTCTTAACAAGATTTAAAACACTCTAATATATACAAAATTACTTAATTCATTTATTTAAATTTAATTCTTATATTTTTATACATATTTGAGTAGTAAACTGGTGTCCCAACTTCTAACTTATTATTATGATATATTAAATCCAACTTTCTTACATATGCATTTCCATCATAATTTGGTGGTAGCATGCGCAGCATGTTGGACCATTCTATTTTTTTTCTTTAATTGAATAAAATCGAAAAAAAATTACAAATAGAATAAAAATCAATCCAACAAAAACTGAAAAGAATATTAAATTTAAAATAAGAGACATACAAAATCCAGCTATAATTTTTACAATTACAATAATCCGTCTATTATTTGGAGAAAATTATATACACAGCCGGCGCCATTCCCACATCCATCCTAAGCCGTACGATATTCCACGAAACGAACGATTCTTTAATATCTGAAAGGTTAACAAGACAAACCCCATTCACGTGATTGTATTTATTTTGATGTCCAAATCTTGTAGATCACGTTACGTCAAAGTTTTATTTTAATATGCACCGCCCTTGAATCACATTACATCGAACCTGGAAAAAAAAAATTCCTTATTGTCATTATAAATAAAGACGCAGGGGTAGTCCGGTGTGGAGAAGAAAACTGTACACTCTTCCTCTGCATTTAGGAACGAAGACATTACTGGCATTAAAATGGCACAAGTCTTAGTTCTTTTCTCGGTAATGCCTGCATTTCTTTCTAATCAGAATGCAAGAGAGAGATTATAGTGGTGAACTCTTTACCTGTCATTGTGTTGCTGCAAAGCCAAATACTTGATTGCTAATTTGATGAGGTGAAGCTTCAATTTCAGCGCTACTTCCATCAGGTGCGCACTAATACATCCCTGTCAAATTACGTTGCAGAAATCTTGTTCAAATTTGTGACTCTAATGGTCTTTAGACATTCAAGTATTTGCTGTAGTTCTGTCCAAGGTTCACTCATGTTTGATATTTTGTTCAATAAATGAAGGCAGATGTGCTGCCCTATCACCTGCTGATAATTAATATCTTTAGACATACAAGTAGTTTGCAGTATACTATAACATTCAGTTTCAGTTTTATTTTAAATTTAAATATATAATATTAATTAATTTAAATCAATCTTTGAAAGTTAAACGGTTGGAACCTGCCAATAGTAATAGGCATAAATTCAGCGCAGAATGTTTCTATTATTGTTTGCTCTCCTTTAATTACAGTTTTTCAGTTAATATTGTGGGAGGTTTATTTTATTTTATTGTGAATGAAGCGAACAAATTACAGTTTACAAACAAAACTGTTACAGCAGAGGTAGCTACAGCAGAAAATAAAATGTAACTGCAGAGAAACGGCAGAGGCAAATAAAAAGCTAAGATGCATCAGGCAGAATTGCAACAGCAGAGGCAGCTACAGCAGCAAAGAAAAGGGATAGTTTTAGAGTTATTATTTTTTAATATAGTCGAAAAGCAAAAGTTATTTTTTCTGTTAATGTTATTATAATAAATTTCAATAAAGTGAAAATTGCAGTAGAAAAAATTGGATTATTAATAATAGATAAATAATAATAAATAAGTATTTAAAGTAGAATTTCTTTTAATAACTTATAATTTTTTATTATTTCTATTCATTATTCTCAAAATTATTTTAAAGAGTAGATTTTATTTCATGTAAATTATAGTTTTTAATATAGTTTTTAATATAGCTAGTTTCTTAATTTTTATATGATCTGTTTTTTCATTATTTAAAAATTAAGATTGTTATTTTTCAATGTGCAATTCTAAGATTTCTTTTAAATATATAATAATATTATCAAATTTATTTGGCATCAGGAAAATCCACTCCCCACAATTCACCCCCAAAAATTTACGGCAATCAATTTCACGCAAGAAAATTCACCGTCATGACAAATTCACCTCAAGGAAAATTCACCACCAACAATTCACTGTCACAAAAAATATTAATGCAATGAATTTTCTAGAGTGGTGAATTTTCCTTATGGTGAATTAGTCATGGTTGTCACAGTGAATTTTCCTAAAGCTAATTTATTTAGATCTCTTAACTTTAATTTAAATAATAACATGGTACACTTGTTAAGTTGGAAACATTATTATTTTTCATGGTACTTATCATTAATAAAATATATTCTAAGTGGAGTTTTTTCTATTTGATATTCTAGTTGGAGATAGACTTAGGTATAAGAAGATTTCACACCCTATTTACCCATAGTGTCATAAAATTTAATCCATGGAACACAATTTATAGTTTTCTCTTCATGTCCAATTGACTTAGAAGTAGGTGAATAGATTTTTCATCTTGAATTTTTTTCTCTTTTCCAAACATATAATTCCATCAAATTTAATAAATTTGCAATGTTAATTTTTCTCAATTATAAAAATAAAGAAATAATATTATTTTCAATCTTAAAGCTTTTGAGTTCTATATTATGTGGCTAATTAAATTGTTATTGTTCTAAATTTTATGCTTGAAGTCCAAATCCAAAATTATAAAAGAAGTGAGTTAAGGAGGTGGGGCATCTCTGAAATTTTTTTTGATCTTTGGAAATTCTCCATGATTTATTATTCATTTCCCTCCGCATTCTTCTTTCTATTATTTCCACCACAAAGGTCCTTTCGCGGACATGATAAGCATTAAACTTGGAGTTAGTTGTAATATTCACAACATTCAAAGTGTCTTTCTCTACATTGCAATATAAATGGTCATGGTAGTGATAGTTTTGCCTAAGCTAGTACGAAGCACAATAGATGTTTTTTGCTTTGGTGTTGTAGACTCCTCTTTGCTTTGGCTATTTCATATTCTCATCAAGACATTAAAGTAAAAGAAAATATTTTTATTTATAAAGAACATATGAAAACATTTTTATTAATTGAGAACATATATCTTATTATGAAAAGTTCATTTGAAAAAATGATTAAAAGAACAGAAATTGAGACCGATTGTTTGAAATACACTTACAATTATTTAAAATGAATTGTAATTTATGACATCTGGTATCCATTT
>VDFB02271358.1:371038315-371102459 GCA_007258455.2 Sequoia sempervirens
TTTTGAACCAACAAAGAAACTGTATATAATACCCTGGGTTTAATACCCAAAATTTATTCAAACTTCTAAAACTGCGTAGCCATATTCCGGGTTTGAGACCCTCTTTAGAAGTAATCAAAAATGTAAAACCTCATACCTGTGATGCCCAAGACTTTGCCTGATAAGTGATCAAAAATGCAAAACCTCATACCTGTGATACTCAAGACTCTGCCCGACCTTGAGAAGTTTCTTCCCTTTTTTAATTTGCCCCAGATCCTCATACATGTGAGCAAAAATCAAATATGTAAGAAAACTTTTACTCTTTCTGTGAAAGATAAATGCATATAGACCTGAAACTTCATTTGAAAGAAAAACAAACAATGAACCTGCCTGTACCCACCAAACGACCTTTCTGATTCGCAGAACAAAAATATCTTGACCCATCAGATTATTTTCTGTTTTGCAGAATGAATTCATCTTGTTATTCGCAGAGAAGAAATGAATCAAAGAACCGTTTGCTCAGACTAAAACAATACCCACAACCTTAACTATTTTTAATCATAATTTGGAGTCCGCCATGCAAAGTCAATACTTGGCGAGAAAAGACTGGAAATAATAAATAATGTGTTCAGACTTGTCAGATTACGGTCTCAATCACTGCTGCCGACAACATTATGATACCATTTTAATTTTTCCTGCTTTTATCAAATGCCATCATATATTCCACAAAAAATGCCACGCCAAAATAAAACCTTTCCTTACAACTGCCACGTGTATAACATTTTTCCAACAGAACGGATGACGGATGTTTGATATGGTTAACAATCTCCCCCATTTTTGATGCAAAAATTTTCACCATTTCATATAAACAAGATAATGAACTGAAATACCATGCTGATTTACCATGAAATGCTAGGAATCAGACCAACTAACCAGAATCAACCAAAAACTGATAAATCAATCTGAGAAATCAATTCTCCAACCTATGAAAAACATGATTAACCTATGAACCAATCCAATCAGTGATTAACCGATGAATGAAACCTGTGAACCAAGTGCATCCAAATGCAAGAACCAAACCTGTAGAAGAACCAAACCTGTGCCAAATCAAATCTGTGAAAATTCTTGTTAAAACTTGATTGAAATTGATTACTCCCCCAAAATTTATGCATCAAAAATCTAACCATCTGCTTTTCATAAATGTTTTCTGTGAAAGAAGCAGAAACCTAACACAGAATATGGAAGAGTAAAAAACTTATTCCAGCATGGATTGAGAGAAGACTCCCAATCAAATTCTGAACTGTTCAAACAATTCTCTAGGTAGAGCTTTGGTAAAAATATCAGCAACTTGTAATTTAGAAGGCACATGAATAAGAATGACCTCATTTGATGACACATGTTCGCGAATAAACTGCAATTTGATGGCAACATGCTTAGTTCTAGAATGCATAACAGGATTTTTAGAAATCTGGATAGCACTAGTATTGTCACAAAGGATTTTCAGAGGTTTTTGAACATGAATACCCAAATCAGAAAGCTGATAAGACATCCAAAGTAACTGAGTACAACATGCTGTTGCAGCAATAATTTTAGACTCAGCAGTAGAAATAGTGACACATTCTTGTTTTTTACTGTGCCAAGCAACTAACCGATCACCTAAGAAAAATGTAGCACCACTAGTACTTCGTTGATCATCTTTACATCCACCCCAATCAGCATCTGTATAACCAATTAGAGTAAAATCATCATTTTTGGGATACCACAAACCATAATCCAAAGTACCTTGTAAATATTTAAAGATACGGTGAACAGCATTGAGATGAGATTGACGAGGAGCTGCTTGATATCTAGCAACTTGACATACAGAGTGCATTATATCTGGTCTAGAAGCAGTAAGATATAAAAGACTCCCTATCATAGACCGATACTCCCTTTGATCAACAAGAGGAGATTCATCAATTTTCATCAACTTACATCCAGTTTCCATTGGTGTACCAACTGGATTACAAGTATCCATTTGAAACCTTTTAAGCATTTCCTTAGCATATTTCAGTTGAGAGATAAACAAACCATGTTCAAGCTGAGAAACTTGAATTCCCAAGAAAAATGTCAAAGGTCCTAACATAGACATCTCAAATTCAGACTCCATGATTTCTGAAAAAGTTTGTGCTAAATGATCATTAGTAGAACCAAAAATAATATCATCTACATATATTTCAACAGCCAATAAATTTTCATTGTCCATTTTTGTATACAATGTGCTGTCCACATTTCCTTTAATGAATCCATTTGCAATTAGATGTTTATCCAATCTGGAATACCAAGCTCGAGGAGCTTGTTTTAAACCATACAAGGCCTTTTTGAGACGAAGAACATAATCAGGCTTGTCAGAAGATTCGAAACCTTCTGGCTGTTCCATATAAACTTCCTCCTCAAGGTACCCATTTAAGAAAGCAGTTTTGACATCCATTTGGTAAATAGTGAAATTTTTATGAGTGGCATATGCAAGAAAGATTCTGATTGATTCCATCCTTGCAACTGGTGCAAAGGTTTCACCAAAATCAACTCCTTCTTGTTGTGCATATCCTTTGCAAACAAATCTGGCTTTATTCCTGATCACTACTCCTTCCTCATTCAGTTTATTGCGGAATATCCATTTTCCACCAATAACATTTTTATCAATAGGTCTGGGAACAAGTTCCCAAGTCTTGTTTTTCTCTATCTGATTTATTTCATCCTGCATAGCATTTTGCCAACTGGGATTTGATAGGGCTTCAGTTACATTCTTTGGTTCAAAATCTGCTATCAAACAAAATTGTTCAGCAATATTTACTTGTTCTCCTATTTTGGCTTTCCTTCTAGTTAAAATTCCTTTATCAATATCACCAATAACTTGAGACTCAGGATGTCTCTTAGCTATTATTCTAGAAGATGTTTTTAACTTTGATCCATCACTAGTTATTTTAGAATTGGAACAATTTTCTGATTCTATTTTTCCTGCAAGTTCATCTTCATCATCAGTTTCAACTTTATCATGTTCACAATTTTCATTATGTAAACTTTCTGACTTTTGAAAAGATAAACTTTCATATTCTTCTCTGTCATTACAGCATACAGATGTTTCATCAAACATGACATTTATAGCTTCTACAATTTTGTTCAGTCTTTTATTATAGCATTTATATGCTTTGCTATGTGTAGAGTACCCAAGAAAAATCCCTTCATTAGATCTTGAGTTAAAGTTTTCTAGAGAATCATCATTCTTTCTGATAAAACATTTGCAACCAAATATTTTAAAGTTCTTAACATTTGTTGTTTTCCCATACCATAATTCATATGGTGTATAAGCTGTTCTAATTCTGATTTGTGCTCTATTTAAAATATAGACAGCTGTATGAACAGCTTCTTTCCAGAACTTGTCAGGCAACTTTGCTTCATTCAACATGGTCCTGGCCATTTCCTTGACAGTTCTATTTTTTCTCTCTACAACCCCATTTTGTTGTGGTGTCCTAGCAGTAGAGTATTGTCTTTTTATACCTCGTTTTTCACAATACTCAATAAATTCTTGAGAAGTGAACTCTCCTCCTCTATCTGATCTTAAGCATTTTAGTTTTAAATCAGTTTCTCTTTCCACCATCTTTCTGAAAATTTTGAAACGTTCAAAGGCTTCTGATTTATGTTTCAGAAATGTTACCCAAACCATTCTTGAATAATCATCTACGAACAGCATGAAATATCTTTCATCATTTAAAGAGGCTGTTTTGGTTGGACCACATAAATCAGTATGTACTAGTTCAAGTGGTCTATTTGACAGATATTCTTTTGTTTTAAAAGAAACTCTTGTTTGCTTACCTTTTATACACTCTTCACAAACAGATGCAGGTTTAGTTATTTGTGGTAGTCCCCTGACCTTTTTATTCTTGCTAATTCTAGCAAGATTATCAAAGTTCAAATGTCCCAGTCTTTTGTGCCATAGCCAATTTTCTTCCACTTGACTCATAAAGCAGGTATTGACCAAAGATGTTTCTTGAATAGTTGAATCTATCAGATTATACAGATTACCATTTGTTCTTAACCCACTGGCAATGACTCTATCTTTCCCATTTTTAATATAACATTCTTTTGCATTAAAAGAGATAGAATATCCATTATCACATATCTGACTGACACTTAAAAGGTTATGTTTCAACCCTTCAACAAAGTATACATCATGTATTGGTGTATCATTGTTTAAGATTATTGAGCCTTTTCCTGTTATATAAGCTCCTGAGTTATCACCAAAACGTACAAATCCTCCATCAAAGTTTTCTAAGGTTTTGAATTTGTTCTTGCATCCAGTCATATGGTGAGAACAGCCACTATCCAATACCCATGTTGCAGATTTCTGAGCAAATAAGACTGTTTCAACGATTAAGGACTTTTCATTTGTCTTTACTTGTTTCCATATTTGTTTAGGTCTCAAATTTAATTTACACTGATTTGCATAGTGACCATAGTAAAAACATTTGAAGCATCTAATAACTTTTCTTTTGCCTTGACTAGTGCTATTTTTACAAAAGATTGCTTTGTGCCCAAAAATATTACAGTTGAAACAATATCCATTGAAAAAAAACTTCGTTTTCTGACTAGTAGATTCTTCAGATGAACATTGTAAGATATTCAGTTTTTTATCCTTTTCTTCAAGTAAGAGTTTTTGACTTTCTATAATTGAATTTGCTTTTATTAACTCATCTTGAAGATTTTGATTTTCAGTCTCATGATTTGCAACTGATTTTTTTAACCTTTTAATTTCTTGCAGTGATTTTAGAAGTTCTTCTTCAAGATCTACTTCTATTTCTAAATCAGATGAGGATTCAGGCTCATTTGATTCAATTTAGGAGTATGTATTATTTCAGCCATGAACAACTTTTCCCCTTCTTCATCTGCATCACTGGATTCTTCATTTGGATCTTCTTTTGAAAGAAGACTTTTCTTTTTGAAATCCTTAAACCTTTTATTCTGATTCCAAGGCTTCTTTCTAGAAAACTTCTCAGATTTCTCATCACAATCGTCAAGTTCAATATTTGGGCATCTAGCAGCAAAGTGTCCTAATTGACCACAGCTGAAGCATTTAGGTTTGCCTTTATATTTCTTTGTCATTCTTTTAACCAGTAATGCTTCTAAAGCATCAGTTAGATCTGAATCACTCTCATCATTCTTTTCAGCCTTAAAGGCTGATTCTTTTGATGAAGAACTAGCTTGATTGCTAATTCTCATTTCATATGCAGTTAGAGTTCCTTGAAGTTGATGTAAAGTCATTTTTGAAAAACTTTTCTTTTCTTCTAATGTAGAAATTTTTGTTTCAAATTTAGGTAGTACTGACCTAATAACCTTTGAAACAACATCATGTTCTTCTATGTCTTCACCTAGACCCTTCCTGGCATTCACAACTTCCTCAACTCTTAAAAAATATGCAGCAATGGTTTCATCCTCACTCATTTTCAGATTGTCAAACTGAGTTTTAAGAGTAATTAGTTTAGATTCTTTAACCTTGTCATCTCCTTGATAGATAGTTTCAAGTTTTACCCATATATCATTTGCAGATTTGCAATAAATAACTTTGGCAAAGACATCTCTAGTAAGACCACAGAGAAGAGCATATCTAGCCTTCTTATCTAATTCAAATTTTAGTTTCTCATCAGCATCAGTAGGGACTGACGCTGGAACAGTGTATTTTGTTGTTACTACATCCCACATCCTTACATCTAGAGAATGTATAAATGCTTCCATTTTAACTTTCCAGAAAACATAATCATTTCCATCAAATAAAGGTGCCCTATTAAGGAAAGCTCCTTTAGAATGTGCCATAACTTCCAATATCCAGGGATCAATTCCTAAAGGGAATCCTATGCTCTGATACCACTTGTTGGAAGTGCCAAGGTTCTGAGAGGGGGGGGTGAATCAGAACCCTATTACCTTATTTCAAGACTCATTACAATTTTTGCAATAAGCAACTTATAACTGAATATATACAATCTATGCAAGAGAAATGTAAGCATTCATCATAAGCATAAAGTAATGGAACTCACAAAAATGAAGAGACACCCAAATTGTGCCGAGTGGAAAACCCTCCAAAACCTCACGATTTTGTCATAGGGAGAAAAACCACTCCATGAACCTGTATCTTTTATTGATTCCAACCCTTTACAATCGGCAGTAACTACTGCTCAGAAATTTAATACATCTCATATACATATACAAATGTGTATATATCACTCATATATGTACACAAGTTTATGATCAAAACTTTCAAGCCTCTTATCCTCAGATACATATAAATATGTTTTTTACACACACTCACCTGTATCTAAAGATTACAAGTGCTATATAAGAACTTCGAATTAGATCAGTTACAAGTTTCTAACTGAACCAGTTAGAGTTTGTTAAACAAACTTCCTTTTAAAAATGCTTTTCGAGAAACTAACAAAAATAGTTTCAGATTACGAATTTGTTTCTATCAAAACTAGTAATCATTAAGCTTCCGTTTTATTTCATTTTTGAGATACTCGAAAACAGTTTCCATAACGTCATTTTGCATTGCAACTGACTGGAAATGTTTACACATTTCCTTTTGTTTTGAACCAACAAAGAAACTGTATATAATACCCTGGGTTTAATACCCAAAATTTATTCAAACTTCTAAAACTGCGTAGCCATATTCTGGGTTTGAGACCCTCTTTAGAAGTAATCAAAAATGTAAAACCTCATACCTGTGATGCCCAAGACTCTGCCTGATAAGTGATCAAAAATGCAAAACCTCATACCTGTGATACTCAAGACTCTGCCCGACCTTGAGAAGTTTCTTCCCTTTTTTAATTTGCCCCAGATCCTCATACATGTGAGCAAAAATCAAATATGTAAGAAAACTTTTACTCTTTCTGTGAAAGATAAATGCATATAGACCTGAAACTTCATTTGAAAGAAAAACAAACAATGAACCTGCCTGTACCCACCAAACGACCTTTCTGATTCGCAGAACAAAAATATCTTGACCCATCAGATTATTTTCTGTTTTGCAGAATGAATTCATCTTGTTATTCGCAGAGAAGAAACGAATCAAAGAACCGTTTGCTCAGACTAAAACAATACCCACAACCTTAACTATTTTTAATCATAATTTGGAGTCCGCCATGCAAAGTCAATACTTGGCGAGAAAAGACTGGAAATAATAAATAATGTGTTCAGACTTGTCAGATTACGGTCTCAATCACTGCTGCCAACAACATTATGATACCATTTTAATTTTTCCTGCTTTTATCAAATGCCATCATATATTCCACAAAAAATGCCACGCCAAAATAAAACCTTTCCTTACAACTGCCACGTGTATAACATTTTGCCAACAGAACGGATGACGGATGTTTGATATGGTTAACCACGTTATACTATAAAAAAAGATACCCGAGTCTATTATCTGATGAAGCAACTGTTGCCGTCTCCTTTAGTTTACTATTAATTCCAGCCCTAATGCTGCAGCCGATGATGACTAATAATCCAATAGCTAATGTGTTCTCTGGGTGTCCTCATCTCCTCCAGACATTTGGAAGCTCTTGCATGTTCTAAGACACGCGATTTCAAATGGGTTAATAAATTTCTGGAAGGGCCTTGAAATCAATGTGAGGGGCGCTATTTCCCGACACACAGGCTATCAGCTGTTAATCCGTGAAGCATTTTTGCTGTGTTAAGAAACATATTTGGACAGAGGAGCAACCAGTGCGTTAACAAATACAGGCCTCTTGCATCCACAAAGATATTGCTGCGTACGCACAGGTAGATCAAAGTTGGGTTTTAAGAATATCAGATCGATGGATCCAAAATTTGAGATTGTCTTAAGAATATCTAGAACCAGTTTGTGTAGCGTGTACCAAACGATTATTTGAGTGCAGCGTGCTAAAACATTATTGAAGACCCTCTCTCTGCAAGAAGAGGCGAAGTCTGAATGCACTTTCCGCCACATTCTGTGATGAGCTGAGTTCGAACGTTCGACTGCTAAAAAAAAATTTAATATAAAGGTCAGAAAATGCATTAGCTAGTTATAAAGTAGGTCTACGAAGACAATTTACCTAACCTCGTTCCAGCACACTTTTCCAAAAGCTGGTTGAGAACGTAGGTCTACCAGTCTTCAGAACAATTTACCTAGACTCTTTATAGTCCAAGCTATTAAAGAGACTACTCTAATGGATGCAATTCTGTCTCTTTAATTATTCATGTAAACTAAATAAATATGTTTTAAAAGTATAAATTAATTTAGAGTAAATATAGATTGAATTAATAATTTAAAATATATTTAAGGATAGAATAATGTTAATAGTTTATAATATGGATTTTTTAACATAAAATATTAATGGCTTCAATTTGAAGGATGTTTTAGAATATTATAGGTATGAAAAGTTATGTGATTCAATTTTCAGTGTTGTAAGTTTAACATTTGGATTTGAATTTTGATGCACAAATATAAATTGGTAAATCGCAAAGTTTTAAAATATGTTTTCTTAATCTCTAGTGTCTAATAAGATTGTAAGGCTTGTAGTGTTTATCAACACCTTTTGGGAATCTATTGGATTGCTAAGGTCAAGTCTTCTTGGTCAAACCCTTGCATGCATTAGTTTAACACTTTCAAATAAAGGTTTAAAGAGAACATTCACCAACATGAAAGTGGTCTATATGGAGATGAGGTTTTTTGTCCCTTTGAAAAATGAAATGTGCTCTAATGATTTCATCTTTCAATCCTTGTCCCATATGAATAATTAATTGTACATTGAATGTTTTTAAATATCAAACCTAGCAACATGTTGCACGAAAGTGTACTAAGTCAACTCATAATGATAAATAGGAAGGGATGAGAATATTAGATCTTGAATTTAATAATTCAAATTTGATGTCCATTCTCACATGCCACATGATTGATCTTAAGTTGTGCAAAGAAGAACTAGTATAAAGCAAGTAATCTTGAGGTACGAAGGGAGACATATGTAAGTGTGTAAGAATGTTGGTCTTTCCATATTGAGGAATAAATGGTAAATGTAAGGGAATAAGTGTAAGAGGGTGTAAATAGGAATAAATAGGAATCGAGTTATATTGGGTTGTAATTAATGGTGAGAAACCCTAGAGTGCAAACAAGAGCATGGTAGTTGGAAGCAATTAAATAATAAGATACAAAATAAATGTCATGTATTTATCTTTGTGACATAAAATGAATGGTCGATGTGAATATTTTGAAATATATGATGCTTCAAGAGTAGGAATGGAAGTTGATTATATATAACTAGTAGTAGAATCAAAATATTTTGTGATGTAAAAGATTGATTATGTGGATTGAGGTTAAGTTTGTACTCACAAATGTGACATTTTCCTCTAAAAAATATGTTATGAAATTTGCATAATTATACTTTTTGTTCTACCTAGTTTGTCTATGATTTCCCTATCTTTTACACTACTTTGAAGATGAGAGATATTTAGAAATATCTTAGAAGAATTTTTGTTATGACATTAGGTGGCATGTTCTCCTAAATCAACTCATAGAAATGTACATAAACGAAAAAAATAGTAAATCTCAGCAATGCAAATGCTCTTGAAATGAATGTGGAGGCCTAGATTCATTTTGATTTACTAGAAATTGAAGTATTTCCTTCCTTATATATAAATGATATGTGATTAATGCTTAACAAATTATGAGATGTGAAATGAATGCAATTAAATATCTTTAAATACTAACAAATATCATCAAATCATACAACCACATATTTAATCAGTTCAAAATGGAATATAAACATGAACATATGATGAAAGCTTCAATTTGAATTTTAAGAAAATAATAATCATATCCAAGATCGTTTTGGATAAGCAATCTGACCTGTGTGGATAATAATGATATTTATAATGAATGCATGGCCTAAACAAATATATAAAACTGCATGCATAAAAGAATAAAGTGAACACTAGATATGTGAGAATGTGTATGAACAGAGATTTTTTTTTAAAAAGGCAAAGAAATTGAGCTGTCATATTCCTTCTCTTTAAGACAAGTAGATCACAAACCCCGGAGCCTGCACATGGAAACCACTACTTTATTTATTACTCAGCACCATAGTTTCCCAAGACACGTCTTACCGTGCCCTCGGTTTCAACATCCCCACTGCCACAATTGTTTAGAGAAAACTATTTCGAAAAATGTCGTTGAGTGCTCTATCACATGATAGAACTCTCTGACTTTATGGCAGTATCATTAAAATTGTACTAATTTTCTACAAATCCGTGTGCAACATCTATACTGACTGTTACGAACAGAAAAACCGGTTTGGTAATGCTCATTACTGTTTATAAAAGATATCCAGTCTGTTATATGAAATTGAAGCCATCTGTTGCCTTCTCCATCTCCTTTCAAGTGATTACCATTATTAATTCAGTCTAATGGCAACTTCAAAACCTTACCCTCCCGGTAAAGTCCACCCTTTTCCACAAGAGAATGCAGCTCATGATGTTGCTGACAATCCCTCAGTACAATGCCTAATGTCTTCCATCGATGTCCTAATCTCCTCGTACTCAGACATTTTGAAGCTCTTGCCACTATCTCAGAGCCACGATTTCAAATGGGTTGATAAATTTCTGGAAGAGATAATCAATGCCATCGATGCCTGCAACGACGTGAGGGGGGTTATTTCTGACGTACAACATTATCAGCTATTAATCCACAAAGCACTTCGCTGTCTTGAGCAAAAGGATTTGAATAAGAAAGGAGCAAGCAGCGCGTTAACCGAATGTATTGGCGCTCTTAAATCCAGAAGAATGCTGCTGCGTACACATAGTTCAATATCCAGAACGATGGATCAGAAGTTGGGTTGTTTAAGAACATCCAGAGCCAGTTTGTCTGACGACATGCAAAAGGTTGTTGAGTGCACAGCTTTTGTGCTCAAAACATTGTTGAGCACCCTCTCGGTCGGCAAGAAGAAGCGACCTGAATGCACTTTCACCACATTCTGCAGAAAGCTAAGGAACCCAGGAACGTTCCGCCCGGGGTCTTGCTGTCAATTAGACGAGCTAAATAGAGCAGATGTTTCGGTTAGAAAGCTCTACAGTTTAGTGGCGGAGAAGCAGGAATCCCATGTTGAAGCCCAAGTGAAAGAAGAGACGAAAACGCTAGGGAAATGCGAGGTGGATTTGGAGAAGGGAATTTGTTCTCTTTCAACGAAAATTCAAGAGTTGTATGGCCTTCTCATCAGAACACGGGTGGCATCGTTAGATGTTCTCACTTACTCAATTTGAATCCACATTCGCCTTATGGGCATATGTAATTTTTGTACAGACTTAAGATCTTTCTTGTTCTAAGAATGCTGTAATTATGGTGAAGGAATTTATACAGTAACAACAAATTTGGTAGATTTTTTAGTTATGTGACATATGAGCGTGTGGTTTTTGTCATTTCTGAGATTAACATATTTTTCTTCCCCTGACGTTGGGACCTACTTAGCACATGGCAGATTTAATTATTCTAATCTACAGGTAAAATTAGTAGTCATGAGTGGGCATGACTTTCTAATAATTTATATAGTATAATTAAAATTGTTTGTAGATTTGCTGTTTCTGATGATGGATTATGATGGATTATCGAATGTAATCTTGATTCCAAATATCAAATCAAAACATACACAATAAATCTAAAATATTTTAGCTAAATTAATAAATACAATCCTAATAAAAGAACTGACAAAACAACAAATTGTCAAATACAAAAAGAGAACTATGAAATAGAGTGAACACAGACAGCCCAGATCCACATATACATTCCAGCGTGAAACTTATATAACTGTTATTAAGAGTGTTATTGTGAAATAACAATTAATTTTAATCAAATTGTATTATCTTTATTGGATTTTCTCGCTTCTAAATTTTTTCAGCTTTTATTTAGTCGATGAGCCGTCGCCTTCAAAATTTTCAAATAAAATCAATCGACCAAACATATATCCCCTTTCTTCCTCTTGATAGTAGGCTAACTATGAAATGGAGTTGAAAGTTTCAAGGTAATTAGGTAGTGTAATCTGTTGGGTTTGGAGGTCTTTAGTGGATTCCACATCCCAACGTGCTCCTTGGAGACTGACTTCTCAAAATATTCCCCTTGGCAGGTGCTCTCTTTTATAAAAATGCATTTTCCATCTTTTTCCTTATATAGAAAGGAGTCAATTAAAAATATGTTTTCTTTGGGCCATCTTATAAAAGAAGATTTCTGATGTGATAAAGAACTTGTCTAACTTCATCATAGTCAGACTTATTTAACTTGAATATGTTTAATTATCTTCTTTTATGTTCATAAAAATATTTTACTAATTCAACAAAAATTTGTCTAACCTACTCATAGTCAAGGTTTTTAGAAAGCAACTTGTATTATCTTTTTTGATATTATTCTTTTATTTTTACGGTATAAGTGGTACTAAAATTATTAGTGTTGTATTTGTTGTATTTGATAGTGATCTTAAGTTCACAATAGATTTTTTGACAATTTATAATTTGTGAGAGAGTTTCAATAATCAATTTTTTGGAAGTGGTAAAGAACGCTAATCAAAACATAAAAACATAATATCATATTTTAGCAATATGTGTAGTCCAATTCTAGTAGATTGACCTACAACATCAATATCTACACAATCATTGAAAAAAATGGAAATAACTCAAAGGAATATTGTAATGATTTGGATTATAATGGTATGGATGGTATTACAAAGGAGTCTTGGAGTAGATAGAATAATTTTTTTAATAATTCCACCTAAAAAATTGATCAAAAAAATGGAGATCCTACATAAAAGGGGAAAAGAAAAGCCAAAAAAAAATTGGGGTGTGAATGGGATTTTGTAATAAATTTTAAGATTGACTAGGTACCAAATTACCCACTCAATGAATAGGTAGAAAATTAAAGAAATTATGAACCTCTCATATAATGTAGATCATGTATGATTTGTAGTTGGAAATATGATAGGGACAAGAAGTTAAAGCTAAAAGTTGACACCATATGAAAAACAAATCATAGATAAGGAGAAAAAATAGTGATAAGATGCAATATGATGAATATATTAAAAAAATGGTGAAGCTTTCTAAATGCGAAGGTACTATTCAAGTTCAATTTAGAAAGATGATGGGAACAACGCAAATGGTAAAACTATTCATTTGAGTGTTACTTTCATATTTGACCATAGGGAATCCTATGAAAAAATACCAAGAATATATTTTTTTTTTATCTTTTATAGGTATTCCTAACTTTCTAAATACATATTGATCAATATCCAAGATAAATAAATAAAAATTCTAATAAGGGAACCATTCATAGAAAATTTAGTTGGACACTTTGATTCTTAGAAGAGCATTAACCATCAACATATTCAACCATGTATTGCTAATTGATATTATAGTTATTCATGGTCTATATAAAAATGAATCATTTTACCAAGATGTAATGTCTAAATTTATATAAGATTAACATCATGGTTAACGCTTCTATTTCAATCATTGTATATGGTTCCTTTATGCTACTACAATTTTCTTACTTGTAAATGCAACTAAATGATCCTTATTGTCTCTAAGATATATGCTAATGTCACACTTATTTGTAGATATGAATATTATGCTCAAGAAAAGACAAAAAGGTAACACAAAGTATATTTATATAGATTCTTTTGAATTAGTATAATATTACAATTATTATTTTTTACTTTAATATCCATGATTCACTGAATCTACATATTAATGTGGAGGTAAATTTTATAAATGAAAAATTCCTAATTAACGCCTTTCCGTCCATTTACTACCTACTCTAAGCACCTTCACTTAATTAAGTGTAATAATAATTATTGTCATAGAAACTGTACCTAATCCCACAACCCACTTCACACTCATCCTTTCTAGACTTAAACCCATTAGTTTCACTTCACTTCTTGTCATATAACTAACTTGTATGCTACAACACCTATGGTTATATCCCTTGGATGGGACCATGCACTCTATCATCCTAAACATTCAAAAGATGAATTTCCTTATTTTGATACCTTTTCCAATTCATTTTAAATCTTTATCCCTTTCATATCCAAATGAATCTTTTTTTCGGATTGGTTCATTGAGAAGCCAAAATATTCAACTCCTTAGAACAAGCCCCAATAGGTGCCTATGCAACCACCATTTCCCACATAGGACGAGTTGAAGTGCACAATATAAAATTGTAGACGACCTATGACTATATAGAAAACCACCATCGCCAATAGACACTACCCTCACCATAGAAAAACAATGTCTATACTATCGACTTTTCTTTTTCGGGTACAAAACGTCCCGGTCGCTCTGCCTCTGCTGGTTACCAATCCAGAGAGAATCGATCGCACGGTTCATACTACAACATTAGTGAGTCTCATTTGCTAAATCTCCGCCATCTATGTAATAATTATACTGATTAAAAAAATTAGAAAAATGCAGGTGGGCTACTCGACCGGTGCCATTTTTCCCCAGATGAAAAGTGGCCAACACCAGGCAGCCAACTTGATAAAAAAATATACCAGATTTTTTGTGATTGCATATGTTCTAAAGACCAGGCAATACCCAGAAAATCAACACGGAAACATTTGTGAACAAATTGATCAATTTTATAATCGCCATTGTAATTACAGTATACTCTCCGACAGGAGGCTCTCCTCACTTACAAAAATAAAATTCCTTGTACATTCAAACTAAATTACTTTGATAGTCTAACGATGCCAGTCGCGTTTTGATGAGAGCCGTATGCAACTCCTCGATTTTGCAGCCGAGAGGACAAATTGCCTTCTCCAATTCTACCTCCCATTTCTTCAACCTTTCAGCCCTTTCATGCATTTCGGCTCGCTCCATTTTGGTCGTATCCTCGGCAAGTATGTCGTACAGTCTTCTCTCTGAAACATCTCCTATATATAACTCCTACAGACGAGAAGGGGGCTGTGTTCTAGTATTTCTAAGCTTTTTACAGAATCTGAAGGCCTGGGAACAATATGACACAGCTGGGTTCTGGTTAGAACGGGGAAGCGTTTTCTTCACAAAGAGAGCCTTGAGGAATGCTTGAAGAACAAAAGCTGTACACTCATTCAATGTCTGCATATCTTTAAATAAACTAGTTGAAGATATTTTGAAGGAGCCCAACTTTTCTAACATCTCTGGCGATATTGAACTGCGTCTCTGTCCTATACTTTTGGCGTTAACAGCACCAATACATTTGGCTAACTTGCTCTTCGCTCCATCCTTACTCGATTCTATTCTATCCATACAACGGACTGTTTGGTGCAGAAATGTCTGATAATGTTTGATGTCGTAAACACTTTCCCTCAACTGGTTGCAGGTATCCACATGATTGATCAAGTCTTGGAGACATCTATCAACCCGCTCACAATTGTCCACAAATAAGCATTGCTGAGGATTTTGCAAGATGTTCAGAAGCTCAGAATATGATGAGAGGAGGACATCGACAGCAGCCATAAGCCATTGTGCCAAAGGATTATGTATAACACGAGGCAACTGACATTTGGCAGGGAGAAGTTGCCCATTCTCTTGTGGGCAGGGGTGGACTCTGCCACAAGGTTTAGTCTTTGGCGTTGCCATGAAACTGAATGAATGCCAAGTATTCCTTGTGTTTGGCTTTGGGAGAGTCGAAACTGGGTATAGAATAGCCATGACGCCTGGGATTATTTATAGTTAGCAGATCAGACCACCCAACCCTATCTTTCATATAAAATTCATTGTTTGATATGGGCTCACAAAAAATTGCACATGAAATGTACCCAAACCAGTACTGTTCCCACGTTTTTATTAATAGTACGCTGTGAACATGTCTTCTAATAGGACGTAATTTACATCTTTTGAAATTTGTTTTCAAGATAAACAATTGGTGGCAAATAAATGTTGAAACAAGTACACGCAAGTCCAACAGAATCTGTCTTAGCAGACAATACAATTGACAGCAGACACAGTTCTGTTGTGTGCTTGCTCTTTAGGTAATGCTTGAAAAACATGCCAGCTTACATTCGCAGTATAGAAATCTGCCAAATCAAATAAAAATAAGTTCAATTTCGAATATCCAGTTTAAGAAAGCATTATGAAGAAGACACCCATCACTGATTATTAATTAATTATTGCTCAATACACTAAAAATATTAGAGGTACCAGGCAAGTCTTGTATAGATAATAATAATTGTGAAAAAAAAATCTGCAGTTATAAAATTGCCATGTATCCATATGTAGATTCATTGAACATCTAAATTTTAGAACTGCAAAATAACTTCAGCGATGTTCTTTCTTGTAGTCTACCTGTGACAATCCAGAGTTGGTATTCATGTTGTCTATTACAAAATAGATCTCTTTAAAAATATATATATATATGGTCCTCGTCCTCTACCTCTAAAACCTCCTCTTCCTTGGAGGTTTGGCTTCACGCTACTGTCTAGCTCTTTTTCATTGATTAGTTTGGAGGAACTCCGTCTACCTCTATTCGCATTTGTGTCCCTCTATTGCTTGTCGTTTTGCCTTTCCTTTTTTTTTCATCTTTTAAGGTCAATTTGTAAGCCTCATTCATGGTATTCAATTTGAGCATACTAAAGTCATCTTGGAGTTGAAACCTAAGTCCTTTAATATATCTTGTGGTTGCATGTTTGTCATCTTCTAGCAAAGCCTCAAAATTTCTTCATTATATGCTCGTATGGATAGTTCCCATTGCTTCATATTTTGGAAGTCCTAAAATGTTTTAGTTTTAAAATGTTTTAACATCTTTGGTCACAATTTAATTTTTTCTTTCTCTTGTCTTTTCCTAGTATTCTAAAGATTCTCCCACCGTAGGGCAGCATGAGGCTTCAGCTTTAATGTTCTAACTTTGACTCTTCACATATAAGTTCCCTCAATTCCTTCCATGTCATAGAATTTCTCTAGCTCTTCAACCCAATATGATTTAATTCACCTTTGAAACCAAGGACTTCAAGTTAACTCTAGGTCATTACTTGGTTATAGCTTCAATAAGCCTATCCATGGGATCCTTGAGTCCTATTTGACCCCTCTTAATTTTTTGTTCCTCCTCAAAATCCTCCTGAGAAAATCAAGTCTCAAGAGCTTGCAACCTTATGAACACTTCCTCATCTACATTACCTCTCTACTTTGCATTCATCTTAACTCTTCTTCCCTAGACCACATGGGATCCCCTCTAGGCCATTTGGTTTTTTTCACTTATACCAAACTAATGTAGTTATACTCTAAAATTGCAAAATAACCTCTAAAACTACCCTTTTATAGGTGATAAAATAGACAATACTCTTTTTCTTTTAACAATAGATAACCCTAAGATGAAATACTTTGTTCTAGTAGGACAATCCAAAGTTTAACCTATGATTCACTCTATAAAAGCATAATCCTCTGTCCTACACTCTACCTTCTTTGGAGCAATTCATATTAATGAACATAATGAATAATAGAAATAATAAATAGAGAATAAATATAAAAATGTTTTTAGCTATACTTCTAGAGTAGAATGAGAAAATTCATTCATGAAAAAAAACCCAAAAAATAAGGCATACAAACTTGAACATACATACAACTAGCATTGAAGGTTAGTCATGTTCCTTTTAATATTATTGATCAAATGAAGAATTCCAACCTAAATTTCATGATGTGGAAGGCCTTGTCCATCCCATCTCTAAAGGATTTCTTGTAAGAAGCATTGAAGGGCATTAATCATCCAACGGAGATGGTGCCAAATTGAGAGACAACAACTCCAACTAGCCTAGTTCAACACAAGGAGGAAGGGAAAACAAGTAAAATCAATAAGCCACCTTCCTTTTATATGTGTTTAATCATTTAAATCATCTACTCCATAATTGTATGATAGATTCAAGGGCTAGAAACTCTATTATTCCCCACAAAATAGTCGATCTACTTGGCATCAAGTATGATCTAGTGACTAAGGGTGTTGTATAATTGGGTGGCACTATTACTAAGATACTAGGGATCATTATGGATTTAAAATTATCCCCACATTTAAGCCCTAGCTACACAATTTTGTAGGACATGTTAGTCATTAACCTTCCTACTTTCTTCACTATATGTATGTTCTAAGAACTCACTACCAAAATAGGTGGGTACATATCTTTTGATTGGTCCCATATGCTATTTAGAACAAGGTATGATACAAAGGTAACCATCAAATTAGAGTATATTTCCAAAGAAAACATTGAACCTTACACATCTAGCCCTATAAATATGAAATGTGCATTACATGATGAAGGGGAATCTAGTGTATTATTCATGAACCTATGATGCAAGAGCATCACTGCTATCTAGGATTTACAAAATATTATTATCATAAGGTTTAGGTTGCTAGGTATGTTCTAAGTTTGTTTCCCTCCATTTGTACGTAGTTCAAATTTCAAATTTGTGTAAATGTCATAAAAAAAGGCTTGTAAATGGGTGGTAGAAATGAAGTTAGAGTGGTTATGAACTAAATAAGTCCATAAATCCTTATTATCATGTAAATGAGGTGTAAATAGAGTTAGATAGGCATGCAACAATGATATCTAACTGATTTTCCCTTCCTAGCATGTTGTTGAGCTTCTTTAGGGCTAGTTGAGTGACTTTATAGGAGGATTTTGATGGGCTAAACATAGGGAAAAAAATATTTCTTCATAAATCCATGAGAATTATGAATGTATAGATGTTTTTTGGAAAGATTAATGCAACTGTGTGAAGTTTGAGGTGATTTTTGTGAGTATTATTCATATTTCCTCAAAATTGTCATGTTGTCAACGAGAGGACAACAAGCTAAAGTTTTATAGCAGCAATCTTGAGCAATCCTTTCACCTCTGTTGAGGTTTAGACACTTCAACAAGGTCAAAACAAGGCGAAAAAAAATTATTTGAGGTTTTGACACTAGTTTTGTGACTCTTAGGCCTAATTTTGTGTTTTTTGGCCTCAAACTAGGGAATAGGCTTAACTTTTGTTTCCATCGTCCAAATTTTCCAAAATTTTGGATTCTTGATGCTTATTTTTGTATGGAAATATGTGCCAATTTTCATGATTTTACCACATGCAAGTGCCTTTTTCACAAAGCCCTTGATTTCCTAGCTTTTGCATTGTAGTCTGACTTTTTTTAGTGCAAATTCTTGAATTTTAGGAATTTTCAAGACTAGGGAATATTTAGGTATGTTATAAATGCCTAAATAAACCTTCCACATGAATTTCAAGACCTGACTAATTTATTTAGTATCTACTATTCCATACAGTCCTAAAATAAGAGGCCCATTTAACTATAGCATCCAAATTTTACCAATTTTTGTACAAAATGAACCAATCTAATTTTCACATATGTTTAGCAAGGGATAAAAGTGTATCATCAGGTCTCATATCTCTATTATTAGGTTTATGGAGGGATTTATGGTAGAAAATTTTGCTAAGAAAGGCTACAAGCTCCTAGGTCACCTACTAAGGGAAATGGGGTCTAGGAATGTGCTAGAACTTTGCTAATGGTTTTGATAGCTTAGATTAGGTGATTGTATGGTGTAAGTGTGGCTAGTAGGGTTCTATGTATTATGTATATTTTTTAATATGTTTTGGCCTTTTTTCTTAGCCTGATCCCTAAGGAAGCTTGACATCAATTTTGGTATCAGAGCTTTGGAGTAGTTAATCAGTTGGGAATTAAAAATATTGTATAAGAAGAAGATTAGTTTTCAATCCTATACCATTATTGTTATCCAAAACCAAAGGAGTTCCTACAGGTGCGAGAGAAGATTTTCTCTGGCAAGAAATGGCACTCTGAGTCCATGGAAGAGGACAAGATCAAGGAAGACCAGCTCAAAATGAAGACATTTTGGAGGAGATCAAGAATCTTAGGACAAGACTAAATGATGTTGAAATGTCTCAGAGGAGAGTCATAGATCAAGGAGATGTTAGTGAGAAAGAATCAAAGGCAGAAGGAGATGGTAGATGCAACTATCCCAAAAGAAGAAGAGAGGGTAGAAAATAGAATGATCAAGGCTATTATGGGAATCAATTCCAAACCTGAGATGGAGATTCCTATGTATGAGGGTAGCTTGAAGCCTAAAGAACTCATTGATTGGATTGATGCATTAGATTAAGTACTTTGAGTAGTATGAAAAAAAAGGTGAAATTTGTTACAAGATTGAAGGGTCATGCATCCATTTGGTGGGATGGAGTACAGAAGGAGAGGATAAGAAAGGGAAAGCCCAAGATCAGAGATTGGGACAGAATGGTTGCAAAATTAAGAGGTAAGTTCATACCTAAAGATTATCAAACTAGTCTATTTAGAACACTTCAAAATTTAAGGCAAAGGACATGTCGATAGAGACTACACATAGGAGTTCTATAGGATAACCATCAATCTAGAACAGTAAATGGAGTTTTCCCCTTTCCTATGAACTCTATTCATTCCCAACTCCTCACTAGGCAGCTTTCTTGACACTCAAGCTAGATGCTATACAAGTTGTATCAAAGCTAATAGTTCATAGACAATAGACAAGATATTTTTCTTACTTTGATTTATATTTTTTATATGTACTCATAAAAGAGAATGAAAGTAAACAATAATGTGAGCCTTTCAAATGAATAGGAAATGGATTTTTCCCCTTCATAATAGAATAAGCCACACTTTATGTGAGTATTTCCATAATATATTTGTGGGCAAAAGGGAAAGTAATGAACTATTTATTTCTTGAGATTAAATAAATGGTGTTTTATGTGGCACATTTTTTATATCCAATAAGTTATATTCAATTAAATTTATATCCAAAGCATGGTTTCTACAAACCATAAATGAGAAATTTGGAATATATAAAATTAAGGAATATCCCTATTACTAAATTAAGTAGCTACATAAAATTTGTCAATTCATTATGTAATTTTTAAATGACATGTTGCATGATTGTGGTAATTGTTGAATAAATTGCAAAGTAGTGAACATAATGTTTTACAACCTTTAGAAGTTATAGACCTAATTTCATATCTTAAAACTACTTGTATGGCTAGCTATAACCACCACATTTACAAATCTTATGATTAGAGTTCAATCAAGGAAAATGTATATGCAACTATCCCTTGAATATGTTCAAAAGATTATAAATTTTTGTGTACTGTCTAGAACATGAAATTAGGAATTATCTATTGTTGTAGTTAAAAATTGCTAATTCAAGATGATTTATGCTTATATGTAAAAAGTGGATAATCAATAAATTAAATAGTATATTTTTCTTAGTCTTAATTATGATACAATTTTGTTACCATGCATGCAAGAAACCTATTATTACATGTTGTAGGGAAATACTCATGAATTTATACCTTACAAGGTGAAAATGGATTAACTACTTTAATAAGTGAGGTATTCATGAGTAAACCTTTTGAAGTTAGTGCCCTTAAGCTATATTTTCAAAGTTTATATAATTAAATTACTTGAAGTTATTTGAATGAATCTTAAATTGAATCTTCATGGTATAAGTTACACTTGACATCAAGGTGCTATTATAAAACTTGTTATCCTATCACCAATATGGGAACACACATGGCTATGAGAATTAGTAGACTTTTCTTGCTACTTGAAGGTCTTACAAATAACCATCTCCTATGTAAATACTTTTGAAGATTAACATATGATATTAATATTCTCACATTGATTATCCATGGTAGGTTTTAAACCAAAAGGGTGGATTCATTATGAGTTACGAAGAGTTGTGAAGAGTTTCTAGAAGGCTTGACATTAACTAAAATGTTATTTAGGAGTTCTAATACCATTGTTCTAGAACTAATATTAATTTCCCAATAGCTATAATCACCTTCCCTAGGATTGATACCAATGTGACTTAAAATTCAATAACGTTCGATGACGTTCTAGATACTCATAAATATTGAGAAGATATCACATGTATAAAATTATATGCTCATTTTGGAAATTCTATTGTAGTTGCACTAGGCATAATAAATTCCTTTCATGTAATTTCATCCTATTTTATTAATGGAATAATAAGACACGATATATAATTCTAGAATGGTATTTTAGATATTAGGAAAAAGGATTTCGATGAATACTACATATCAATTGACTCCTTGAATATAACACCCTCTATATTTAATCTACTATGTGAATTTTGATTGGAAGTGCTTTCCCATGTATTTGCAAACCAAGGTAATTTCATGTTGAGTAATAATCTTAGACCCTATGTTGATAAGACAAACCTTAGGATGTTCAAGTTGGTTTAATATGAATAATGTTGGGTAGAGTTTGATTAAAGAAATTGATATATTTAAGGGAAATGCTATAGTATGGTTTGAAAAATGGTGAACTGACTTATGGTTCCTAACTACTATCAACTACTATTAATTGAAGGGAAACAAAATATTGGTTATTGGAACTTGTGTTTAGGTCCTTTGAGAGACCTTGTAAGGACATCTGCGTGTGAATTTGATCTATTTGGAAGTGGGTACGTAGGCGGTCCTTGGGTGAAGGATGCCTCTGTGACTTCAAGTTCATAGGGGGAAGGTCAACGAGGGATAAATCCTAGATTTTAAGGTTGTTCCCAATTGATTTGACCTTCTCTTTTCAGATGAATGAGGTTGAATGGGTATTAAATGGTCATGAAAAAAAACCTAATAATTTATATTCAATACATAGTGTGACTGAATAGTAAGCTAAAGGAAAGGAATGAATCAGACTACTTGGTAGTGGCTAAATGTTGAATTGAGCTCACCTCATGTTAGTACTAAGTTATTTCTATTATGTATTGTAATATTAACCTTAGACTTAGATGACTATGTATAGGCTTCTCATTTAGTATATTATGATCTTCTTATTCTATGTTAAGAACCTATCTTTGAGTCATATTGCTAAGCATGAGTTAATGAGCATTACTATTATGCTCAAGATTGATAAGTGTCTAGGGATAGTACTATGATCGATATGGACAATAGTCAAGGAGAAATACTATTATGCTCGAACTGAAAGGTGTCTAGGGGCAATAATATACTCGAGATGGACAGAAGTCAAGGATCAGTACACTATTATGCTTGAGATTGATAGGTGTCTAGGGGTAGTACTATTCTCGAGATGGACAGTAGTCAAGGAGTATCACTATTATGCTTGATATTGACATGTGTCTAGGGGAAATACTATGCTCGAGATGGATGGTAGTCAAGGAGCAGTACTATTATGAGCTCAAGATTGACAAGTGTCCAAGGGTAGTACTATGCTCGAGATGGACAGTATTCAAGGAGTATTACTATTATGATCGAGATTGACAGGTGTCTAGGGGTAGTACTATGCTCGATATGGATAGTAGTTAAGGAGCAGTACTATTATGCTTGAGATTGATAGGTGTCTAGGGAAATAGTATGCTTGAGATGGATTGTAGTCAAGGAGCAGTTTTATTATGCTTGAGATTGCAAGTGTCTAGGGGCAGTACTATGCTCAAGATGGATAGTAGTTAAGGAGAAGTACTATTATGCTCAAGATGGACAATAGTCAAGGAGCATTCTATGCTAGTGATGGATAACCTTGGTTGCTTAGCCATCTGATGGACTACAAGGAAGAGAGTTTTTAATGAAGAATAGGAAGGTAATAGTTGGACCAACCTCATAGTATCTTTTTGGCATATTTGGATGTGGAAATGGAATACTTGACCCTATTGAGTTGAGGGTGGACCCCTGGTGTAGTATGAGATCCACTAAATCCTCTTCCAAGTTGTCTAATAGTGCAAAAGATCAGAGAAAAGGATGGGACCCATGATGTAGTGCACAATGCATTGACAATCCTTTTCTATCTAGGATGCACTAAGTGCAAGTGTGTGTTAGCTAATGTGAATATGTTTGCTAGTCATGGTTGTGATGTGATGTACACACATGATCCTGTCACTAATGTACTTGTGATGTATGACCTAGTCACTATGTATATATGACATATATTGATACTAGTCATTAGGTATTTATGATGTATGATGGAGCTAGCTATCATGTATATGTGATGTATGCTAGAGCTAGTCACTTTGTATATGTGACACATATTGCATCTAGTCACTTTGTTATGTGATGTATGTTGGAGCTAGTCACTTTGTATATGTGACATATGTTGGAGCTAGTCACTCTATTATGTGACATATGTTGGAGCTAGTCACTTTGTTATGTAGCGTATGTTAGAGCTAGTCACTGTGTATATGTGGCATATGTTGAAGCTAGTAATTGGGTATTTATGACGTATGTTGTAGCTAGTCATTGTGCATGTGTAACATATGTTGGAGCTAGTCGTTGTGTGTATGTGATGTATGTTGGAACCAATCACTATGTGCATGTGATGTGTATGAGTCAGTCACCTTATGTATATGTGGTGTATGCTCGATTCCTTCCCTTATAGGAATTGGGGAACTATGGAATAATATAACCCTATGTGTTTGTGTACATTTGTACACTATGGATTGGTAATGTTTGGTGGGACCAACATTTGATGATGAATAGTATCATTATATAAAAATTGGAGTAAGTTTTATAAATAGTCATGGTTTAAATAGAGATGAAAGATCTCATACAAGAGAGAATGAACTCCCTATAACCTTGTTGGAAAAACTACAAAGCCTTTGATTTCCTATAAAGGTATACATAGGCAAGGTCATCAAGAATTAACCCTCAAGGCTTAGGTCTAGGTCTAGGAATGACCTTAACATTGGGAACTTACCACTCACATGTGTAAGAACATAAGTGACGACATCGAGTTGATTCCACCATGGTGAATGGAGAAGATATGAAGTTATAACTTATTAGATGGAAGATGCTCAGTTGATTAAGTTTGGTATTTGTTTTGAATTAATTTAAAAAGATTGGCAACAATTAGGGAGAAATTGTTACAACAAGAAATAAATCAATTAAAGACATCAACAAAGCTCGGATACCATGTAGAATTTTTAAAAAAGTGAATACAACCCTAAAACTAGGTGAATATATAATATTACAAAATCTAGATGTAAACATACCAATAATGTAAATGTCAACTAAAATTTAATATCAAGCATATGGAGATGTTAATATAAAATTACTTATCTAGTAGTAGTACCCTAAATCTGCATGTAAGACCAACTTCAAATACTCATTAGAAAGGTTAGTCTAAACACACAAATCTGCAAATACCTCCATGAAATAAAATATCTATGCTAAAGAAATGCCACAAGTAACAAAAACAACATCAAGAAGACATTTCAAAAGCAAGATAATCACCTATTCCATGTTGGATTGGTGTCACATGTGCTAGTGACCCTTTCCCAACCCTTGATCAATAGCTAAATGATGATGTATTGCAATGGAGATGAAGAACAAGATTATTTCTCAAACCAAGAGAGTAACCTTGCATAAAATTGTGGATCCATGAATGAGAATGAAGGCCTTATTTTATAGATTTTCTTGATGAGAGATTGGCCAAGATGGTGAATGTGGGACTAAAGATCCTCCAATGAGAAGATGACACTTGTCAAATGATGAGTGGTCAATGGTTGTGCAAGATTTGGGAAGAGTGCCCATGAGAGGGAGAATTTGAATTCAAATTTGAGAGTAAATGCTAAGTGGGAGACAAGAAAATGAGCAATAAATGCACTGTTGGAGGGACAAATCAACTTGCCTTTGAATTCAAAATTGAGGGAATATTCCCCATAAATGCCATGTTGATGGAAAATCTTGGATTTAATAAATCAATAAATTGATTTATATGTGCAAGTGGCTAGATCTAGATAATGCAAGTGGGATGGGATTATCATTTAATCAGGGTTAGATTAAATAGATGATGATTATGCTGATTTAATGTGATTAGATGATTTTGACTTTCATGATTTTGATATTTGATTTATTTAAATTAGAAAATGATGAAATATGGATTTAATTAAATAAATGTTTGATCTATTTAATTAAAGTGATGATGTTTGATTTATTAAAAGGTTGATGATAATGTTTATTTGATAAATGACCTTAGGAAATGAGATTATTTAATGAATGGATGAAAGTGATGAATGGGCCTAATGTGAGACCTAATTTGACTGAATCCGATCGAATGCATAATGTTAATTTTGCATGTCTACATTTTGCCCCTCTTTGAAGCAATGTACTTGTTGCGTTGGTTCAAAGAATAAACTTGCCGCGAATCAAATTTAAAAATTTCATGATTTTTCAGATGCCCCAGCGAAAGAATTACACTGGTACATTGCCCCCTCTAGAGATCAAGTGAAAAGATTCGATTTGAGGGTCGATCTCAAGATAAAGAGGTTCAAAATGGATGGTTATGGATGACGATGCAAATGAGATGATTTTAAGATGCTTAGAATAACAAATCTATATTATCCTAAACAACTTAAATGATGATATGATGTGATATGTTATGATTATGTGATGGATGTTTTATGCAGATGCTTAGACTAACAGATCTATATTATGATGATGATGCAAATGCAATGCATGTGAAATGATCGATGTTTCCTATTATGTATGTGACATGCTGATAGTTTTCTGGATGTAGGATGGATGCATGATGGATGCAGGATGGATGCATGCTAACGGTTTGTGGATGCAGGATGGATGGATGCATGATAGATGCATGATGGATGGATTGGCGATGTTATGTTAGCATGGAAATGAGATGATGACAAGAGGATCCAACAAGTCCACATGATGACAAGCCCTCCTTCTAAGCCATTTGTGGACATCAAAATCTACAAATGGTTAGTAACTAACATATACAAACATGATTAGTTTCCAAGCAATAAGCACCATTCAACATCCATATGAGATATCTAACATGTTTTAAAATGCTATCTAATAACAAGATACATAAAATCCTATAAAGAAAAACATGAAACCAATCTATCCCATATTGGATTGGTGTCACATGTGCTAGTGACCCTTTCCCAATCCTTGATCAAAGCTTAAGATGAAAATGCTATGAAGATGTGGAGTGATGATGAGCAAAATCAGTTCTCAAACCAAGAGAGTGACTTTGCATAAAGATTGTGGAGGATTTGCTTGAGAGATGAAGCCTCTATTTAAAGATTTTCAAATGCTGAGTGTTGAAGAGGGACCAATGTGGGACTAAAGATTGGCCAATGAGAGGAAGGACACTTGTCAAGTGATGAGTGGTCAATGGATGTGCAAGATTTGGGAAGAGTGCCCATGAGAGGGAAAATTTGAATTCAAATTGGCAATAAATGCTTGATTTTGACTTTGGAAGGGGACATGTAAGAGACATGTAAGGCCTCATAAATGCTCTATTGGGTGTACATGTCCACTTGGGGGGAGATTCAAACTTGGAGAATATTCTCCCTTTATGCCAAGTTGAAAATAAAGATTTTGATAAATCAATTAAATGCAATTTCATGTGCAAGTGGCCAAATCTAGAGAATGCAAGTGGGTGATAGTTATTTAATCGGGATTAATTAGCTAGGATGATGATTAGGATGCTTTGACTTTTATGACTTAAATATTTGATTTATTTAAATCAGAAAAGTATGGAAAATGATTTGAATTTAATTAAATAAAAGGTTTGATTTATTTAATTAAAATGAGGGTGATGGGATCAAGTTGATTTATTTGATTTAAACTAATGACTTTAGGAGATTGATAAGTAAACTTGATTTATTTTCCGAATGGATGAATATGACCTAGTTGAATGCATTATGTCAATTTGATGTGTCTACAAGTAGAAAAGAAGAGACTACAATATATAGCCTCAAGATTTCAAATCTAATGAGGATGAGGATGAGGAAAAAACTAAAAGCAAAGGGTTACTTTAACTTTCCAAATCCAAGAAGATAAGGGGAAAAATAGAATTGATATGCATATGTAATGAATAAGGAAATAGAAAATATGATACAATATAAAAACACAACATATGTAGTTGAAGCTATTACAACACTACCATATTTGCATTTGCACACACCATCTAAAACATTCTACACATTTCCCAAGGACCCATTATCAAATCTTTTGAAACTTTTATGGGGCTAGTTCATTGTCAAGGAAGTCTAAAATTTCATGTTCCTTATGAAAAATCCTTATAGGTTCCTATGGAACCACCATTTCCCAAATATCATGGTGAAATTACATATTATAAGGCTATAGAGGACAAACCTATGACTATATAGAAAACCACTATAATTGATATACACCAGATGCCATTATATGAGACACTATCATCTTTAGAAAGGGAAGGAACCACATTTGATCATAAATTAGTAATACAAGAAAATTAGAAGAAAAGATAGAAGAGATGAAGGTAAATATGTGACACCATATTCAAATTTAATATAGTCTAAAGAAAAGAAACTAGAACAAAAGCAACATCAATCATCACACACAAAACTAAGCTAACACAACTTTTATTCTCTTATTTTTCTCTTCTATGAAAAATCTTCCCATTCTTTATCTAGGAATTTAAAAGCATAACTTAATATTTATTATTCTTTATATTCACATTTTAAATTGTTGATTAAATAATATTAAAATATCGCTAAAAATTGATAAAATCTTAATTTTATCTTTATACTTGATTGAGGATTCTATAAAATCAAAGAGAACCTATTGAATCCTTCTCTACCTAAATGTTAACTATTTTTAAGCATTTGTCTTTTATTTTATATTTATACTTGATTGAGAGTTCCTGTAAATCTAAATAGAATCCTATTGAATTTCTTCTCTATCTAAATGACTTAACTATTTCTTATCTTGATCTTCATAAGCTCTTTGACTATAAAATCTATTTGTTTATTATTAGTCGATAGGCTATTATTGGTGGGAATTCCCACCGGGAAAGTCTACTGTCTGATGCCGATAATCTTTCCAGGCTGTGTGCTGCTGGATTCACGAAGAGTAAAAACATTTATGATTTTGGGTGATGATGAGTGACAGGTATATGGCTGTGTAGAGAAGTAGTTTGTGTCGAACAATCTAACATTAATTTATTCTAACCAAGCGAAGAAAAGCCACACCCTACATTAACATAGCACCATCCGACGTGTTGTCTCTGAATTCTAGCTACGAGAATAGACATGAGAAAGCTTTACATCTCGTGGGGAAAGAATTCAGTAGGTACACAAGAGACAACGTGATAGGTGTAGCTTGCTGTTCAAGGCTGTTGTAGGTACATACACTTGTTGTTGAAGAAACCATTACATTCAACCAATTTCTGCTATAAGTACCCAAACAATTATGGTGACTTTATTGTGGTGTTTGAACAAATCACGGTGACTTTATTGTGGTGTTTGAACAAGTGGTGGGTGGATGGACACATCCTGATCCCTATACCGACAGTTTGAAAATAGGCCACAAAAAAGTACATGAAACGCAGGTTTTCGAAGTTGCCTTATGTCAGCAGGTATGGCTCAGAGTGCGCCCGCGCCGTTCCACGCCATTCCTCGCAGTCTTCGTGCTTGCCGTCCAATTCAATAGGCCACCAAAATGTCACTGCATGCATTAAATTTGAAGCAAGCTTAAATGGCGCTCACCTGGATGAGATTTGTGATGCGTGGTTAAATTGTCTGTGGCGAAGAAGCGGGTGGAGTTCTACCAAACAGCTCACGTTCCTTGTCTACACTTTCCTGTTTTGTATTCAAGTCTAGTAGAGCATTGGCGAAGAAAGGCACCACCAACGTCATACAAAATCTTGAGGTGAGTTTCTAAAACATGTATGCTATTGGCACATGCGTCTTGGATTAGATAGGAGTTGCAATGAAAAAAGTTGAGTGAATTAGATAGGCTGACAGAAAACTTTATGGACTAATTGTCACCGATTAGCTAATTTTGGCATATCTATTAGACATAGACTGTCTCCTTGGTAGAATCTCAGATGAGTATCTATTTGAAATTTAATTTTGTGTTTTCATTGAAAATAAAAACTACATGTTTGAATGTTGAAACTGCGTGTGGTTTTTTATAGGCATTGTATACATTGTTTTTGATTTCAGTTTGAAGTAAATGGAAGAAGCGAGAACGTTGGGAAAGGCCTTCAGAGATTTGGGCTGGTTTAGTTTATATTGTTCCTGAGAAAATTGGGTGAGTAGCAACCTCCCAATCTCGAAGCTTAAAGTTGTTCAGATTTTTTGTTTCGTTGATCAGATATTGTGTTTGGTTGTGTTTACAGTGGAGTAGAGGCATCGCACCAGCCCTACACAAAAGTCGTTGAAGTGACACCCAGAAGCTCAACAATCATTGTTGAGCAATTTGGGTGAGTACCATCCTCCCAATCTCGAAGCTTAAGGCTCTTTGGAACCTCATATTGACTTGATTGGATATTTTGTTTGCCTAAGAACAGAGTTTGATTTCTGTTTTAGTAGGTTTCATTTAAATTGGTAAGGAGGACAACTCTTTTCCCGAATAAATTTTACTACAGGTCTTTTTTCTATTTGGAATCTTCAGTGCCTCAAGACTCATAGTTTGTTCATTTTCTAGAGGTTTTTCGATTGTAACTATTAAATTGACTATTTTCAAAACTGGAAGCATATAGTTTAAAGTTCACTTTTGTAGATTGATTTTAGTGTTACATAATTCATGTTATAAATTCCTTGACCTGGTTCTGTGAGTTAGTCTTACAATTGTAGTTAATTTCAGGGTCAAAGTTGCCCTTGTATACTTTCAAGAGAAGGGACACTCTTCTTACCCATGAAAAGAATGTAGAGGACAATGTCCCAGGAGAGGACGTTTCTTTCCTCAATTCTCTGCTTCGTGGATAGGTAAGAAATAAAATTAACCTTTTATTTTTCATTTAGTGATGAATAAAACCACACATGGTTATCCGGAAGAAGCCTTTGTGATAATCATGATAGTTTATGTGCTAATCATGGTGGTTACTATTTCTTGTGGTGTGTTTGCAGTGGGAGGATAGGATGGGGAGGGATCTGTTCCACTATGATGTTGCCACTTGTGAAACCAAGGTTGGATGATTGTTCAAATGATTAGCTTAATTCAGTTTGAATATTTCCTTTCTAGAACCTTAGAAGTTATCCTCTCAAGTAAAATTTTTTCTTTAGTCTGTGATCCTCGGAATCAACCTTGGGTGTACTTTCTTATTAACAATATAAAGTTAATTATATGGGTCTGTTGTAGGTTATTCCTAGCAAAAGTGGCTTCATTGCTCAGTTGAATGAAGGACGCCATCTCAAAAAATGTCCCACTGAATTTTGAGTGGATAAGGTGCTACAGCCTTTTGATCCCAAGAAATTCAACTTCACAAAAGTAGGGCAGGAGAGGTGCTTTTCCATTTTGAAGAGAGTGAAGAAAATAAGTTCAGTATTTAGACAAAGCTCCCGTCTTGGACAGTACCAATGTTATTGCTATCAATGTAAGCAAAATTAATGGGCATTATAGTATTTCTTTCATGTTAATGCAGTCTTGTAAAGTTTTTTCTGTTTTGAAAGGGGAAGTTATTTGATCATGTTTGTCCTTCCATAGGTGAGTCCAATTGAATATGGACATGTGCTCCTCGTTCCTCGAGTGCTGGACTGTTTTCCTCAGCGCATCAACCCAGATAGCTTTCTTTTAGTTATGCACATGGCTGCTGAAGCTGGCAGCCTAGCTTTTCATCTTGGTTACAACATCTTGGGGGCCTTCACTACCATCAATCATCTGCACTTCCAGTTATAAGCAATTTTATTTTGTTAAACATTATAGTGCATTTTCAATCATTACGTGCTTTTGGCCTGGTTGTGTGAGTTAGTCTAACAATAGGATTTGATTTCAGGTTCAAAGTTGCCCTTGTATACTTTCAAGAGAAGGGACACTCTTCATACCTGTGAAAAGAATGCAGAGGACGATGTCCCAAGAGAGGACGTTTCAAGAGAGGACGTTTCTTTCCTTGACCCTGGCACACACCCAATACAATTTATGTTTTCTTCCTTTTAGTTTAAATCTAATTGAGGGGTTTCTGGATGAAAATTGTATTTAAGTTTTAAATTAGGTTTGAGAACATATTTTTTGATTTTTTAAAATGAGATAGAAAGTTGATTTGATAATTGATTCAAAAGTTTATATTTTTGTAAATATCATAATTTTAATTTAGATCTATTTGAAATTAGATTGTGTGTAAGTTTGTAATACAGTTGGCATACATGTAAATAAGCTTACATGTAAAGATGTGTGTGTAGCAGATGCAAATCGCCTGTGAGCTATGAAAGAGTGTACATTCTTCCCTTGTTGATAAAAAATATATATTTTTCAAATATTTTCCAAAAAATAGCTAATTGGTGACATAAAGCCAATAAAAGTATAACATTAAATTAAACATTCAAGGAGGGAAATTTAAATTCAGGTGCCAAAGGAATCATGATTTGTAGAGAAAAAAAAACACAGCAGACCAGACCCTACACAAACATTTCACACACATGCAAAGCATTAAAGGCTGTTCTGACAACACAATTCATTTTGCTTCATTCATAAGGGTTGTATCTAAGTTGTAAAATGGCGTGGGAAATCAAACACTATCTCACGGTCAACTTTGAATTATTGTCTACAAGTAACTAGAGCATACAAGCAAAGCAGTTGTACCCAAAAATAAAGGGGTTGCAATAGATGATGGCTGATCAGAATCTCTTCATAGCTGTCCATAAGAGAGTGAACAATCAATAGATTGGCATAGGGGAGAGAGCTCAACTAGTTGAGCACCCTAGCTTTCTTGGCAAGTATCTTGCTTATAATTAAAGGTTTCAAGGCCACATCATCAAGCATGATGCCACAATAGCATGCTTTTTGTCGAGGTGTCCAAAAAGACCCTAAAAAAAAAGTAAGACTGATACTTGTACACTAAATCATGTTTAATTGGTGCATTGATGTTGCATCACATGATCTTTTTCTTTATAGATCTAAAAAATATATTTCATTTAATTGTGGGTAGTTATCATGACAATAACAACTTTAAAGTCACAACTATTGATCCAACATTGTTAAAAAAAAATTAAATATTGGACATTTAAAAACTCTCATTGTTTGAATTTGACATATTTGCATGCAAATTTAAAACATAAAGCAATGCAAATGAAAAAAGAAAAGTTGCCATCAAATTGAAAAAAATTATTGCAAATGCAAATAAAAAGTTCTCATTTAGTTGGACATTTAAAAACTCTCATTGTTTGATTTTGACATATTTGAATGCAAATTTAAAACATAAAGCAATGCAAATGAAAAAAGAAAAGTTGCCATCAAATTGAAAAAAATTATATCAAATGCAAATAGAAAGTTCTCATTTAGTTGGCAAATCAATTTGCATGTGGCTGTTACATGATAATTGAGATTTTGGAGGCTTTCACATGATATTTTGGAGGATTTTACTATCAAATGCAAGCAGATTTAGCATTAAATGACAATTGAAACTTGTTTTCTGGGAACTCAACAGTGGTTTGCAAGTGTGTAACTTGTTTTCCGGCAACTCAACAATGGTTTGTAGGCATGAGACTTGTTTTAGGTTGAAATCTCACATTATATGTAGGTTATCATTTAATTAATAATTAATAGATTTTTATATAGTACAAATCAAATTAACATATTAAAAATCTAATAGTTTAACTGACTTTCTAGAGAGAGCAAGAAAGAGGAGGAAAAGGAAAGAGATAGGGGGGAGACAATTATATATATATATATATATATATATATATATATATATATATAGAGAGAGAGAGAGAGAGAGAGAGAGATACATAAAGAGAGAAACTCAAAAGATAGTTAATGAAAGGAATATAGATATTTAGATAGATATATAGCGAGAGAGAGGGAGGGAGAGAGATAAATAAAGAGATATAGAGAAAGAGGAATAGAGATATAAATAGAAAGTGAGATATAGATGGAGACTGAGAGAGGAAGAGAGAGAGAAATAGATTGAGAGAAAGAGGAATAGAAATATAAATAGAAATTGACAGATATAGATGGAGACAAATATTGAAAGAGAGACAAAGAGACAAGGAGAGATAAAGCATGAGAGAAATATCAATGATACAAAAAGAAAGAGAGATGGAGAAAAGAGAAACTAACTATTGATTAGTTGTTTAATGTCAACAATCCAAGGATGACATGTGTCCTTGGGGAGTTATACTCAAGGTAGCATGTCATTTTATTAAGGATATGATAGTTCACCTTTAAGACCTCTTTAGTGTATCCATTGCACACTTAATATAATTTATCTAACATTCTAACATACCTCTCTCTCTCTCTATCTCCCTCTCACTCTCTCTATCTCTCTCCCTATCTCTCCATTTATATGTATCTCTCTCTCTTCTCTCTATCTCTCCCTCTTCTACCTATCTCAATTTCTCTCCCTCTCTCTCTCTACATGCAATTTTCCATTATGTTACATTTGGCTACAAGGTATATCATTAACCAGCAACAACTGTACTTAATCCAATCGACCTTTTAAATCACAGGCCTTCTTCCATTGTACAAAAAAATTATGTTGTGAAACCATTTAGCATAGCATACCAATTTAAATAAAGTTTCACTTGTTAATATTCAAATCTTCTCCCATTCCATCATCAATTGACTTTTGCTATAATAGTTAGTCTTAAAAAAAGCAATTAACATTTTCTTGCCCTTTTTTCCCTTTCCCTTCAATATATTGCCATAGTATATCCTGCTATCAGCATAACCATTGCACCTTGTTGAGGTGCAAGCGCTAGTTTATATACACATATATTTTACCGCTTTCTAGTTACCGTGATATATTAAAATCAACATTCATAAATAGACATGTATTTACATGATGGTTTTGACATATATATTTTAGTTTTATATACCTATATACAGCCAGAGCCATTCACGCATCCCATCACAAGGCCACGATTTCCGCGAGCCAAGGGTGTTTTAATATTTGAATGTTGCTTGCCGCTTTGTCCTTAGCAAAGAAACTGCACTCGCGTGATAGTATTTATTTTGATGTTCACTGCTTTTAAGTCACATTACATCAATGATCATGAAATTCCATAATAAGTCTCCACAATCATGGATGCTCATTGAAAGATCGGAAACAAAATACAACTATTGTTTACCAAAGAAAATGAGGATTGATGTTGATATGCATCAGCCCTCATGTTGCTCGTGTAATGAGCAGATAAGAGCAACCACTAATTTATACCTAGAATACAAACATTAAATCTTTGAACGAAATTCAAATATCGTGAAGCTTATCTAATATGGTCAGTGATACTAGTGGTCAAATTTCCTTTCAGCAAAACTTAAGAAGATTAGGTAAAGAAACTTTTCAATGGAAAGGTTGTTGGCTGCCTATGTCTCAATCTATACTAACTTACAAGTTTAGATATGCCAAAGCATGTCAATTCTGAACTCGACCTTTCACCTAATACCGTGAAGCTTATCTAATATGGTCGGTGATACTAGTGGTCAAATTTCCTTTCAGAAAAACCTAAGAAGGTTAGGTAAAGAAACTTTTCAATGGAAAGGTTATTGGCTACCCATGTCTCAATCTACACTAACTTACAAGTTTAGATGTGCCAAAGCATGTCAGTTCTTGCCTTGACCTTTCACCTAATATCGTGAAGCTTATCTAATATGGTCGGTGATACTAGTGATCAAATTTCCTTTCAGCAAAACCTAAGAAGGTTAGGTAAAGAAACTTTTCAATGGAAAGGTTGTTGGCTGCCCATGTCTCAATCTACACTAACTTACAAGTTTAGATATGCCAGAGCATGTCAATTCCGGCCTCGACCTTTCACCTAATATCGTGAAGCTTATCTAATATGGTCGGTGATACTAGTGGTCAAATTTCCTTTCAGCAAAACCTAAGAAGGTTAGGTAAAGAAACTTTTCAATGGAAAGGTTGTTGGCTGCCCATGTCTCAATCTACACTAACTTACAAGTTTAGATATGCCAAAGCATGTCAATTCCGACCTCGACCTTTCACCTATCTCACGTTATATCACCTTCGTCCATATGTCATATGGTGGTGGGACGGGAAAGTAACGTGTGATGGATGATGTATTTATATCTCCTAAGGAGGTTAAATATCTAGTTAGTACATTACGATTTTTAATATTCTTTTATAATTTTATGTATGGCGATCTTGTATATAATGATGATTGTACATGATTTTATTAGATTTTATATTTATTTTAGAGTGATTGAAGATTGTTTACATATGTTTTTGGTTTATTTTTAAGTCTTTAAAACTATTTGAAATGTTTTGGAACTAATAGCAACAAGTCAATGCATAAATAGAATAAAGTGAATAGTTTTAATCTAAAACTTATCATGAGAAAATACATAAGAACATATCAAAAATAATTTAATGTTATAATATATAAAAATACATCTAGACATAAAACAATATAAGACTAGACAAACACAAACTACTTAATTTTAAAGAAAATATCAAAAAAGATTTATAAATTGAAAGAAATAATTTTGATATAATTACCAACAAAATTATAAACAATTTACATAGAGCTAAAGTGATCCATCCCTATAGAAAAAAGTCCAAAGATTTATACTAAAACAAATGCCAAAAAAATTCTTGTTCTTAACAAGATTTAAAACACTCTAATATATACAAAATTACTTAATTCATTTATTTAAATTTAATTCTTATATTTTTATACATATTTGAGTAGTAAACTGGTGTCCCAACTTCTAACTTATTATTATGATATATTAAATCCAACTTTCTTACATATGCATTTCCATCATAATTTGGTGGTAGCATGCGCAGCATGTTGGACCATTCTATTTTTTTTCTTTAATTGAATAAAATCGAAAAAAAATTACAAATAGAATAAAAATCAATCCAACAAAAACTGAAAAGAATATTAAATTTAAAATAAGAGACATACAAAATCCAGCTATAATTTTTACAATTACAATAATCCGTCTATTATTTGGAGAAAATTATATACACAGCCGGCGCCATTCCCACATCCATCCTAAGCCGTACGATATTCCACGAAACGAACGATTCTTTAATATCTGAAAGGTTAACAAGACAAACCCCATTCACGTGATTGTATTTATTTTGATGTCCAAATCTTGTAGATCACGTTACGTCAAAGTTTTATTTTAATATGCACCGCCCTTGAATCACATTACATCGAACCTGGAAAAAAAAAATTCCTTATTGTCATTATAAATAAAGACGCAGGGGTAGTCCGGTGTGGAGAAGAAAACTGTACACTCTTCCTCTGCATTTAGGAACGAAGACATTACTGGCATTAAAATGGCACAAGTCTTAGTTCTTTTCTCGGTAATGCCTGCATTTCTTTCTAATCAGAATGCAAGAGAGAGATTATAGTGGTGAACTCTTTACCTGTCATTGTGTTGCTGCAAAGCCAAATACTTGATTGCTAATTTGATGAGGTGAAGCTTCAATTTCAGCGCTACTTCCATCAGGTGCGCACTAATACATCCCTGTCAAATTACGTTGCAGAAATCTTGTTCAAATTTGTGACTCTAATGGTCTTTAGACATTCAAGTATTTGCTGTAGTTCTGTCCAAGGTTCACTCATGTTTGATATTTTGTTCAATAAATGAAGGCAGATGTGCTGCCCTATCACCTGCTGATAATTAATATCTTTAGACATACAAGTAGTTTGCAGTATACTATAACATTCAGTTTCAGTTTTATTTTAAATTTAAATATATAATATTAATTAATTTAAATCAATCTTTGAAAGTTAAACGGTTGGAACCTGCCAATAGTAATAGGCATAAATTCAGCGCAGAATGTTTCTATTATTGTTTGCTCTCCTTTAATTACAGTTTTTCAGTTAATATTGTGGGAGGTTTATTTTATTTTATTGTGAATGAAGCGAACAAATTACAGTTTACAAACAAAACTGTTACAGCAGAGGTAGCTACAGCAGAAAATAAAATGTAACTGCAGAGAAACGGCAGAGGCAAATAAAAAGCTAAGATGCATCAGGCAGAATTGCAACAGCAGAGGCAGCTACAGCAGCAAAGAAAAGGGATAGTTTTAGAGTTATTATTTTTTAATATAGTCGAAAAGCAAAAGTTATTTTTTCTGTTAATGTTATTATAATAAATTTCAATAAAGTGAAAATTGCAGTAGAAAAAATTGGATTATTAATAATAGATAAATAATAATAAATAAGTATTTAAAGTAGAATTTCTTTTAATAACTTATAATTTTTTATTATTTCTATTCATTATTCTCAAAATTATTTTAAAGAGTAGATTTTATTTCATGTAAATTATAGTTTTTAATATAGTTTTTAATATAGCTAGTTTCTTAATTTTTATATGATCTGTTTTTTCATTATTTAAAAATTAAGATTGTTATTTTTCAATGTGCAATTCTAAGATTTCTTTTAAATATATAATAATATTATCAAATTTATTTGGCATCAGGAAAATCCACTCCCCACAATTCACCCCCAAAAATTTACGGCAATCAATTTCACGCAAGAAAATTCACCGTCATGACAAATTCACCTCAAGGAAAATTCACCACCAACAATTCACTGTCACAAAAAATATTAATGCAATGAATTTTCTAGAGTGGTGAATTTTCCTTATGGTGAATTAGTCATGGTTGTCACAGTGAATTTTCCTAAAGCTAATTTATTTAGATCTCTTAACTTTAATTTAAATAATAACATGGTACACTTGTTAAGTTGGAAACATTATTATTTTTCATGGTACTTATCATTAATAAAATATATTCTAAGTGGAGTTTTTTCTATTTGATATTCTAGTTGGAGATAGACTTAGGTATAAGAAGATTTCACACCCTATTTACCCATAGTGTCATAAAATTTAATCCATGGAACACAATTTATAGTTTTCTCTTCATGTCCAATTGACTTAGAAGTAGGTGAATAGATTTTTCATCTTGAATTTTTTTCTCTTTTCCAAACATATAATTCCATCAAATTTAATAAATTTGCAATGTTAATTTTTCTCAATTATAAAAATAAAGAAATAATATTATTTTCAATCTTAAAGCTTTTGAGTTCTATATTATGTGGCTAATTAAATTGTTATTGTTCTAAATTTTATGCTTGAAGTCCAAATCCAAAATTATAAAAGAAGTGAGTTAAGGAGGTGGGGCATCTCTGAAATTTTTTTTGATCTTTGGAAATTCTCCATGATTTATTATTCATTTCCCTCCGCATTCTTCTTTCTATTATTTCCACCACAAAGGTCCTTTCGCGGACATGATAAGCATTAAACTTGGAGTTAGTTGTAATATTCACAACATTCAAAGTGTCTTTCTCTACATTGCAATATAAATGGTCATGGTAGTGATAGTTTTGCCTAAGCTAGTACGAAGCACAATAGATGTTTTTTGCTTTGGTGTTGTAGACTCCTCTTTGCTTTGGCTATTTCATATTCTCATCAAGACATTAAAGTAAAAGAAAATATTTTTATTTATAAAGAACATATGAAAACATTTTTATTAATTGAGAACATATATCTTATTATGAAAAGTTCATTTGAAAAAATGATTAAAAGAACAGAAATTGAGACCGATTGTTTGAAATACACTTACAATTATTTAAAATGAATTGTAATTTATGACATCTGGTATCCATTTTACGCTTTCCTTTTATTATTGTCAATCACACAGTCCTAGATGTTGTGGATCATTTAACCTTTTCAATCTTGTGGCATTAAAACTTTGATGTCTGAAAGTTGATAGGCATGTGTTGATAGTGTAGACATGTAAAATTAGCATATTGCATTTAATCAAATCCATTCATCAAATAAACCAAGTTCATTAAATTCAATCTCTAAAGTCATCCAATTAAATTAAATAAATCAACTTTATTTAATTTGATCCTAACATCACCCTCCTTGATTAAATAAATCAAGTCTTTACTGAATTAAATCTGAAATCATCTTCCATCTCCTTTTGATTTAGTTTAATCCTTAAATCTAAGTCAAATGAGTCAAATCACCTAATACTCTTTTAAATTAACTAAATCGGGATTAAATCTAATCTAATGCATGTCACATTCTCTAGATTTTCCCACTTGCACAAATAAAGGATTTCAATTATTTTATTAAATCTTCATTTTCCCTCAACAAGGCATCTTTGGAGAATATTCCCTCAAGTTTGAATTCAAATCAAGTTGACTTGTCCCTTCCAACATGGTATTAACTCCCCTCTTACATGTCCCCACTTGGCATTTAAGTCCCTTTTTCTCCCTCCAACAAGCCAAATTTAAAATTTGAAAAGGCCAACTAATGTCATTTATTGGCACATTGACAAAAACTTGCACATCCTCCATCCACTCACATTTAGACAAGAGGCTCCTTCCTATTGGTTGAACCTTTGTCCCACATTCACCCATTTTGTATATCTCTCCATCCTATAATTTTATAAATTGGAGATCTCATTCCTCATTTTAGCATCCACAATCTCATGCAAAGTTACTCTCTTCACATTGAGAGCTAATTTTTCCCATTATCATTTGCAACATTGATTTATCAAGGGTTGGGAAAGGGTCACTATTCACAACAAAGTGACACGAATCCACTATGGAATAGGTGTGCATTGTGCTTCTATAAGATCTTTTGGTTTATGTTGTTATTTCATTTTGATCATGAAGTAGGATGCATTATTTCATAGGAGTATTTATAGGTTTGTATTTGCATGAACTAACCCCACTAATGAGTGTTGGAGTTTAAACATTTGCATATTTTATTGGTGCTCACATACGGCACTAGAAGAAGGACCACTTCTCTTGTTTTGCAGGAATACTGAATTACTTGTTCAATTTCATCCTCAAAGTTGAATGGGTCATTTTCTAGAGTAATAAGGTTTTCATGTTTTCTCTTGTGAACCCTAGATGAAATGTATAGATGAACTAGTAGCTTTAGAAATTTTCGCTTTAGGACTACTTTTGTCCTAAACACCATTTTGCTTTTGTCTTTTACCCCTGAAAAAATCCTTAATTGGGGAATTCTTTTTTTTTCCCCACTCTATGGAGTAGTTTCTTTCTTTGCAGTTTGAAGAGAATTATTGTTAGGTTGCACAAGCTACATTAAGCAGGAACATCAATCACCAGGCATATTGTTCAATACTTTTTGGTGTATCTTGCGAACACTTCATGTCTGAACTGGTCACGTTGTCAATACCGGATCTCCTTGAATGCTTTGGTACTTCCACGCCTATCTGTGGCTTGATTTTAGTCGAAAACTTTGGCATTCCCTCCTCTCCCAGTACTTTGGTTTTATTTGAATATTTTGGCAAGCCCACACTATCCACTCCACCATATTATTTGAATGCTTAGGTGCTTGTTCATCCTATTACATTTCTTCAAAATTCAAAATTGGTTTCAAGGAGGCCCTTTCCTTACATGATAAATATGAAAAGTTTACAATAAATGTTCGCTTAGCTGACAGGGAACAATAGAGGCAGGCCAGATAGTAAAAAGTAAAACACCATATGAAAGTCTCTGAGTAGTGCACTCGGAGACGATTTGTACATGAGGCTATCGAGGTTGGGAGACTCTAATATAAATGTTGTTTCTATTCATTAAATATTTGTGTCTTTATGTATTCACATTTTACCCTTGAGGTAACTTGTCAAAATAGTTCATGTATTTGTATCTTCCCTCGCATACATATCTACCAAATTGATGGTAATAGTATTATCTTTGATACTGTCAGCTCTTCTGATGCTTAACGTATGCTAGGTTCCTCATGATATTTATTATTTATGCTTTCAAATCGTGTGATTTATTTTGACACGTCGATGCTGATTTAAAGAGTCATTTTAGTGCACTGTCGAGCATTTAATATTGTTGTTCAAATCATCATTTATCGGTTTTGTTAACTTCTTTTTATCTACAAAGTACAGGGGATGAATATACATTATCTCCATTCTATGACACGCCAAGGCATTCAATTGAGGCAATGTGAAGTAAGAGTGTGCACATCTTATCATAAAGAATTTGCAGCTCTGGTACGCCTATCTCCACTCTTTGCAACTGATATGTTAAGAACTAACTTTTGTGCCTTAGTTTCCCTCGTAGGTCTCTTCATTTTATTAGCCATGAGTTTCTTGACTTTGGTAGAATCCTCAAAAAGAAAAAGAAAAAATGAGTGAAGATCATGTTTCAATGACAATGTTGTAAATGGAGGGCTGATACCTTTTGACTAAAGCCCCTTGTATTTTTTTTAACTTTTTAACTGCTCTCACACTGGCGCAAGTAGCAGTATGGTGGTCTAATGTTGCTGCATCCCTAATCCATGCGACTTATAAGTTAGTTAGCTATAACAAATTTCCCAGAATAGAAAATTAAGGTACTTTAATCGATAAACTTTATCAACAGATTGTGAATCATTAATGGCATGAAAAGTTTTACCAAGTATAGCTTCAATTTCAGGAGTTCAATCATCAGTCATAAAGGCATTACTTGTTTCTCATGTAGCACCCACCTTGATTTGTTATTGACTACCAATGCTTTTTGTTTTTCTCTTACTTAATAAGCTGCATTAACTTCTCTGGCTGCCTCTCTAAAATTTATTGAGATCAGAGCCTTCAAACATGTCAGGTGCAGATTAATTCTAGATCTTGGGATGCAAAATTTTGAATCGAGTACTTGTATTCTGGGAGGATGCTAGTAAAGGTTGGGGAATTCGCTATTTACACCAACCAAATGCATTTTCTTGAGTGTTTTTAAAGATTTTATCTCCTGTAGTTTAAGATCTTTTTATTTGTTGGTACAACTAGTTGGTGCGCATATCTTCACATAAAATCAATGTGGTCTGTAACTTATCCAAATGTTGTTTTTATTAAACTGAACTAAGTATCCTAACTTCACTCTGGTATCTAATTCAAAGAGCCACGCGTTGGGAATCCTTATAAGGTCTTTTGCGTCCAATAACATGATGATAGTAGCTTGATAATGTAAAGACTTTGAGTAACTTTACAAACTGACGACGTCCATCACTTCACAATAAAGATTGGAAGGATCTTCTTATGACTGGTGTGATTACCAAAAATTTGTCATTAATTGTTGTTGTCTGTGACTACGAATATTTGTCGTTAATTGTTGCTATGTCTTCTCAATGCTAGAGATTATAATGAGATTCCACTTCTTAAACAAAAGATCTTACAGAAAACATGTTATTCTAGCCATAGTAAATGCAGTAGATGGATAACTCATTGATTCGATGAAGGAAGGAAATCAGAGTGGAAAGTATTGAATGTAGGCCCTACCAAAAAAATGTTATAATACACAAGTTGAGGGAAACGCATTGATCAAAGTCAAAGGAAGTAGGTCACATGAAAGGTTGTGGTGCCCAAGTCAAGTTTCGGTGCTCAAAAGGAAGGATATGTGCCATCGAGTGTTTCTTTGCTCATTGTGAAAAATCTTGATTTACTATTTGAAAATTGGATTTAAAAGAAAAGTTTTTTGATATTTTTTTTCTTAGAGAATGCATTTGGATTAGGAAAATGGGATGGGATCGATAAACTAATATCATAGTTGTTGCACTAAATTCCAAGACATTTGTTTCTTTTAAGTCACTCATTTATGGCTTTGCATACATCTTCGTTGATTGACAGTCCTTATTTATGATTTTTTATAGTCCTACTAAGTGAATGAAAATCAAAATCCTTACTTGTTTACATTAAAATTGTTTGATGTTGGATTACTAGTGAGGATTGTGTTGATCTTTGCAATATGATCAAATATTATTAATGCTTCATCTTTCATCTAAAATCATTCTATTGTTTGAAATCAATGCTTAAAACAAACTTGCTTAAATAAATTGATCCTCGTATAATTGTTATTTCTTTTTACAGGAAAATGAAGGAATAAGGAAAAGCGAGGAGGAGGGATTTTCGTTTGCACAAGGAGTTTGCAAGAGGTGATCTATGAAGAATCTTGGAGATAAATTGAGCATCAAATTTGGAGTTGATAAAGCATTTTTTAATTCTTGGAGCTTCTGTTCTATGCTTTAATTTTCTATTTTAGACTAACTCACTTCTTTTTAGGCTCTAAAATGAACATTACAAAAGCTTTCAATTTTCATTGCAAAAGGGTTAAAATGAACTTTAGGCAAATTGACTAGATTTCGTTTGAGGTTAAAAATTGAGCAAGACAACTTTCATATCTCATTTTGGTGCTTTAAAATGAATCAAAATCATTGCTTTCTAGACTTAAAATGAACATGTGCAATTTTTTTTGTCATTACTTACTCAAACTAACGCCATTAAAAAGAAGTATGCACTTCTCTCGCACTTCATGGCGATCTCAAAAATCAAAAGGTTTTTTGATGGTCTTAGGGTGGGATAAAGTGATCACCTCCACATTTCATTTTGGGGTTAAAATTGAACAAAACATTGTGTGAGTGTGAGTAAACCTATTGCATGTGTTCTCCCTTTGTTTCTAAACGAAGGTTGATCAAACAATGAATATGTTTGCTTTCTTTTGTTAATCTTAGAGGGCCTACCTTGGGGACAAAGTACTCACCTAAGGGAATGACTCAACTGGTAACACTCTAAAGCCAAGAGTATTTCTAGTTGGGATATAAATGTGGGTATTGGAATAAATGCTAGTATCACGCGGTTGGCTTTGAAAAGAAGGTTAGCAATTGTCTCTCGCCATGTTGGGTCAACTCCTACAAATGGAAAGTCTGAATTAAAACCCTTGTTGTAGAAAGGCCAAAATCCTTATCTATTTGTTCGTGCAAGAATGGTCATTTTGAGGCTATGCCACACTTTTACGGTCTTTAGTAGAAATGGAAAGCATGTCATGGGAGTTTCATGGGTGTTGATGCTTGGTTGCCCCATATAAGTGAGTTTTGTAGAGGGGAGCCAGTGGGGTGAAGCATCTAACCATTCGGTAAAGATAAGCATAGCTGGACTTGTCCAAGTGGGGACTCAACAAATATAGTCTTTCATATCCATAAGGTTGTGCTTGTTCTTGGTTACAAAATACTTTGCTTGTTCGAAAACATTTGGAATCAAAAATTTATCATCATCAAAATTTCAAACCCTTTAGGAGGCAAATACAATTGACCAAATTCATGTGTTATTGCTTGCCCTTGGGATTTTATCCTTAGAGGTTTCTAAACACTTGTATTTACATCTAAATTTTCCTACTAAAGTTAAACAATAGGTAACCCTTACCTTGACTTCATCAAAATTCCACATAACATACTTTGTGGGATTCAAAGAAATTGAGACATTGGACATCTAGTTTGGAAATCTAATGAAAAAAGTGTTTATGGTAAAACAAAATCACTAAGAAAAGATAACAAAATTGGCTCTCACATGTGTTAGTTCCTCATGATTTCCAAGAAGGTAAAAATCCCAAAACAAAAGTCCTTGAGCCAAAGTTCAAAATTTAGGAGTCACACTCAAAAGGTCATCAAGAAACACATTAAGAAGTGCAATCAAAAGCAACATATCAAAAAAATCAAAAAATTCACAAGGTTCTATAGACTCATTCCTTTGAACAATCCAGAAATGTATGCTCATTTTGAACCACTTCTTAGTTATAGAGGTCCTTAGAAGTATCGTATGTTGATCAATACCGAGGTCTAGTAAACAAGTTTCTTTTTAGGTACATCCTAGGAGAAAAATCAAACCTTCACCCATCTTTGAAAATCAAAACAAAAATCATCTCATCATCAACTCTTCAAAAATATTGGAAAAATCCTTCATGTTAAACTTTGGGAAAATCATTTGAAACCAATCCAAAATCACCTTGTTTAATTGAATGTGTGTAGATGCATCCTTCACATATTTTATCAAATTATCAAACCTTGTGAAAAAATTCATCCCTTGATAACATCCAACATCTTGGGATTTAGGAGTTGATTATCAAAATCATCTTGTTTGGATAGGAGTTTTTAGATGAATCCTTCTTCTCACACCTAGACAAATTAGCATCTTATGAACGATTCAACATCCAACCTCTTAGATTTTATGAGTCCACTAAAATCTAAATAAAAAACAAATCAATCCCAAATCAAGTCCTAAAGTTTAACATACCCTTCAATATTTTCTCAAGAGTTCCAATCATCCATCAAACATCCATCTTACATCCATATCATTATCACCCTTTGATCCTTAAATCATCCTAAATTTTCTCTTTTGTACCTAAAGTTAGATCAATCCAAAGAATTAGAGAATTCACCTCCCACATTCTTGAAGATTGATCCCTATTTTATGGTGCAAACTAGATCACAACACAAGAGGAACATGGAAGCCAACAAACAAACATCTACTTCAAGTGACTTAAGTCAAACTGCTCCTGAAATCAATCCCATTGGGTTTGATAGTCTCATGGTTAACCTTCCTCCATTTTCGCAAGACCATCAAGAGGAAGGTGTCCAAATGGAGGATCTTACCAATAATCCCTTTGGAATGTCACATGAGGAAATCACTGAAATAATTCAAAATATGGAGAATAATAGGATTATCAACATCATGATGAGAATCAATCCCTCACTATACATGCTTGAATTAGCAAAGCAAGGGGCTAAACTCCCCTTCGATTTCAATGTGAGCACTATTGTGGAACCATCTTTTGGATCATGCCTCCAATCTCATCTACCATCCCCATTTCATCTACCCCCTCATTTCAAAGCATCACTCAAAACATCCCGCAAATCACATCATCCATTGCTCCAATGCAACCCATTGTTAACAAAGGAAATGTATTTCTCATTGCATTACAAATGCATCCTCTTGTAAACAATAAGGATTTGGATGCAAACACCATCTTGAGAAAAACCATACCCCAAAATCCATTGGATACATATGTCCCTCTCACCTTTCATGATCCAAATGACCCATCATCATCATTTCGTGCAACACCCCAAACCTATCTCCCCATAACCTCGCAAGGAGAGGTTGACATGTTCAAACCAGGGGGCATTTTTGACACTACACCATTTCCTCAAGAGGTTACACCCCTCACATTTCCATCATCATCCACACCACTTCTTGGCTTAGGGCTACCCCCTTTAGCGAATATCAATCAAAATCAAACCAACATCCTGAACATCAATCAAAACATCATAGTAAACTCTCAAAACTTGTCATTGACATCGCAACAATAGATTTAAACCACCCTAATAACACATACCATCACCATCAAATCATCAAGCACCCACCTAACATCTCAAAACATGGTCTCTCAAGGACCAACCACATTGATCGCACCATCTACCAATAAAATGCCAATCACCAACATGACAACTCCTCTCACCACTACATCAAGAACCATTCCAAATCCACCACCACCACCACCAAGCTCCAATACATCAAGCCAATACAATATGGTGTTGCAAGATGCTTAGCAAGCTACTTATCAAAAGGCATTTTTGCAAGTACAAAAACAACAAGCCGTGCAACTAGCTACCCAACAAGCCACACAACTAGTTGCTCAAGCCGCTCAAGCAACATAAGTTGTTCAAACTACCCAAGGCGTACAACAAGCGCAGTAGGTTGCACAAGCCCAAGCCTTATTGTAGCAACAACAAAAAATAGGCCACTCAAGCAAAAGCGCAATCTCAAGCTACACAAGCTCAATCCCAAGCTCAAGCGCACGCTCAAGACAAATCCTAATATCAAGCACAACAAGCACAAGCACAAGCACCATATCTTGCACAATAACACACAATGCAACAAAAAGAATATCAGTAAGTGCTAAAGCAATATCAAGAACAATAATCGAAGCAGCCCAATTAGCAGCTCAACAAAAAGCACAATAGGAAGCTCAACAACAAGAACTAATAGCACAACAACAACAGGACCAACAACAAGTAGTGTTGGTGTAATAGAAATTGCAAGCATACTTGGCTTAATAGAGTATGCAAACATCATCCATCAACATACCAACCAATGCACCCATCCCACTAACAATCAAACCACCTTAGAACACTTTCATCCCACCCCCTGATTCACAAAATGATGCAACAACATAAATCAGGTTGCTCTCACAACAAGTGCTTGATCTATAATCAGGGCTAACAACAAAAACACCCAACAACTTGTGTCCTTATTCATTTGATGGAAGCCTTGTAATGAAACCATTCTTAAAGGGATTTGAGATTCTCAAATTTGATAAGTATCGTGGGATAGGAAACCTTGAAGATCACACTAGGAAATTTCAGGTTCATTGCCATGGAAGTCGGGTAGGATGATACCTATCTGATGTAACTATTTCCTAGGAGTTTGGCTAGCCATGCCATGGAATGGTTCTCTCGCCTACCTACAAGCATCAAAGCATTCCAAGAAATCATAGATACATTCATCAAAAAATAAACATGCAATATCACCATGGATGTTAGTCTTTAGGAACTATCAGCTCTGAAACAAGGTAAGAATGAATCATTTGCTTCATTCCTACAATGATGGCAATCCAAGGCCAATCAGAGCAAATGGGTCATGCCTGAGGAACAAGTGTGCACTATCATATCCAACCTTCATGGCCTCTTGGCATTCCATCTCAAATTCCAAGGGATCACCACATACAACCAGTTGATTTCCAAGGAACTCAGCATCGAATGAGCCCTTATGACACAATCTGGAGGATCAACTTCATACCCTGATTAACTTAATACCCACCAATTACAATAAAAAATCTCACAGATGGGAAAGAAACAAAAATGTTACGAATGATGGTATCGTCAATGCCGAAGTTGTCATCAGTGCCCCTCAGAAAAACACACCGGCACCACAACAACAAAACCCAAACCATCATCAAAACAACCATCAAGAGAACACAACAACACAGCAACCAAACAATCAAGTGATAAATAACATCAATGATCAAAGGGGACTGCCCCAACGAAACAAAAACTTCACCAAGCGGAAGTGCATCACCCTTGGGGAGCCACTTGAAGTCATCATGAAGAAACTAATAAACGAAAAACCTCATCAAGATTCCCACCTATGATAACTACCAAGAACCAAATGTTAAACCTCCTTCATAAAATTAAAATCAGCTTTACAACTTCCACAAAATCAAAGTACACACCACTAGCAATTGCATGAGGTTAAAGAACACAATCCAAGACCTCATTGATCAAAGAATCATAAATGTGGAACAACCAACAAGGAATCAAAATCTCAAAATATACACGAATCCAATGCCTAACCATAACAATAAAGGGAACAATAACATTGATAAGGGGAAAGGCACCTTCAAAAACATGAATCATGTGTATGAAACTATTGTTGCTTCCATAGATGAACACTATGCATAATCACTATCAAAGAAGCTCAGGCCAATTGTGGAGTCCCCACAAGAGGAAGAAAAGTTACTATCACAGGATCATCTCAACCAAATAGAACTTTCATGTCCAATTCAAGATTTGTTCCCAATGGTTACAATGTCCTTGATCAACTAAAAAGAACCCCAACAAAAATCTTCATCATGGAGTTATTAAAAATCTCATTCCCCTATAAGAAAATCCTTGAGGAAGCATTGGCTTCATCCACCATCCCTGCAAATCTTAATGTGGAACAATTCCAAGCTATGGTCGGAAATATTGTTACCCCGAATCTCCTTACATTCTCTGACCAAGATTTTCCTGCTCAACCATCTCATAATTGTGCACTCCATTTAGACATCCTAGTATAGAAAAATAAAGTCAAGTGAGTCTTGGTGGATGGAGGTGCAGGCTTGAATATTTGTTCCCTCAAGCTCATTAAGAACTTAAAAATCTTAGAGGACTTCATCAAAAAAGGCAAAGATAAATACAATCAAAGCACATGATGATCAGGAAAGAGTGTCCCAGGGCACAATCAGAATCCCTACTCAAGTAGGGTTAGCTATCATGGAAACCACCTATCAGGTCTTGGACCTTGACTTGCCTTATAACATTCTCCTAGGACGTCCATGGATTCATCCAATGCAAGTAGTAGCATCAACCTTCCATCAATGTGTCAAATTCACATATGAAGGACAAGTGGTCACCATCCATGGAGATCCTGAACCATTCTCCTATTGCAAAATCCCTAATGCAAAATACTACAAAATACCCCAAGTACCTAAAAATGACGAAGGCCCATCAACATCGTACATTGAAGGCCCATCAACTTCCACTTTTGCGACATATACACCCACCACTCCTGCTATTCCCACCATCTCTGATATCAAAGTCATCATCCAAGATAATGGTTGTGGAAACTACACGATTCCCAAAAATGCTTTTGTGGTAGGAGAGTTATCAGAATCTCCTAGATCATGACGATGTCCGCAATCAAATGAATCCTCCACATCTCAAACATCCCCTAAAGAATATCCCAACCTCAGAAGTTGGGGAGATCTCTACTTAGAAGTCATAGAGGAAGACCCATCTCATTTCCTATACCAAGATAATAGACCAGCAGCTGATCTACTAATGAATGTCAGGAGAAAAGGTTTGCAAATGATGCTCGCAATGGGCTATGATAGAAACCAGAGACTTGGGAAAAATGATAATGGGCTTATAATACCTATCATTCTGGAGATGCAAATGAGAAATCATGGCCTCAGATGTACCTCTTCTAGTATAACCATATGTGGCCAAATTCCTCCAGTTAGAAAGGTCAATAATTCTCCTCAGCAATCCGCAACCAAACTTCGCTTACCCGTATCTATAGGTCGAGTCATAGACAACTTCACATTTGACATAACTGACATTTGTAGTAGCAGTGATGATGAGGATCCCATAACCAACCCACCCATGCTCTTTGAGGATACCACCCTTCTCATGATTAGCACCTTATCCTTTGAGTCAGACCATCAAAATCATGAAATCCACCTAGTTTACCCCCAAATCATCGATTATAACCAATGAGGACCACCAATTCTTGACACATTCAAAAATGATGAGGCACTCTCAAAATTCATGGGACTACGGGATAATATTTCATGTGGCGATCACAAAGCAGGATTCATCATTAAGCTAGATACACACACATACTATGGGGAAATGATTGAATCCCTCAGTCACAAAAGTGAAAAACTGAGAATAATCTCTAGGTCCTTGAGTGAAAACCACATTGTGGCACTCTCCAACTTGAAAAAAGTAAAAATAAAGGATGCATCTAATGGTGAAAACCTCTATGAGGCACCTGAGGATGGGGGATTCAATCTTCCTTTCAAAGCCCTTCATTAGGAAAAATCAGCGGTCCTAGCAGTAAAATGCAATCCAATTAATCTAGGAACAAAGGAGACCCCGCACATCACATTCTGTACAGAGTCATTACTATCAAAGGAACAAGAGCTCCTACCAGCCTTCTTGAGAGAAAGAAAAGTTAATTTTGCATGGAGTTATGCAGACATGCCAGGGCTCAATCCAAAAATTGTAGTTTATCACCTAGCAATATACTTTGAAGTAAAACCCATTAGACAAAAGCTTAGGAAAATGCACCCTCAGATCGCCCTGCTAGTCAAAATGGAACTAAAGAAGCTATTCAATGCAGGATTCATTCGACCAATAGACTATCCATAATTGGTGTCAAACCTGGTGCCTGTCTTGAAACCTAATGGGGATAACAGAATCTCTATAGATTTCAGGGACTTAAACAAAGCATGTCCAAAAGACAATTTCCTGTTGCCCAACATTGACATGATCATAGACATGACGATAGGACATGAAATACTTTCCTTAATGGATGATTTCTCAAGATACAACTAGATAATGATCAGTAAAGAAGACCAACACAAAATGGCCTTCACTTGTCCATGGGGGACTTACTATTGGAATATGATGCCATTCGGCTTGAAGAATGCAGGAGTAACATACTAAAATTTCCATGACGTTAATCTTCCATCACATGATCCATAAAAATGTTAAAGATTATTTCAATGAAATACTAGCCAAATCTAGAAAGATGAAGGATCACACAGAAACCTTATGTGCCATTTTTGACAAGATAAAGGAATATAAGGTCTAATTAAATCCAAAGAAGTGCATCTTTGGCATACAATTATTAAAATTGCTAGGATACATAGCATCAATGAGACGTATTGAGGTAGACGCTTCCAAGGTAAAAGCAATCCTCGAGATGGAGGCACCCAAAAAATTGAAACAATTGAGAGGTCTCCAAGGTAGACTTCAATCCATCTGAAGGTTCATAGCACAACTGGAAAATAAGTAGAATCCATACTCTCACCTACTTCACAAGGGAGTAGCGTACAAGTGGGATAGCAAGTGTGAAGAAGCCTTCAATAAGATCAAAGAATATATGTTTACACCACCAGTCCTCATGCCACCAATCCCAAAAAAGGCATTAATTCTTAATGTATCAGCAACAACAGAAGCCCTCAATGCTCTTCTAGCTCAACACGACGAAAATGGGACAAAAAGGCCTATATATTATATTAGCAGAAAAATGGTTGGGCATGAGTTAAACTACTCATTTATTGAAAAAGAATGTCTAGAAGTAGTGTTTGCTTCACAGAAATTCAGACATTACATGCTGGCACACAAAATAAAACTCATCGCCAAAATTGACCCTCTCAAATACTTACTATCAAAAGCAATGCTCACTAGAAGAATGGCCAAATGGGTCATGATACTATCAGAGTATGACATTGAATATGTGGAGCAGAAAGCAATTTAAGCCCAATTCATTGTAGATTAGCTTGTAGAAGCACCAATCTATTTAGAGAATCCTCTCATCTTAGAGTTTCCAGATGATTCCATCTTCAATCTCAACATAGCCGACCACTAGAAACTTTACTTTGATGGCTCATACATGCAACATGGATCAGGAGTTGGTGTCTTCTTTATCACCTCATAGGGGGACTATATACCTAGGTCATATGAATTGGCATTCCCCTACACCAACAAAATTGTAGAATATGAGGCTTTAACCCTAGGTCTCAGAATAGTAGTGCAGTGGCACATCATGGCCCTCATAGTATATGGAGACTCCCAACTGATAATAAACCAAGTGAACAGTGAGTAACAAACTAAGAATGATAAGCTCACTCCATACAAGAAATTGGTGGACTCTCAAGGAATCCTTTATTGATATCACATTTGAGTAGATTCCCAAAGCAAACAACAGGGCAACAGATGCCATGGGAACGATTGGATCCCTACTGGACATCCCTCACAATGTCCCAAAAGATGAATTCTTAGTAAAGTAGTTTCTCATGCCCACATTCAAGGTACCAAAATAAAAATTTGTGTGTGAAATTTTTGGTCCTGATGATCCCTGGTACCATGACATTTATACCTATCTACAAATAGGTGTCCTACCTACTGACTTACCCTCAACCTTAAGATGAACCTTTTTCAAAAAGGCATTCCAATTCATCATCCTAGGAGATACCCTATATCGTAGGAGCATAGAAGGAACCTTATTACGTTGTTTAAACACTGAGGAGGCATTGACCACTTTAACTGAGGTGCATAACGACATATGTGGTTCACACTCAAGTGGAATGACCCTAGCCAAGAAATTGCTAAGGATGGGGTATTATTGGCCTACAGTGGAAAGAGAAGCACATGACTACGTCAAAAGGTGCCTATAATATCAACAACATGGGGACCTCATCCATGCTCCATCTCAAGAACTTCATCCCATCATCACACCATGATTCTTTTCGCAGTGGGGACTCAATCTCATTCAAAAAATCACTCCCACTTCATCTAATGGCCACAAGTTCATCATAACCGCCACTAAGTACTTTACCAAGTGGGTTCTAGAAGCCATACCCATGACATATATAACCGGGAAGCAGATATCAAAGTTCATCTTGAACTATCTCATTTGCCACTATGGTGTCCCACAAGACATTATCTCAAATAATGGGACACCATTCAAGAATCAGGATGTCTGCGATTTGTGTGAAAAATTCAAAATCCAACATCGCTTCTCCACTCCATACTATCCCCAAGGAAATGGCCAAGCAGAAGCCACAAATAAAACTATTTTAAAGATCCTCAGGAAAATAATCAATGACACAAGTCGTGACTAGCATCTGCAGCTCAATCTCACCCTCTAGGCCCTACCAAACTAGTATTCGTACACCCACTAGCACCACCCCTTTCTCTATGGTCTTCAGAACATAAGCAGTACACCCCATTGAGATCAAGCTCCCGTCACTAAGAATATCACTGCAAAACCTCATCATGGATGAAGTGTTAGTATGTGGTGACTGATCATGCTATACTATATAGCCCATGGTATACTATACACCCTAGCCCCCTGTCCTTTTTTCGCGTGATCGGCGAAAAAAGGAAAAATCTCCAAAAAAGAAAGAAAATTGACTTTGTAAAACCCTAATTCTGGAAGCTTCTAAAAGCTTGTTAAAAGGGGTTGGGATGGGAGTTACAGTATGAGGAGAAACATGATTATTCGCAAGATTGTAATAGGTTTTGCACTGGATAATAAAAGTATTGGATGGTTGCGGTTTGGTGGATGTAGCCCAAATTAGGTGAACCACGTTAAATTCTCTGTGTTATGATTTATTCTGTGTATGTTTTAGTTTCTTTGTTTATTATTTAAATCCGCATTTAATTGTTAGATATCTACCATCTCTAACCCTAACATGAAGAGTACTGAGTATCAAGACTAAATGAGATGGAGCTACTAGATGAGCGGTGTATAGATGCTTTAAATCATTTGCAAGTCTATCAGAACAGACTCAAGAGGAGCTATAATAAGAAAATTAAAAGTAGTACTTTCCAAGTTGGCGTATTGGTACTAAAGGAAAATCAGAAGAACGTCCCAAATCCAAACAGTAAAGGAAAATTTCAACCTAATTGTTTGGGACCATTTGTTATCACAACAAGCTATAACTCAGGGGAATATTAGTTATCAACACCTGAAGGGGAACCTGTATAGGATCCCATGAACAACTCTCATCTCAAATTTTTTTATGCCTAATCTTTCAAGGCATAAAACCTAAAAAATCTAAAAAATATAAGAAAATTTCATAGAAAAATGGTTACCCTGATGAAAACCTGGTAAACAGGTGTCTTGGTGACAACAACAAAAAAAAAAGCAAAAAAATAAAAAAATCAAAAAGAGGATTAAAAAATAGTAAAGAGAAAAAATCATCCTCTAGTGAAAACCACTTCGGTGGCACTTTGGCCAAGTATCTTAGTGAAATCCTGGAAAACAAGCACCTTGTATAAATAAGCACTTTCCATTTACTAGGTTCTTTATGGCTTGTTATGCATCATCCATCCATTACATTTCCATCATCCATTGCATTCAGATCTCCATCCATCACACATTCATTTAATGTCTGCATCATAGCTTGGTCCTGTGTTTGTATCATGATCCCTCCTAGTACTACTCGGCCCATTCACAAGGTTAGTTTGTCCTACCTTTATTGAAGTAGTCTATTGAATCACACTGGAGGCATGTTCTCCTCAGATTGGATTCGTATATATTCTTGAAGTCCTGAAATCAGAAAATCCAAAAACATTAGAAAATCAGAAAACCCAAAAACATAAAAAAATCACAAAATCCAAAAACATTCAAAACATATCAAAATCCCAAATCAAGTAAAAAAAAAAGTCATCTTGTTGAACTATGGGTCTCTGATCCTTGAACATAGGCAAGTTTTATCTTTGATCATCCCCCAAGACACTTAGGTCAGTCCTTTAGGAGTTCGTCATAATAAACTGACATTTCATCATGTATATCTTCATCTGTAAATTTATCAAGTCATCAGTCAAACTACATGGTATTTGCATGTATAACGTAGGCAAGGATAATATGTTGATCAACCTTCAAGGCCCCTAGGATAGGTCCTTAGGTTAGTCTCTTGGTCAAAATTTCATAAAACCCCAAAACATTGGAAAATCAAAATATTTGTTAAAATTTTGAAAAATGTCAAAAACAGCCTCAAATCATTTCAAAACTTTAAAAAAATCAAATATTTGAAAAAATCCATCTATCCCATCTCGCCTTCACCTGCAATAACATTATTCACAATAAATCAATCATCATCCCCAACCTTTGGTGAAACAATCAGAAAAAAGTCTAGCAGGTGAAAAAGTGAAAACTCAAAACGTCAAGTCTCAGGTTTAAGTCAGTACGTAAACAAGTTGGTCAACTCTTTGTGTCGATATCCTATCATCCAATCAATCCCATTTCAATCATCTGATAACATCATGTCCTAGGATGTATCCTTCCTACAATAGTCATTATTTATCAAAAAGAACCCTTTGGATAAACAAAATGGCGTGTCACCATCCACTAACATGTTCTAGGATGTATCCTTCCTACAATGGGAATTATCTTTCGTAAATAGTTTCATTTTTTATCCTTAAAAATACATTCCCTTTTGGTTAGCGATATTGAAGAACAACTTGTTTGTTTACTTTATTTTGTCTTTTGACTTATCTCTTTGTACTCATTCCAATAACCTCTCGATGATGTCCAAACAAATGGATTTAGAGAGATAGGAGTGGGGCAACTATCATTATATTTTGTCTGTTGTGCTTGTTGGACATTCTTGTAATATAACTTGGTGAATACTTGCTCTATTAGATATGTATTGACCGTGTTTTGGGCAACTTATTGACTATTGCATTGATAGGTTATACCTTTCCATGTTTTGCTCTGAGATGTTTGAAACTTCTAAAGTGCATCCTAGCAAGGTTTCCATATGTCAAGTGTGAACAAGAATACTCCTACTTATTTTTCAAGTCAAAGTCCATCATACTAAGTACAATGCCATCCTGGTTTTTTATACCTTGATGCATCATTCTTATGTGTGTTATCAAACATAAGGTAAGTGGCCCTTTTAAAATCCCAATTCTTGATAAGAAAATCATCCATTTCTCATCATCATCTCTCATAAAGTTGGCTTATTGGATCCTCTTATCATCATCTCATTTCCCATTTCTTCTTTTTCGCACTAACATCATGCCAGAATAATTAATCATCATCACCAATGCATCCATCCTACATCCACAAACCATCAACATTCTACACATCATCTCACATGCATTTTCATCATCATAATATAAATTTTTTAGTCTAAGCATCTCATAAAACCATACATTTGCATAAAAACATCCATTGCATAATCATATAGGCATTATCGCATCATCCATCTCACATGCATTGCATAATCATTTAAGTTTTTTTAGGATAATATAGATTTGTTATTCTAAGCATCTTAAAACCATCTCATTTGCATCATCATCACAACCATCCATACGTCCATCTTGAACCTCTTTATCACGAGATTGACCCTCAAATCAATCTTTTCGCTCGATCTCTAAAGGGGGCAATGTACTAGTGTACTTCTTTATGCTAGGGCATCTGAATAAATCAAATTTTTTTTTGAATTTTGATTGCAACTTAAGATTATTCTTTGAACCAATGCAACAAGTACATTGCTTCAAAGAGGGGAAAAATGTAGACATGCAAAATTAGCATATGTATTTAATCAAATTCATTCATCAAATAAATCAAGTTCATTAAATTCAATCTTTAAAGTCATCCATTTAAATTAAATAAATCAACTTTATTTAATTTGATCCTAACATCACCCTGCTTGATTAAATAAATCAAATCTTTATTTAATTAAATTTAAAATCATCTTCCATCTCCTTTTGATTTAGTTTAATTCTTAAATCTAAGTCAAATGAGTCAAATCACCTAATCCTCTTTTAAATTAACTAAATTAGGATTAAATCTAATCTAATGCATGTCACCTTCTCTAGATTTTCCCACTTGGACAAATAAAGGATTTTAATTAATTTATTAAATCCTCATTTTCCCTCAATAAGGCATCTTTGGAGAATATTCCCTCAAGTTTGAATTCAAATCAAGTTGACTTGTCCCTTCCAACATGGCATTAACTCCCCTCTTACATGTCCCGCACTTGGCATTTAAGTCTCTTCTTCTCCCTCCAACAAGCCAAATTTGAAATTTGGAAATTCCAACTAATGTCATTTATTGGCACATTGACCAAAACTTGCACATCCTCCATCCACTCACATTTGGACAAGTGGATCCTTCCTATTGGTTGAACCTTTGTCCCACATTCACCCATTTTGTATATCTCTCCATCCTATCATTTTATAAATTGGAGATCTCATTCCTCATTTTAGCATCCACAATCTCATGCAAAGTTACTCTCTTCACATTGAGAGCTAATTTTTCCCATTATCATTTGCAACATTGATTTTTCAAGGGTTGGGAAAGGGTCACTTTTCACAAAAAAGTGACACCAATCCACTATGGAATAGGTGTGCATTGTGCTTCTATAAGATCTTTTGGTTTATGTTGTTATTTCATTTTGATCATGAAGTAGGAAGAATTATTTCATAGGAGTATTTATACGTTTGCATTTGCATGAACTAACCCCACTAATGAGTGTTGGAGTTTAATCATTCACAGATTTTATTGGTGCTCACAGATAGAATCATAGGTATTGATTTGAGCCGGTTTCCTTGAAATACATTTACAAAATTGTTCTTATGGAAAAATTCAAGAAGTGCTCCAGAAATTTAGAACTCTTATTGTTGCATGACTGGTGTAACTGGCGTTTGGCTACTAAGGATGAAATGAAAAAAAACTTGATGACATTAAAAAAAGGGGAAGTACTTGATTCAATGGATACCTCACATTTTTTGGACGAATGTGTGAAGGATAAATATAGAGATCTTACATAGTACAACCCCAGTTTGAAGCATATGCTACTAGTTAAGACATCAGAGTCAAGGCAGCCAGGTAAATTGGTTACTCTTCTTCAGTACATCAATTTGATTTACTATACTTAGCTCGTGGAAAAAATGTTAAAAAGGCTAATCATTAATTAACTTTGAGCTGTTGGTTCTTTTGATGAGAAAATGTACAGTGGAGTTGAATTGAGTGTTAAAGGAAGAAAATTTGTTGTTCTACTATCATGTGAGGATAAAATCACTGAAGTTATATGCTTCGTTCTACACAGTATCATTGAGAAAGTTGAATTTGGAAAGTTTCAAGAGGAGTTGAATAGCTTGATGGAAATCCTCAAGGAGAAACTCGGTAAAAGTAGAACAGTATTACATTATGTGGCAGATCAGTCACTCAACCCCAAACACGCCATGTACGTTGCCAAATTGATTAAGGAAAAATTTAAATATGGAGAAGAATTGATAAGAGATGAAGATAAGTACGGCAGGACTGTTCTTCATTTGGCAGCTTTGCACAACAATGTAGAACTTTGCTAATTCCTCGTCTAACAATGTTCGATGGAATTTGATAAAAAGGACCAAAACAGTGAGAATATACTCCACTTTGCAGTAAGAGGCAAAAATCCAGCCATATTGAAGGATTTGTATAAATTTTTGAGAGTGATGGAGATAATTGATTCACTAGATGCCCAGAAGAAGACAACTCTACATAAAGTAACTACTCGAGGTAGTACAGAAATGATCACAACTCTATTGTCAACTATAAGCAATTCTGATGAAAAACGTATGTATATTCATCAAGCTGATTTATTCGGTCAAAAAACTCTTTTGGAAGTGGCTAGAGGAGGCCATGATGAAGTCGTTAAGCTCCTTTTTGAAAACGGATCCAACCCACTCCATGAACACAACTTTGATGGAAAATCTACTTTGCACTATGCTGTCGAACTCTCAGATGATGTAAAGGTAGAACGAATGGCTGACTCACTGCTGGAACATTACAAACCTGAAAGTGAAGAGAGACTGATGAAACATTACAAATCTAAAAGAAAAGAAGAGAGATACTTTTTGTTGTGGGCTTCGACAACTGGTATTAGTATAGCTGATGAGTATCTGAAAACAAAGAGAGAGGAACCAATAGATGAGCATTTGCAACTAGACCATGTTAAACTTGAAGATGATCTTAAATCAAAGAGAGAAAGCAACACCAGAAGCTTGGAGGACTTGTTTATTAGCACGATTGAGCTGCGGCATGAGAGCATAGCACGAGAACTTGTCAATAGAGGTGTTAATACATCTCATATAATGAAACACATTCCAAGTCAAAATAGACAGCGTGTCCACAAGTGTATGCTTCACTCCAAACCTCTTTTCCCTTTATCATATGCTAATAACATCTATTTTTGATTTGTGAATTTAGTGACTCTTAACTGTTAATATTAGAATCTTAGAAAATTATTTCCTTCAAATGAAACAGAAAGGTATTCATCTTTCTGCAATTTATAATAATAAGTAAATTGAATCAGTAGTTTCTGCAATCTTAAAATGGGCATTGTACTCTATTTTTTATTAGCCCTAATATGAAGGGCAGGATTATTTCAAAGAATATGTAAAATTTATGTTGTGTCAAAAACAATTAGTATTTGTATTTGACTGCTTGCAAGTGTCACTACTACATAGAGGGGTGGTTTAAAACAATTTTTAAGACATTTTTTTAGTAAATTGTCTTAACTTGAGACAAAAAAATTGTGTATTGTCTCAAGTATTGTCTTTAAGCTAGTGTCTTAAAGTATTGTCTTAAAAATTGTTTCTATAAAGACAATATGAAATAGAAGTATTTTTGTCTCTATAGAGACAATAGTTGGGAATATGTAAAAATTGTCTCTCTAGAGACAATATGTAAAAATGTATATATATATATATATATATATATATATATATATATATATATATAAAATATTTTTTTAGTGTGGTTTTCAGCATTCAATGTTTTCAAATTATCATCGTCGTCCTCCTATCGGTTAGAGGTTTTGTTTTTAATTTTGCAAATGCGATGGAAAATTATGATAGAAATTAGCAATGATTTTGAAGTTGGGAGCAATGAACAGTTGTTGAATACACAAAGCATAATGTTCATAAAAAAATAAAGAAAATAATCCATCATAATTCAAATTCATAAAGTTAATTCCAAAAAGTATTTTTTTATTTATAATTTATAAAACTATTCATACAATCATGAGCAATACGTACATCATAACATGGCGTGAGAAAATGATTCATTTCTAGGAAAGAGAAAATGTTAATATTTTCCTAAAAGCCAGTGTAATATACCCAACTACCAGCATAACTCTTTCGAGCATGGCAAGGTAGCTTGACAAAGAGTTGACTCAATTGTCTGGACTGGACAATTTTTCTTTAGAGTGAGAACTTTCTTCTCCTTGCGTGCCTGTGTCTGGTCCTCTCAAAGGTTGATAACCTTTCATTGTAACAATCCACTAAATCAAGTACTTCATTATTGATGAATGATAGGATTTCCAAATCGTCTTTGAGTGAGAATGACCTTTCGAGATTTTGATACAATTTTGGAGAGATTTGAATTCTTCCTTTAAGATAATCAATAGGGTGAAAGCAAAATTTTCCTTTAGGAAAACATTATTAGATTTAACAAGTAAATCCATTTGCATTATTTGTTTAAAGAACCACAAATCCACAAGTCTCTACACATGAACTGAAAATAATAAATCTACAAATCAAACCCTAAAAAAAATCCAATTATATGTAGCCACTACACTGTGGTCATTTGATAGCCCACACGTGAAAATATGTGATCCCAAAAAATTTTTACAAATATTTTCTTTCATATTAACTTATTGTTAAAGCTGGGCTACAAACTGTGCAACTTTAAGTTGGCACTAGTTAGTTGTACTAGTAACTTCTTAGTCTCGATAGAGCTCTACAACTAGCTCAAACTATTCCAATGCCAGTTCTAAATTTTCTTCAGCTTCATATATTTCAAGGTATGTGCAGGATCATGATGGGCCAAAAAGTGGCAATATGATGGGTTTTTGTAGGGTATGTGGCTGATGACTTTTTTTTTACCCAAAATTGATGAAACAAAAAGGGTTTTTAAAGGAGATTCTCAGCTTTCTACCAATATAAATTATGTTTTACTTTGAGTTTAATAAATAATTATTATTTATTTTCTATTTGAATTACAACTAAAGTCCTAATTGATAGATTGATTGAAAAACATCTATAGCTTTCAAACGGTGGGTGTGTGCAAGAAGTTGAGTCCACTTTTTGGCCAAAAAGTGGAAGTGTTTTCCTTGATTTTCAGTATTTGACACATTTGACCTTAAAATTTGAAGCACTTAGAGATGAAATCTTTAAAAAAGTCAATAATCATAAAATGTAGTGCTCGGAGTCTAGTTTCCAAATATGTAATTTATTTCAATACCCAGATTGTACAAATTGAGTTTCAATAGGCATTTCAAAAAACCACTGTTTAAAAGTCATTTTTTTGTACCATACCATGCACGTGTACGACATCCATATTTTTACTTAAATTATCGTATTTTTCTAAATCCTTTTGGGAAAAGTTTTATGACTCACTGAACCTTGCTCTTGATTTTTTTTGTAATTTTTTATTGAATTTTTTATTAGGCAGATTTGTCATTTTGAAAAATCATCATGTACGACATGCATAAGATAACCTAAACTTATCATTTTTTGAATTTTTTTTTTCAAATTGAAAAGAATTGTCTGAAGTTTTCTCTCGTGCAATCCGTTTGTCAAAATGTTATGTTGATCAATAGTTATTAAAATAGTAAAAAACTTTGATATTTAAAGTTTATGGACCAATTTTATTAGAAATTAATTGAAAAATAGAAAAAATAATTCAATTGCAAAAAAAATTACATATTTAGAATCTGCATTGTTTGATCTAAAATGGGTTTTAATTTCGTCAGAAAATTTTCAAAAAAGGTCATCAGCCATATGTCCAAAGTCGATATTTTTCTTTGACATTGTTAGGGCCTTCAATTTGCAGGTCAAACCAGGTTGAAGGCTTAGGTTCGGACTTCCAAAGCTTTTCCCAAACCAAAAACCTTGGCAAAAACCCACCCACGATGCAAAACAAAATTCAAATTTAAAAAAATGGGATCCTAATTATAAAACGGGATCCCATTTAATAATAAATGAGATCCCATGCTATAATAGGGATCCTGTTTCTATTCCGACCATTGTAGAGGTAACGGGATCCCGTTTATAAGACGGGATCCCGTTGGCTTTACAACGGCTACCACACTTGAATCTAGTGAACAGGATCCCAATTATAGAGCGGGATCCCGTTTATTAGTAAACGGGATCCCATTTGGTAACCGGGTTCCCGTTTAATTATAAGCGGGATCCTATTTTATAGACTGGATCCCATTTATATTATTTAAAAATACTGTGCACAATTACTGTCAAGTCTGCAACTTTGCAACTTCACATGTACGGCCGAGAGCACTAAAAATCAATTATTTTTCATAAGTTATTGTATTTATAGGTGGTCAATTTGATTTTTTGTTGATTTTATCAAAGGGAGCATCATCTACACCATTTTTGAAGTGAAATTTGCGATATGGATTGAATTTTTCAAAGGAAGCATGAAGAAAACAATTTTTAAAGTGGAATTGTGGTATTTTTCTATTTGTTTTGAGGAACACAAGAGGAATAATTTTTTCATAATAGGTATTCAACTTCCAATTTGGATTCAATATTTTGAAGTATTTCACTATTAACATTCATTTGTGCTTGAGAATTTTATAATTATGGGAGATAAATTTCGTAATAAGAGAAGAAAGACATTGACTCCTCAAGAAGTTGAAGCAAAATAAAGAAAAGAGACAAAGACAAAGAGAAAGAAAAGAATGAGAATAAAATCAATGAATGATGGTGGAGCAACCAATTCAACAACTGTGAAGATGAAAACATTGAAGATACCATGGTTGTAGATGAGACTAATTTGTGAAGTCAATTTGGAGAGAAGAATATGATTATACAAACAAGTCCTACATGTCTTCAAATCCCTCTTTGAATGCTATGGAGAATGTTTCAATATATACAAATCTAGATGCGATCTTCAAATCAACATATTAGTGAGAATGGTAAAATTTGTTTGTAGAAGATTTACAAGATCTTTGGATATATAATGATGTTGACATTGACTATATTCAAAGAGATGAAACATAGAATTTTGTTTGAAAACAAAAAGAAAAATCTTTTTATTACCAGTGAAGAAATCAAAATGATCATTTTTTCTTGAAAATGAAAACAAAATATATTTTTGATGAAATGAAATGAAAATGAAAACCGTTTTTTGTTGATGAAAATGAAAATGAGAACCATTTTATTAATGAAAATGAAGATGAAAATGAAAATGAAAACCGTTTTGTTGATGAAAATGAAAATGAAAATGAAAACTGTTTTGTTGATGAAAATGAAGATGAAAATTTAGAATGTGATGTTGAATTTAATGAAAATACTTTTTTAAAATTGGAAGTGGTGTTTTAGATAA